>CAJNDT010000522.1:67500-189276 GCA_905221615.1 Symbiodinium sp. CCMP2592
CCCATCCGCACCAGATTCTGGACACACAGGAACCTCAGTTCCACATGCCTGGTGTTCTTTCCAGTGCCAAATCTGGTCGCCATTGATTTGCCGGCCGTGCTGTGAATGTAAGCGATCACATTGACCTTTCTTCGCCAGCTTTGATTCCAACAGCATTGACCGAACAAACAGCGTTGCAGACCTCCCCTGACCCATCGCGCACAGTTCTGCCTCGCCGGAAGACAGCGCCAGTGTCCCCTGAGTCCGGGCAGCGCTAACCATGTTGCACCCCAGGACATTCACAGTGGGTCCGCTGGTACTCTTGCGTGCAAGCTGATACGACGGTCGCAGTCTCAGCACACACATGTTCGTGCCAATCAGATAGCGTCGTAGGTGTTTTCACTTTGCGACACTTTGCATTGTTGGGGCAGTCACATCCCGACTCAGCTCTTCCGTAATGTCACCTCGCACCAGTGCAAGCCAAAGCAACTGCACACTGAGTGCTCCGCAGGACTCAGTGGCGCGTCTGGAACATGCTTGGTGATCGTGACAGTTCCAGTCGTTGCCACAGGCTTGTTTTCTCTTTGTATTTATCTTTCTCTTTCTCGTTCTCGTTGTCTTTCTCTCTCGCTTTCTCTAAAACGCTGTTGGCGGGTCCCTCCTCGACGGGTCGTGCTGCCTGACGATCCTGCTCACTCGAGTCCTGGCACTGTCTTTGAGGCTGGCCCTTGCCTTTTGTGCGGTTTTCCTCAAGCTGCCTGTTCTCGTCAAGAAACTTCACTACCACAGCTCCAGCGAGTGTCCTGAAGTCCGAAGTTCAGGAACTTTGACCATGAATATCCTTCTCACCAACGGCGAGCGCACGAGACGAGCCAGCTTGAACCGAACCTCGCCCAGCATCACCAAGACAATAGTTTTCCATCCAGTTTTTGGCTTGTGGACCTGGGAACATGGAGCCTGCAACACAGTAGAGGCAGCGACCAACTACGTGGTGTCGATGGACATCAGCACGGGATGTACAGTCAATCATCGATTTATTCTTGGAAGCTGGGTCGGAAAGCCCTCAGGCGTACCAATATTGTAGGAAGCAGCACAACGGAGGAAGCAGAGGCAGAAGGCCATCAAGCAGCGTGGTTCCGCCGACCCACAAGCTACGCTTTCCGCCACGACTTCAACTACGGGTGGATCTCACAGTCTTCGACCAGGTGTCACGCGAAGCCCCTACGTTCAAAGGCACCGTGAGCAGGCCATCCACTGGCGTCATCCACCGAACGACCCATGGTTTGACAACATGCGGAAGCCTTCTGAACAAGCGGACTGAGTGCTTCCGCAGGTAGGAACTCCGTATCCTCCACGCAGCTTTAAGGAATACTTCTCGTTGGAGAAGATGTCCTTTTCCCGCACACTTCTTTCCCATGCGTTGGAAAAGGTTCTTTCTCAAAGGTATTGCACAAACGTTAAATAACAGTTACTGCTGTTGGAGAAGATACTTTTCACGAGAGCAAGATGCGGTTTCTGTTCCCGCAAGGATGTCATGCTGGACATCCAGCTGAGCCAAGCTGCACACATTTATGCAGTAGGTTTCCTTCTGTCATTTTTCTCAAGAAAGTTTCGAAGCTGAAGATCCGTTTGCGTGTCGGGTGTGTGCTCGCTTAACTGAATTAATTCTATACGCTGTTTCGGCTGAGAACTTGTTGAATCTCACAATGGCTCGGTCCGTAGCTCATACAATGCTCCGCAACAATTCGCTCAAGGCAGCCATGCAGTTCAACCTGTTGTTACCTGCTACTGAATGTTACACATCCAGGTGACTGCCTGTTTTATGCATCACATGCATGTATCCATGCTTGCTCGAGGTTCTAGCAAAGTATCGACGTCAACTGTGAACCTCTAGAAAAGAGACTCCTGCGTGCGCGTAGGCCTGTACCTTTGCCAGGGTCTATACACGCCCAGGTTACATCTCAGAGCGGAGGGTGAGGGGGAGGGGGAGAGGGAGACGGAGAGGGAGCGGGAAAGGGTGCTCGTCTGGTAGGTGCTCGGCAGGCGGGGGCCACACGCACCACACGAGGGGTGCTGCCCGTGAACAAGGAGCCAACACCTCGGAACGCTGCAGACAAAATGCTGCTGCACTACTCCATGCATTGACAAACCCCGCACCTTCGCTTCGGGTCAGCTGGACCATGTCCTTCCAAAGGCTCCTCTGGCTCCGAGCGGCCTCGCCACTCCAAATCTGGAGAAAAGGAGTGGGAAATGGGCCCGGCGTGCCTGCACCTGGCGCCGCGTTTTCACGACGTCGAAGGGTGTGGTCACGAAGGCGGCGGCAGCCCCGGCGCAGGAGCTGGCGGCCAAGGCGACCAAGGGGCTCCGATAATTCGAGTCCCGCAAAACACCTGCAGCTTCGCTAGTGCTGGCACCCGTCATGCAAGCGTGCCATGTTGTCCCCAAAGCCCTGCAGGGGTGCAGGGGCCTCGCGCAAGCAAGGCATCGCGAACGGCCTCTACCCCAAGCCAGTAGAGGGCGCTGAAAGGCACATCCCGCCAGAGGGTGCTTTCCAGTCCACGAAAAAGGGCTCTCCAACCCTCATGCCTCAGGATCTCCTGACATCACACCAAGGCTCATGTCCGATCTCATGTCCGCTCCGGCAATCGTCCTGCAGGGCTGCTCCAATGCTAGGACGTCCGTTGCCGCCACCAGCCTGGGGGGAAGCATGAAGCCAAAGAAAGAAGAAAGGCCGGCGGAGAGAGATCGTGTCGGCCGTCCTGGACACGGGTCCTAACCACCTCCAGGGGAGCACAGGCACTGACCGCCACAGCACGACCAAAGCCGCCGGCGATCAAAGGAGCCAAGACTCCTGAGCAGAGCGGCACAGCAAACCCAGACTCCCAGACCCCCCGCAGCAGGAAGCGCCGTTCCGTGTCCGGTCCCGGCCTGGGCCCGCTGGAGCTGCAAACTGTAAGCCCAGAGAGCGTTGCGCGTCATGTTGCCTTGCTATGATGTAGTCCCGCATCGACTCGTAGGTCGCAAAGTAGAGCACGTTCGCGGGCACCGCGATAACCATGGTGACAGGAAGCCCCGCGTAGAGGCCTTTGACCCCTGCCTCCCTGTAGATGCTTCTCAGCGTGCTGAGCATGCGCGGCCGCATGCTCGGTCTCTGTGTGCTAAGGAGGTGCCGCCACTGGTGGCATCGCATGTCGAAGGTATGATCCGTTATGCCATTCCCACACACGAAGAAACGACTCGGAGCCTGAGAGGCCTGCGCCTGCATGCGCACCTCACAGGGCATGAAAAAAGAATGCAGTCGCAGTCGCCGTCAGTCGCAGGCGTCGCTCCTTGGCCACGTCCAAGGGTGTGACAATGAGCCCGACAGCCTCGGACAGGAGGGCAGGGACTCGGAGCTGCCGAGTCGTGTCGGAGCTGAGGGACGGACCACCGAGCCTTGTGGCCAGGCACAGGCAAGAGCGTCGTGCAAACGTGGCATATGCGAGCCGAGCGGGGCATGGCCTGCACACGCTGAGAGCAGTCGACCAGCAGCACCCACTCCGCCGGTCACTTCCATGTTCATGGTCAAGGACCTGGCACGGGCCAATGCAAAGTGTGCAAAAAGCACACCTCGGAGTCCCAAAGCACAAAGCACCTCCAAGCCGTGAGTTCGCTGGTCGCGAGGAAATGAGGCAGGCACGACATCAGAGCGGCGAGAGCGGCCCTAAGGCGAAAAGCGAGAGACTACAGCTTGGCATAGCTTGGCTGATGCTGGTCAAGTCAGCTGCAAGTCATGGACGTGCACTTTTCATGGCCGCCCCCAAACTTCATGGCTTCATGGAAAGGTAGGGCTAGGGCTAGGGGTCTGAATTATGGAAGCGCCTTTGCCCAGGCCGTGAGATCCCGAAGCAGCTGCGTTAGCAGAAGCCCCGGAGCATTACCAGCTCACAAGAAGGACGCAGAGCGTGAGGCACTGATTCAGCTCCCTGCCGTCCTCCGGGCTGAGAGAAGTCCCCCTCGTAGATGACACCTCAGCGCGCAGGGGATCCGCATGAGCATGAGCTGCATGAGCAGCATGCTGCGCCGGGTCCCGGGCCGTTGGGCAGCGAGGCCCGGCCTTTTGGGGCACGGAGGCCCCGGTCGAAGGTTCCCTCGAAGCAGAGCCCCCCCTTGCAGGCCGCAGGCGTGCAGGCTTTCTGAACTGTTTTTCGGACCAACTGGCCGCCGGAGCCTCTTCCCAGAGCGTGCCACCCTCGCCATGCGGCACCGCCTCAAAAAGGCAGACTCGAGATGGCTCAGGTCTCAGTCTCGTTTTTAGGAGGCCGAGGAGCACCCGGCAAGCAGGGTCCGTGGTAGCGCGTGCCATCGGCATACCAGATCTGACAAAAGCGCACTCGGCCGGGCTCCCGCCCTGCAACGGCGTCATCGCCTCAGCGTCGTCGTCGGGACCACAGTGCTGCAGGTCTGCAGCGTCCTCCCACAATAACGATGGCCACATGTTGTGAAGGCCGACTGGGGACAAGATAGCAGAGCCCGTCCAGGCCGTACATCTCGGCCTTGGAAACGTGAAAGCACTCCCCCCTTCAGCCTTTGAAGGAGCTGCCTTCTGTCAGCTTTTTGCAGAACCGGGCCACCGCCAGGTCTTTCGGCGCTTTGCCGGGTCCCTGGTGAGGCCTCAGGGGCGCAAAACGCCGCAGGAGGGCAGCATGTGTTTCTTGGGCCGCCACCCGACGCCGGCTTCATTCTGCAACCTTGTGGTTTTCTTAGCTGCGGGTCGAGTTTCGCTCCGAGTCTCCCGGTCTCCGGCACTGGGAAGTACTCGTGCAGCGCCATGCCATCTCGCTCGTCCACGAGAATTAAGCTCCTCTTGGGCTCGCGGACTTCGCCTCGCGAGCAACGCGAGTCCAGTCGCGAGATTCCGGCAGCCAGAGCTCAGGATGCTCAGGAGACCACTCTGACCAGAAAATTGTCCTTCATAGCGAGTGATTGCCTGTCACCGCACAGAGGCCGAGGACTTTTGGACCCTTTAAACCGACTCGGGACCCTACCCACGGTCGATGCTTCTGCACCCACTCCAGGCTGCCATCCTTGCTCTGCCGAATCTGCCCACCGCTTAATGCAAGGAAACTCCTGCGGTCCTCCTCCACAACCCAGAGAATGCCCCGACCGCTAAACTCCTCACAAAGTTCTTTCGAGAAGCCTTCAAAATGCAAACCTCTGGCCGTCCTCTCGCTGGAAGTGGCCACTGTAGGCGCGAGAGCCCGACGGCTCCTGAAAAAAGCGATAGAAGCCTTCGCCTGAAAGCCAAAAAGGATGCACAAGACTCACGCCAAACACACCAGACTCAAATTCAATCAATTCAATCCCCTTTAAAGGAAGGATCTTCCGAGGCCGCAGACCATGCTTCATGCCATGCGCCCACTGTCCCTTGTAGATGACCTGCCTGAGACGGAGACGGAGAGGAAAGATGTCAGCGCAGCCTGGCAGCCTCAGAACTAAGGTTCCCGGCCCCTCGGGATCCTGCAGCTGCCCAGTACCGTGGTAAACATGGTCCTCCCACTGCCCGAAGTAGCGCGTCCCATCCGGCCACAACTGATCCCCTTCGCCATGGCGGTACACTACCCCCGGCAGCCGCGGGTGGTCACGGACATCCCCTATGTAGTGGAAGATGTGGAGCGGTGGGGTAAACATTCCATACTCTTCGATGACCTTAGCCCAGACCTCTCCGTCGTCCTTTCCAACCCGAAACACCAAAGGTAAGCTGGGAGCTGTGGCTGAAAGAGAGGCTCTTGGGCTGACTCTTGGGCTACCTCTCGGGCTGGCCCTCTCTGCACGGAGGGGCCCAGGAGTCAGCTGCAAGGGATTCTGCCCACACTCCGTATGCTCCCCAGCCTCCACCGCCTCGGGCTCTGTGGCAACGGAGCTGGAACTTGGGGTGCTCGAGACCCCGTGCAGCGTCAGCAAGCACTCGTCATCCTCATGCCCACGTAGGCCCCGGGACACCTCAATGCGATCCAAAAAAACGAAGGGGATCCGGTACTCCAGAGCATCACCATGGTCAATCGCCGCGGCCGCACCCGCCGCGGCACCCGCCGCGGCACCCGCCTCTTCCTCCTTCTGCAGGACGTAGCTGACTTGCCGGGAGTTGAGGCGAAGCAGGCAGGGTCTCCAGAAGTTCAGCCCCTCTAGGCTCGGGTCGCTCTCCGAAGCTGAGGGCCCGGAGAAGCCTAATGAGGAGCTGCTAGAAGAGTTCGAGGAAAGGAAAAGGCTGGCGGCGTGCGCTGCAAGTGGATCGGGGCGCCAAGCACGGCGCCCCGGCTTCAAGTCCTTGGAAGCGATGACGTAGTGCAGGATCCGGCCTTCTCTGAAGCATCTTGAGTCACAGAAACGCTTCGTCCCCAAGCAGTCGTCTGTAAAGATTCCTGGCACCAACAGCTTATCCACTTCCTCTTCGAAAGCCCCTCGGCCTGGATTCCCTGCAAAAAAAAGAAGATCTAAGATGCCATGCGCCACCAAACTTCCGGCTGCAAGCTCTTCGTCCAAGAATTGGAGAACCTGGGATTGCCAGGTGGCGACGAGCTTTGTGCTCTCAAACGTCTCATTTCGCCAGTGCTTCCACTGGCCACGCCCATCGTGACTTCCTCTTGGCTGGCTTGTGGCTGTGGGTCTCCGGGAATCCAAGCCCCAGGGCAGGAAAAGCGAGAAGAAGGAGTCATGGCGATTGCAAGAGGATGCCCAAGGGCGGCCAAGGTGGTTCACCACTTGGATCGTTGCAACGACTTGGGGAAGCTCTTCCACCCCAACGACCTGCTCCCGCGTGCACGCAACGGGGATCGGATCCCGAAGCGCAGAGCCGAAACCACGTAGCGACTGCATGCGGACGCCAGAAGCAGCTGAAGCAGCTGGAGCGCCTGAAGCGGGCAGACTCTGCCTCGGCCTCGCATCCGTGAGGCCTGGCGGTGTGGGCTCGAAGAGGACGAAGAGCTTTCGGAGCCCTTGGTGTCGTCGCTGGTTGGTGCTCGGAGCCTCCTGGCCCGGAGCTCCACCAACCTCCGAAGTTTGCATCCCCCAGAGCTGCAGGCCCAACATCCGCACTACGAAGAGCAAGTTGGGTGCCTCACCGGCAAAGCCCCTGTCCACTGCCTGAACGATCCCATAATCCGGATATGGATGGTCGCTTGACGAGATGCCCAGCACGATGAGGGCCGCTTGCTTGTTCCACTCCTCTGCAAGATGGAGTCTCCACCCCCGAAGGATTGGTCTTCTCTTTAGAATCTTCCACAGAAAGAGCCGAGCAGCTGGAAGAAGGCATCTGAGAAAAGACTGGTACAGAAGGAGAAGAGAGATCAAGACATCCATGGCCTTCGATAAGCCAGTGACCTTTCGCAGAAAAAGGCTCAGTCCCAAGAGCAGCTGCAGCCACGGCAACCAGGACATGTCGGGAAATGCAGGAAAGCCGCTGTGCGGATCCCTTCGGCCCAAGGTCACCTCCTGCGCGTAGGACGCGGAGATCCCAAGGCCTCCAAGGCTCCCGCTGCCGCCGCTGCCGCCGCTGCCGCCTCCGCCTCTGCAGCGCAGGCGAAGCAGCGCGGAGAGCAAGGGCCAAAGCAGCAGGCCCAACGAACCCTTGTAACCCTCCCCGTCCAGAAGAAAGACACAAAGCAAGCTGAAAAGCCGGTCAAGGGAGTCGACTTGCAAAGCCAAGAAAGGGCTGGAGATTCGCAAGTTGTCACTTCCCGTCCCTGCCCCTGCGGCCGCTGGGCAATCTCGGCACTTGGGGCAGCTGCCAAATGAGACGAAGAGAGGCCGCCAGCGTTCCGACAGAGGCAAGGCCACGTTCTTCGACGGAACCGCGAAGCCAAAGCTGGGCAGCCACCGGACCATGATCTCCAAATGCCTCAAAGGCAACTTCACCATCACCATGTTCTCCCGAACCTGGAAGGTCGCAAGTTCGCGCTTTGAATGCATGGCGGCATGGCATGGCATGGGGCACATGCCTGAAGACGCCGGACGGCATGCTGAACGCGCGAGGCCGGAGGCCGGCGAGGCGACTGCGAGTTGCAAAAAGCAGTGCATCCTCTTCACTCGCGTCGTCGCGGCGTCGCTGCTTTTGTCTGGGCCCCCGGCCAAGCTTTCGCTCACGCGAATCGGAGGTCGCCGGGAGAGCTCTGGCGGCCTCGGAGCCGCCGCGCAGCCGCATGCCGCGCTTCTCCTTCCCTCCTGCGCTCTCTCTCTGTTCTCAGCTGCTCGCGCCCCAGGGTTCGGGTTCTCCCCGCAGCCGCGTACCTGGAAAGGGAGAATAGCTTCTGCGAGCTCTGCTCGTGAGGTCGGCGGGCACATGAAAGCGGATGACACCGAAGCTTGCATCTAAGAAGTCAGGGACCAGCTCCTGTGGCGATGCCCCTGGCCCCCTGCCCTCACCACGCTAAGCCGCTAAGTCCGATCTCCACCTCATCATAGAATGGCATGTCATCAGAATCCAGCAGCTCCTCATGAAGGAACCTGAGCTGAGTCGGCTCTGTGCCCACGCTGGCCCATGGGTCCATGCACAGTGAGCCGGCCACGCCAGAATCTCATGTGAGCCGAGGCCGTCAACCTGAACCCATGTGACACCGAGCACGCAACGCACGCAACGCCAGAAGGCTCGACGCTCCCAAGAAATGAGGCTCATGGCTCAACACACAACGACCCAGTACTTCTGCGTCTGTCTTTTCAAGCGGAGAGTTTCACAACCGCGCCAGCACGTGCCCCATGTGCCTCTTTACTGCGGCCCTGAAGAGTCGCTCTGACACGTTGCGACGTCGCCGGAGGAATGCGCAACGCCTCGTGAAGCTCCACCTCGCCTGGTGCGCATTTCGTTCATATGCTGAAGCTTCAAAGCTCGCCTGATTGCGAAGGCGGTCACGTCGCGAAAGCATGGGCGTGACGTCTTTCCCTTTTTTCCGGAAGGCCGCGAACCGAACCGCAAACCGGAACCGAAACGCCAGGAACCGTCCACCGCTGTGAACCGCAAAAACCGCGAACCGCTGGACCGACACACAAAGTCGAACTGCGCGAACCGAACCGCATTTCACTCCATCCATCCCTCCAGGCACTTCCCTCCAGCCCTCCTCCATCCAACCCTCCATCCAGCTCCTACAGCCTTCCATCCCCCCCCAACCCTCCATCCACCAACACTCCATCCAGCCTTTTGAGAGCGCCTAACGTTCCATCTAGCTCCTGAGCGCTCCAGCCCTCCATCCAAGCCAGCCCCAACCCTCCATCCACCAGCTCTCCATCCAGCCTTGTGCGAGCCCGTTCCAGCCAACCCTCTATCCAGCCCTCCTGTTGGCTGGATGGAGGTCAAGGAGGGCTGGATTGGCAGGAGGATGGAGGGCTGGATGGCCGGATGGACGGATGGATGGATGGAGGGCTGGAGGGGGGTTGGTTGGAGGCTGGAGGGCTGGATGGATGGGAGGCTTCAAGGGGCTGATGATGGAGGAGGGCTGGATTGAGGGCTGGATGGAGGGGGGCTGGCTGGAGGTGGAGGGCTGGATGGAGGGGTTGAAGAGGATAGAGGGCTGGATGGATGGATGGAGGGCTGATAGAGGCTTCAAGGAGGGCTGGTTTGCTGGAGGCTGGAGGCTTCAAGGAGGGAGGCTTCAAGGGGCTGGATAGAGGGGGGTTGGGTGGAGGGGGCTCAATGCATGGAGGGATGGGTTAACCAAACACGGAACCGCAGGAAGAACCGCAGCGAACCGCGCGAACCGAACCGAATCAAACCCCATCTGAAAAACCGAAACGAACCGAAACGAAACGCTGCTTTACTGTTCTTCTGCCCTGCTAAGACACACGGAGTCTGTGGCTGCATGCTTTTTGCGTGGCCAGCATATGCCAACTAACTTTCTAGTAAATCCGTAAAGACAGAGCGCAGGCAGCGGAGGCACCGCGCCTGCTGCTGCCAGGGCTGGGGAGTCGTCACCAGCTTGTCGAGGCGCTGCGATGCACGCCTCGAACGGTCGGATGGGGTTTTTGGGCTATCGACTTGCAACGGCGCAACCATGCGCTCCCACCGAGACACGGACGCTGCCTCGCGCGGAGTCCCAGAGGGTGCCCTGAAGCTGCGCCGCTCCAGGACCTAGACGAGAGGAAGGAGAGGAACGGAAAAGAGTGAGGTGTGGCTGTTTTTGCGCATCTCCCCACCGCGAGGGCCATCTCCATCAAGACTGCATGCTGCAGCTCCTGCAGAGGTGTAACATGCCCGTCCGCCGTTCGCTGTTCCTCGAAACTTGGAGGATCGTGTTGCTCAGTAGCTACATAGGCGAGTTGGGCCTGCCTACTGCCTAAATGTGCATCACAGATAAGATATTTCGACGCATTGGTGCTCCAATACAGTTCAACAGTGACAACATCTTAATACCAGGAAGAACCCAGCTATATGATAAAGAATGTTGCTGCAGGTTTCTGAGAACATGAAATATTGAACGAATACGGATCTGAAGCTTTTTCTTAATCTATATAATTTGTTAAAGCAGTACTTGGTCGTAGTCGCAGAATTCACCGAAGATCAGTTAGCTACTATATGGGAGAGCACAAGTGCGGAGAAGTGCGGAGGAAAGTCAGACGAATGATCGAAACTCAGGTCAGGAGCCGTCAGGCAGTGTTCCGATTCGTCGCTCCCACGCCGTGGGAGCACACGCCGCGGCACCGGTTCACAAGCGGCTCTGCGTAGCCAAAGATGATTCGCGCAATTTCGGCAGGAACACTTCTGATGAAAGGAGCGAACATGTTTGACAAATCTGCGGGTCGAAGCTAATCCGTATGCTGCTCGAACCTGAGACAGCAGCTTTGAGACTTTGACCTCCCGCGACGGAAATTTAAAACATTGGGACCCTCTTGGTTTTGGGACTGTGGCAGAGCACAAGTGCTGAGAGGTCCCAATGTTTGGGATATATGGGAGCACAAACCATTGTGACCTCTCATGGTTGTGAGCGCCCTGGCATGCGAAAGTGCGGAGAGGTCCCAATGTTTCGGACGTATAGGAACGCAAAACGTTGGGACCTCTCATGGTTTTGAGGACTGTGACGGAAAGCACGAATGACAAGATATCGCAGAATGGGTGGTGCTGAGACTATGGTACAAAAGGGCCGTGGCATGCCAGGAGCGCACAAATACGAGCAGCTACGCCTGCAAGAGAAGGCAGCTCGAAACACGGCAGAAACTGCTTACATCTAGGGAGGGACATGAGAGGCACTTCAAGAGCCTCCCTATCCGCAATGGGTGCGCTGCGAGGGTCACGTCCAAGCAGTGACTGCAGGCTCAGGGCAGGCAGAAAAGTGGGACTGTTCGGAGCACGTGTGCCAACCAGGACCCTGGATGACTTGATCAGAGAACACAAGGAAAGGGTGGGTACATGGGGGGGGCACCACATATTTCTATATGTGTGTGGGTAATGTTATATCCCACCCCCCCTGCATGTTCTGGATGTCCAACTTGGAATCTCTTAATCACTAAGTTTTCTCTTCTGTATGTGACAATGTGGTTATAACTTTTGCGTTTGGTTATAACCAACAGGGCGCCTGAGCCACTAAGCCAATCAACCATTAAACCAATCCTTTTTCTCCATACCACTAGACCATCAAACCATTAAACCAATCCCTTTCCCCTAATGAACCTAGACCCATCCCGAAATCGTGAAACCATTGAACCCTCAAAGCATTAAACATTTCCACCAGTGAGCCTAACACACCAAGACATACAATACAGAGGCCAGTAGGATTGGTTTAATGGTTTAATGATTTTTGCCTCCGGTGCCTTATAGGCCAAATAGATTGGTTTAATGTTTCAATGACCTAGGCCCCCGGTGCACTTCACTATGGGCCAAATTGATTGGTTGAATTGTTTAATGGTTAGTTTAATGGTTTAATGGCGGATCTACGGGCTGCCTACCATGCAGCAGTCCTGGTTATAACCAGAGACACACATTCATCCGAAGACCCCCACCGTGCCGCCAAAAGGGCTGGTTTAATGGTTTAAGTGGAGCCAAACCCTCAGCAAAACGTAAACCCAAGATTATAATGGTGAAATGATCGGTTTTCTCTGTAGCTAGGAAAACGGCGGTCTGCGGTGTCTGATGGTGTCTGCAGGTTTTGTGGTTTCGGGCCCTACTCGCATTGGTAAACCGTATCGGAACGGGGAGCTTGTAAAGCAGGGCTGTGCTTCACAAACTTGGTCCCGTTACACAACAGACCTTACTCTGTTTCATCGCTACTTCATCAACACCTTAACCCAAATGTTAGAGCTTTCGGCGCTTCAGCAAGAATGCAACCGCAATGGAGTTCAGCAAGGACTGGGAGAATAGATCATCCTAGGCATTCGACTTTGTTCGATTTTTTGAGGCATGATGCACTGCTTTGTAGCAAACATATTTAATTAGCATGTTCTCCAGACCATATGCGTATTCCCGCGACTTTAGCGGAAAGGCGATATAGCGGACTTGTCATAATGGTCTGTCCGTTCCAGTACTTCGGGCTTACAAGAGCAAGTTATTCCGACCCCAAACGAAGACACCGCAAAGTTAGGGTAAGGAACGAAGGAGAACGGAAGGGAAACCAACAAGGGAGCCCCAACCCAGAACGCAGCACAGACCTCAGGTACGTGCTTTTTCATGTTTGAGCCAAACGTCGAAGGTCGTTGGCATCGTTCTACATAATCAGATAACTTGACATGGAGGATCATCGAGATTCTCCAACTCCCCCCTTCTGATTTGTAGAAGCTTGATAGACTATACAATGCATGATGGAGGTGATCAGTCTCCAGATTAATTTGAACTCGAGGAAGCGATGGCTCTGACCTACCGTCGATTCCCCGTGTGATGCTTCTCTCGTGGCGCATGAGCAGCCTAACAGAGAGAGAAACACACTGACAAAGAAGCCGTCACGACATCTTCAGACGCAGTGCTCAGCAAAGAGTCAGGTGAAGAGAAGCTTAGCTCCTCAATTCACTCACAAACACAACTTTTGATGAAGTGTTGATCGCAGCACTGCTCAACTGACTACGAAACCCTAATACCTTGATATGCTCAGTCCACATCTGGAAGCCGAATGGTGGCGATCGAAAGAAGTTCGAGGGCCCGTGACCATTTTTGCAGGGGAAGGATCTTTGTGAGAGGATCCCCTCGCTGGCTATCAGTGTTGATGTAAGAAAGCAAGATATTGGGATTAAGGTTAACGAGTTCGCAGGTGGCGGCTACGTTAACACGGTGGGTTTTGGCCAGGTGCCGAAGCTTGGCCGAAAATCCTTTGCGGACGATGGCGATACACGCCTGGTTATCCTCATAGACGTGGAGCTGGATGTCTGGGACAGTGATTCCCATACTTCAAGCATCGGAACAGCATCAGAGAAGAGAGCCCCGCTCAGCGAAACAAACTCGGCCTCGGTACTGGACCGTGACACAACCTTCTGGCGCTTGCTCGACCACGACAACAAGGCAAAGCTGGAAGGGCCTTCAATTGCCAAGACATAACCGCTCGTGGAACGGGAAGTCTCTATGCAACCAGCGAAGTCTGAGTCACAATATAAAGACAATCGCAACTCAGATGGAGGATCGTTGATACACAAGATCATTGCGTAGTCGACGGAATGCAGAATGTAACCGATGAGTCGATGAACCCGGCGGTCATCATTCTTGGACCAGCTGCAGACGTGCGATGCAAGCATCGTGACTGCCACGATCAAGTCAGGACGACTTAACCTTGCAAGCCATAACACCTTCATTAAGATTCTCGCCGCGGCTTCCGTGAGTTGCCCGCGGCAATCGTCGTCTGCTGCAGGTAATGTGCTGATGTCGAGATGGGGAGTAAGCTGGGGTTTAACCGTTAGCGAACACACAGTCTCGTACAATTGGACACACTGTTTTGCGAAATCTGCGGATTCAAGTGCTAACGCTTTCTTTTCTTGCCAGCAAACGAACCTGTGGCATCTTCCAGGTACCCTTGACAGGGCTGCATACGGCTCGAGCTCAACCTCCTTGGAGAGGGAGCGCCAAAAGCCGTCGTGCAGCGACCGACGCCCAGATAAAGTCAAATCGTCAACGTAAACGCATACGACTAATCCTAGGGACTTGACGAAGTAAACCGAAGGGAGATTTGGGAATTCAACCCCACCCAGCTTCAGCAGTATCTCGTGGAGATGCTGCTGCCAGTAGGCGGAACTTTCTGGATGCCCATACAGCGCTTTGTGGAGGGGCGCACAGGGTTGGAAGATATGCTTCTTGTCAGGTGGGACTAGCTCGGGAGGTAGAAGGACGTGCTGTGCTTTGTTTTGGGCTTGTGTGTAAGCTCGCACTGCATCGCTGGTTGTCACACCGGGGACTCCAGCAAACCGAAAGCCACCGCTGTGTTCAATCCTTCCAAAGAGGATGGAGATGACGCAAACAGTTCCTCAAAGACAGCAGACATGCCGGATTGGTCCCGGATGTCATCACCCCTGAAGACGATTCTTGCCTTGAGTCGCCACTGATCTGGACTCAGCCCAGACCCTTTCACGGATAAAATGACCATCAAATTTCCGAAGTGGATCAAATTAGAAGTCCTAGTGGCCCATGCAAGAACATCCTTTTTGGAACTATCTCATCTTCAAGCCACGTCCCAACACCGACAAGGCCATCTTTTTCTTTCTTTATTGCCTCGTCGGCCCCTGGTTGCCCCGACCATTCTTTTCTATCGAGAAGAAGGTGAACTAAACCCGGAAGCTTAACCTCTTTCATCCCAGACTCATGCATAAGAACATCAAGAGGAACTTTGGGTTTAGAATCCTTTTCACGATGAAGTTGTGGAGTAGAAGGAACACACGGAAGCGCAGGCGTCTGAAATGCCTCTGCAACAGGGAATAGAGACATGAGCAGCACTTTGTAGAAAGCCTCAGGATAGAACGCTACCCGTGCTCGATGAGCAATGCTTGACATTTGAAGCATGAGTACACTTGAAAGGCTTGAAGTTCTCGATCAAACGCTTGCTCGAAGTTACGATCTGCCAAGGAGCATCAAATGGAGCTCCAGACGTTGAAACCATACCGAGAGCACAACCCTTGAACGACACCCTGCGAAGGCTGAACTGATCCTCGAAGGCTTGAACTTCGGGAAGCAACCAACACGAGGAGTCTTGAGGCCATTCAAGAGACACCTCGCCGCCATTTGCGACGACAACTGAAGCAACCTGAAGAAAACCCAGCAGAGTCCGCTGAGCCTTCCAGTGGACATACCCGGAGTACCTAGCTCCCCAACCGTCGCCTATAAGAGACCCACACAGACTGCAACCCGGAACCGCAGACACTTGGCCAATGAGCTGGTCAATGACAAGCGGATCAGAAAGATCAACTTGATCACACGGTATCGAAACCACCTGAACGCCTGATTCTTTGGCAACGTTGGCGAGATTGGAGTGAGACACAATCTCAAACAACACAAGGGCACCAGACTTTTGGTGTCGGAACACCGCAGGCAAAGCTGGAGGGTCTTCGGGACCTGCATCTGATGGCTCGTAATCGGAGAGGTGGTCCCCTTCAAGGACGGGGAGAAGGTCTAGGCAGCTGAAGCTCTTCATACGACAAGAATTCTCTGGGAACCGGTGTCTCAGGAGCTGTAGCTTCTCTACCAAAGGCTTTCTCAAACCTTGCGATACACTCAGCATTGTGATTGCTTTTGTCGTTGTCGCAAGCATAGCATCCCGGGGTGGGACCTATCTTACGAAACCTAGCATAAGTGATGTAAATCCGACGAAGCTTCTTCCTCTCGCCCTGCTCAGTGAAGACATGCGGCGTGAAAGGAATCGGAAGAGGGTCTTGAGCAGGCACCTCGCCTTCATCGGCAAACGTCAACAATGCGTGCTCTGCAGCGTCGCGAAGAGGAAACACGGGATCACCGGATCGAACATATAGTTCAGCCTCCGGAACACTGATTGGCTCAGTCCACGCACCAGTCTTGGAGCGAAGCTTCTCAAGATCAAGCACGAGAGTCACAGCACGATAAATGCCACCTGGTCCTAATCGCCATCCAACGAACAACCCCGGAGCAGCGTTCGGTCCGAACTTGCTTTCTTGCTTATGTCGGTAATACACACAAGCTGACCGCTGATGCAAACCTCATCCCTGCCTGAATCCTCAATGTTGAAATCCCATCTACTGAGTGATTCATCTTGCGGCGAAGTCAAAGTCAGATTCAAGGCAGTGGCGCCATAACGACAAGCGACGGGCCACAACTCAGGACGGATCGAAAACCCGGCTTCAAGGAACGATGATCTCACGCCCTGTTGGAAGGTCCTAATCTCCCGCTCAAGTTGAGCGTTGTGGGCAAAGCAACTAGGCAAGGATGGTGAAGAGATCCATCCCATTTCTTCTGCCGCGGCTTCGAACTCATCAGCCGCATCAAACACCAAGGTCACAGGCCTTGAGCAAGCCCAACGTCCTACAAACTTTCTCAACGCAGACACAACGGCGCTGGTTGAACGATCATTCCCAGGGTATGCAGCAAACAAACCACTGTACTTATCCCTCAAGCACAACACAACGTAAGACTTGTCCGGAGCATCGGAGTCGTCCGGCGATCTAAACACGTGAATGTGATCAGCGGCGATGACTTCCCCAAACTCTGAAGCCTCAAACGGATCTGGTTCTTCCTCGGTATCACGAGGCTTTCTGCGCACACGCCTTGAAAGCATGCGAGCTTGATTACAGATATCACAGAAAGGATTCTTCGGGAAGTGGAACAACCTATGCTCAAGCGACATTGCTTGATCCCTAAGCCTCCGAATTCTCTCTGGAACCTTATCCTCTGCTCCATCATCCTGCGCAACTTCACCCACGCCTTCAGCAGATGCATCAACGTCAGGCCCTTCGGGCGGCGCATCAGCAGCCGAACCCTCGGGATCCTCAGCAGCATAGGCCGGCAGTGGCTCTTCACAAGAGTCGATCGGGAATCCCAAGGCACGAAGTTCTTCACAGTGCGATTCTTTGACTTCTGAAGGATGCTTTGCAGAGAACAAAACTACCACAACGCGATCGCCTTTCCATGGCATAGTGGCATGAATGAAGCTCTTAGCTCTGAACCGGATGATACCGTTCTTGAAACTATAAGAACATTTCCAAGTTTGGCAGGATCACCAGGACATGGAACTGCCCCCCCGGATTCTTCAATCCGTACGCCTCCTCCTGAAAATCCACCCAAGGAGATGACGGCATTGTCAAGATTGGCACTGTGGAAATCTTTGTGGGGAGCTGTTGCAACATTGCTGAAAATGCAAAGAGTCGTGTATCCAGAGCCAGGAAGCTTCGAGCAAGCAAACTTGTTGAGAGCTTTGGTAACCACAGGAAACTGATGGGCTGAAGTCCTAAGTCCAAGAGCTCCACCCAACCAATAAAGTCCAGTCGAAAACGACTCCCCATGATCACCTCTAGCAGCAGGTTCCTTGTCAACGAGACCAAACAATTTCCAAACCGAACGACAGCTGATGTTGCCGCCAGAACTCAAGATTTGCCGGACTCGAATTTCAGCAGGATGATTCTCTGAGCATCGGATGGCGCTTGGGACAGCAGCCGAACCCTCGCTCTCAAACCCCCCTGAAAGGTCACTTACAGGGTTTGGTGCCCCATGAGTAAACCTCACCTGACTGGTGAAAATGGGAACATGCTCTTCTACGCGAGTCGCATAATGTCGAAACTTCTCAGGACATTGCACAACGAGTTGCGAAACATCGCTGACGAAGAAAGGTAAACTGCCGGGCAGCCATATGAAGGCTTTCCCAGAATCAACATCAATCCCTGTGCTTCTGACCGAAGGGCAACTGTCCAACATGTAATGATTCGCAAAATCCATGTTGTCAGACTCGAAACCAAGGGTCTGCACACCAGGTTGAGGACCACCACCGGAGTGAAAAGTCACAGGGGACCTAGATGCGCCTAAGTAGCGATCAAAAGCGTCACGAGGAATCCGTTGATCAAACAAAGCCTTTGCCAAACCTAAGTGACGACCTGCTGCTGTATCAGCAGCCCATTCGACCGCATAAGACGGACCAGCAGAGATGACGGGGGTACACAAGCTAGAGGCAGCAACGAGCGCAACGACAGCCTTGGCTACTGCTCCAGGCTTGCCCTTGGCTCCATCCTTGGCTTTAGCTTTCGGCTTCGGTGCAGCAGCCTCGTGACTGAACTTACAATTGTCTCCGTGAATGCAACCCGACGGCATCTGGAAGAAAATGCAAGGAGTCTTGGCTTTCTCTGCATCAGTCATAACCTTCGCCTTCGCTTTAGCTTTAGACTTTGCCTTCGCATTTGCATTGGGCGCTGGGGCACCAGGAGCGATCGGAGGAGGAGGAGGAGGAGGAGGAGGAGGAGGAGGAGGAGGAGGAGGAGGAGGATCAGCCTTGGATGGGCACTTTTGGGAGGCGCAGCAGGAGGCGTAGCCTTCGTCTTTCCATTCCCTCCATCTACAGCAGGGACAGCTTTCGTTTTCGGAGCGGGTGTTGCCGACTGCAGAGACTTCAGCACAGATTGCGCATTGGAATCTTCACGTAAGCCTGGATCTGTCCACTGAGAGCAGACTTTATTGTCACGGTCCAATACACGATGGAAATCCCACGATACAATGGCCTGACAATTCTGCAAATGACCCGACGTCACCTTAATCACCTGCCCCTCGTGGTCACAAGCCAACGCCCTGAGCTGCTTGAAGTTGATCGTTTCCTCAACCCGAGGCGGTGGGGTCGATGGCTCCTTCGGCTTCAATGGCCTAGCCTGAGCAACCGGAGCACGAGGAGGAGGTCCTTCCGGTTCTTGAGGGACCAAAGGCCTCGCCTTCTGAGCAACTGGAGCACCAGGAGGAGGCCCTTCCGGCTCTTTGGAAATCAAAGGTCTTGCCTTCTGAGTCACTGGAGCTGGAGTTGGAGGGGAGGATGGGCGCAAAGAAGTTGTCTGAGCCGACAAAGTAGGACGACGAGGAACAGGAGGTAGATTCAACCTGCGATATCCTGGTACTCCCGCTGCCTTAGGAACCAAAATGGGTCCAGCCCCAATATCCTCCTGAGCCTCCTCAATCTCCTCAATGGGTACAGCCCCAGGATCCTCTTGCACTTCCTCTGTCTCCTCAATGGGTACAACCCCGGACACCTCCGAATCCTCTTCTACGGGTACAGCCCCGGCAACAGCCTCTTGAGCATAAACGCCAGTGGCTTCAGAACGATACTTCGGAGTAGGAGCCAACCTTGAAGATGACGAAAAAGCACCGGTATCCTCTTCCTCAGAAGGAACCTCGATAACCGCTTCTTCACCCTGAGACCACGGCTTCACCTTTGGCAAACGTAGCTTAGCCCTGTACGTGCCGTCCGGTCTCTTAAATGGAACAGAATCAGGATCCTCAAAGCGCCCTGATCCTTCTTCCTGGGAAAAGACCCACCTCTGCCAGGCTTTGTCTCTTCCTCCTCGCGGACTTGCCCGCACGGCTTCCCCTGGTCGTAGCAAGAGGATTCTCAGCCTTAGGTCTCGGAATCACCTCAGGAGACCTTGGCGGATTGTTATCTATCGACTGATCTACAACCCTGAAGAAAGGAACCGAAAAGCACTACGGCTGATAACCAGTTATTCCGACCCCAAACGAAGACACCGCAAAGTTAGGACAGTTAGGGTAAGGAACGAAGGAGAAGGGAAGGGAAACCAACAAGGGAGCCCCAACCCAGAACGCAGCACAGACCTCAGGTACGTGCTTTTTCATGCTTGAGCCAAACGTCGAAGGTCGTTGGCATCGTTCTACATAATCAGATAACTTTACATGGAGGATCATCGAGATTCTTCAACTGAGCAAAGCCAATCTATGTACATATCTAGCAAATTAGCGAATTAGCGCACCCAAGAATCAAAGTGGTGGAATATGACGTAGCTCCTATCGGGATTGGGATTGCAGTAGGTCAGGAAGTGTTGTCAACGTTGGGATATCAAGGTACACAAAAAGTTGAGAATACCACTGACAAGATGCATTGTTTACAGCATGGTCAGGTTCCATCACTTGGTACATAGACGAACTGGTTCCAACGTTATGTTCAGGCATCATTCCCAAGAAGCAGGATTTCGATGAGAGAAGACTGATTAGAATATGTATGGTGGGCGAACAAAATTTGCAGCTTACAAACTGTTAGGTTTGATCGCTAGCACGTAGAAAACTCCTAGCAACGCTATTTCCAGTTACATGGGCATGGTCTCTCTTTCGAAAAGTGATTCGGTGTGTTTCACCACGTTTTTTCAAAGACGAGGAATCACGTTCTGCACTGGGACAATGGCTTCTAGTCGGGCCCCAGTAGATGTTCACAAGAATACAAAAACAAATTCAGACAAGCGAGATGAGGCCTTATGGTTTTCAGTCGGCTCTGTGTGATGGTCACAGTATGCTGATACATAAAGGAAGGTTTCATCCCTCGGTATACAGAAGCAGCGTCAAGCCTAAGAAGCAACACTTCATGCTGTCCCCCAGAAAAAACACAAGACAACGGAAATCTCACGCGAAAGCCATGAATCCCTGGCTGGAGCGGAGCTGTTTTCCAACTGCTTCCGCTTCGGTGGCGTTATGTCTGCGTTTCGATCTTACAGATCTGAAAGTTTAAACCCTTAAACCAGTGTCCTTCTTACAACCACGGCGCGAGCTTGGATTCTTTTCTCACTTGCTGCTCCGCTGTCGGGCTGTCTTGAGCCTACGTTTGACCTGCGGTGAAACACTGGATTCCTGTATGTAATTGGGCATGAGGGAAAATTGAACTATCTGTTACGCCCTCATCACGTACACAGCTTTGTCGTGTCACGTGATCCTTGTGAAACTTTTCCTACTTCTAGCACAGTTTTCGCATGCTCCTGTGAGCTTCATCTTCTCTTCTCGCACGCTTCTTTGAGCACTTGTTGAACATCTTTATCCTTTTCTTCCTTTGGTCTTCATCCTCAATCTTCAGATGTCCTATAGCAGATTTGCGAATTTCCATTCCACACACAATTGGCATGGACTCACTCGGAAACTAAGTCACTGCTACAATGCGCACTCACTTTTTCTTCACGTCGCTTTTCGCGATGTAGTCCATTCTTGCACTTCGGCAATCTGGAAACTTCTGTCGGACTTTCTTTCACCAGTCCTTTCTTGGCTTTTCAGCCTTGTAGACATTGACTTTTGAAACATTCGTGGTGCTCGTAGTGCTTTGACGTTGCCGTGGGACATTGCGTCCACGTGGCTTTTGCTTTTTGTCGTTGCCGTGGGATCTTTCCATCCTCGTGGCTTTTCTCTCAAGCTTCTAAAGCTTTCTTGGTGAAACGTTTTGCCTTGGGCACTTTCGCCCTCACGCTTGTTGCTGGGCTGATTTCCAACCCTCACTTCTTTTCCCCTGGGCGTCAACAACGCCCTCACGGTTCCTTTGCTCTTGCTTTAAACCGTTGGGCGTCATCCGGTTGCAGTTTACTCCAACTCTTTTTCTCCTCGCTGGCGCTTCTCAGCTCTTTCTTGATCGAACGGAGATACGCTCTTTCGCTTCTTCTCCTTTTCAGCTTTTTCAGCCTTTTCAGCTTTCTTCTCTTTATCCTTGTCCTTGCTCTTGGACTTGTCTGCTGGCTTTTTCTTCTTTGGCTCCTTTTCTTCTGCTTCCTTTGGAACCTTTTCTTCAGCCTTTGCTTCATCACTTTTCTTGGGCTTCTTTGGTTCTGCTCCCCAACTGTCTTTTGGCGTGTATCCTGAACCAATTGTCTCTTGGAAGTCTTTTACCTCCTTCTCATACTTGTATGCATTGTCTTCCAGGTAGGTTCTGACGCTGTCCTTGTACTTGCAGATGTCTGGGGTATGGGTGCCCCAGCCTTTATATTTGAATGAACGATAGGACACGTCCTGGAAGTAGACAAAACATACCTTGCAGAAAATCTTGCGTTCGGTATTGCTGCTGTCTGGCCTTTCGCCGTTGTAGAACATTTTGACAGCTTTCTCCATTTCCGGTCATTCCGGAGCCTTATGCTTGTCCGTCGGCTTGCAGTAAAAGCAGTGCATGTACTTGGTCTTCTTGAATGACTCTTCCTTTGGATCCTTAAGCCAATATGGGTTCACCTGCTTCTTTGGCGGTGTCCCTTCTGGCTCGCTTGGCTTCTCCTTGCTGTGATCCAACCTTGCCTTCACTGCCTTTTCAATCGAGTCTTCTGTCGCCTCCTTGAACTGATCTCTCATCTTTTGCTTCAATGCTATCTGCTTCTCCTTGGTATTCGCTGCCTTTCTCTCTTCTTCAGAAATTGTCAGTCCTCCTTTGAGAATGCTTGGCACTTTCTTTGGCATTGCCTTTATCTTTGCTGCTGGCGTTGTTGGGCTGCTTGCCTCGCTTTTTCTCTTGATCGACGCCATCAGCTTTGCTAGGGCTTGTCGCTCCTTCTCTTCATCTGGCTTTGGCCTTGTGTACAGATCTAGGTTTTTGAACTCTTCGCTTAGAGCTGACAGTAGCTTGTCTGCCGTCTGCACCACTTCTCCTAGCTGCTGTAAAGCACTTCTCACATTGCTTGTCTTCTCAACATCTCCTCTTGCTGCGACTGCGTCTTCCTCGAGTTATCGCACTTTCTTCATCTTCGCCTCGAGCTTTTCTTTCATCTCCTTCTTGAGTTCTTGCTCGTATCGATCCATCTCTTCTCGGGCTTTCTTGTAAGCTTCTTCAGCTTTTCTTTCGTCTTCTGTGAGCACGGACATGCTCTCCATATACTCTTGCATGTTGTCTTCCACTTTTGCTAAAAACTCTGCGGTCCTTAAACCGTACCCCGATGGGAGTCTTGAGACGGGGCGTCTCATCTGTTCTTGCCACATCACGAATTCTTTTTCTAGAACCGTTGTTGGCATTGATCGCCGAATGCTTTCGACGTTCAGCTGTCCCAAAACTGTTGGGAATATAGACATTGTGTCTACGTTGAAACCACTTCTGAGGGCTTCCATTGCCTCGCGGGCTTCCTCGTCAGAGGATTGAACTACCGCTTCTTCGGCATCTTCTTTTTCCTCCTTCTCTTGTGGCTTCTCTTCTTCTTTCTTCTCTTCTTCTTGCTTCTCTTCTTCTTTTGGCTTTTCTTTTTCTTCTTCCATTGGCTTCTCTTCTTCCTGAGGCTTCTCTTCTTCCTGAAGCTTCTCTTCTTCTGCCTTCTCCCCAACTCTATCC
This sequence comes from Symbiodinium sp. CCMP2592, assembly GCA_905221615.1. Classification (NCBI taxonomy): domain Eukaryota; class Dinophyceae; order Suessiales; family Symbiodiniaceae; genus Symbiodinium; species Symbiodinium sp. CCMP2592. Next base: position 90,630 of record CAJNDT010000522.1, read on the forward strand.
GCTTCTGCTCGTACCTCTGCTCTTCTTTCCTTGGCTGCTGCTTTCATCTCTTCCAGCTGCTGCAGCTTTTCATCCATGATCTCTCCTTGTTCTCTTATCTTTTCCTGGATGTCTTCAGGTATCCGAACAGTTCTTTGCTCCAACGCTGCGAAGTTAGCTTCTTTCGACTTCTTCAATCTTTCTGCCTCTTCTGCCAATTCTTCTGCAGTTTTCTTGAACGTCTCCAAATCTTCTTCCTTCTTGTCTTCCGGTGCTTCTTCTTCATCGTCCTTCTCTGCTGACTCGCTTTCTTTGGACTCATCGGACTCTGGATCCGACGCTGCTTCACTTTCTTCCTTTTTATCTGGCTGCTCTTCTTTCTTCTTGTCAACCGACTTGACTTCATACCGCTGATTGAGAGCTTCCACCTCCTTCCAGAGGTCATCAGCATTTGGCCTTTTCGACCGTTCTGTCTTGAGCACTTTTTCGAGGTAAGTGGTAGCCTCGATGCTTCTGCTGCACTCCATGATCATATATTTGACTGCTTCATCGTCTGCCATTGCTCTTGTCCTATCTTCTTCTTTTTCTTCTTCTTTCAGGACTTCTTTCTTGAGCAAAATGTCTGCGCTTGCAACTTTATGCATAATCGCTGATATGAACATGCACAACAGTATGCAGACTACACTTGCTCTTCCCAGTCCTTGTTCACCTTCTTCACCAAATCTTCTTGCATCAGCCAACGATAACAACACTGCGGTCGTAACCGTCTGGATAATCCTTGTAATCATCCTTTCATCGAATCTTGGAACACTTCTTGTTCTTGTCCTTCTCACTTCAGCTTCTTGTACTTCTTGATCACTTGGTGTCAAAAATTCCCCTGTGTATCCTAAGATTAGCATGTACTTGCGTATCTTCTCTCGTGTCAGGGATTTGGTCCCCAAGTCTGAGGGATTGTCCTTACCTGCTATCGCCTTTATGATAAGCTTCGGAATTCTTTGGATCCATAAAAGGTCTACTTGTAAATGGCGTGCTCTTCCTAAGCCTTTTCTTGAGATCAACTGTCTTGAGCTTGACGAATCACTGTATAACATCAGTCTTGGCTCAACTCCTAGGATTCTTGTCAGTAATCCTTTCAGGAATACACCTTCGCTTAAGATTGATGTCGCTGCGATTGTCTCAGCTTCGCAAGATGACAATGCTACGCTTGTCTGCCTCTTGCTTTGGAAATGAATCAGGTTTCCATTCACCATGATCACTCCGCATGAAACACTTTGCCTTGACTCTCGATCTGCTGCCCAATCACTGTCGCTTATCACTTCTATGAGCGCGGGAACTTTGTAGTTGTCCCTCTCGTCGTTTCCTTCATTGCTTCTGTTCTTCACTTCGAGGAAACTTTTTCCGGGATAACTTCCTTGATGTACCAACGCTAGCTCTGGTGATCCCTTGAGATACTTTCCAACGTACCTTAGCAGTTCCATGTCTGCTTCAACGGGTGATGCGAGCTTTGTTGACAGCTTCTTCAAGACATACATGATATCTGGCCTCTCGGGCGCGAGATATAGTAGGATCCCTACTCCTTTTCTGAACGTGTGGTGATCCTCTGTACTCAGCGGTTCCATTCCACCTTCTTTTGTTTGAAACGATCTTCCATTGTCCGCTGGACACGGTAGCTTCTTCGGATATGCTCCTTCCAACTTGAGCACTTCTACCAGTCCTTCGATGTACTTTGAGTTCATCGTGATCTCTACGTTTCCATTACCCATCGACTTGAAACTTCTCTTCAGGAAACTCATCGATCCTTCCTTCTCATCCATTGGTCCTTCAACTTTGATCTTCAATCCTTTGCTTCTTAGGAATTCGACCAACTTCTTGAATTCTTCTTTTGATGCGTACAGCTCCATGTCATCTACATGACTCAGCACGATTATTCCGAATCCTTCTTTGTCTGGCGTTCTTGAGAATAGTGCCGGGAGTCCACTGTCACTTGTTAGCCCGTACTCCTCCAGGTAACTTTTCAGCTTCCCGAACCAAGCTGCACTTCCGATTCGTTGACCGGGCAACGTGAATCCCAGTTCATAGTATTCTCCATCGACTTCAACCACTGTTGGTTCTTCTTGTTCCACCATCAGGTAAGCATCTCCCACATCAATGCTTCCAAGTGTATATCCTTCTGAAGACGCGAACAGGGCTGATAGTAGCTTCACTGTGCTTGCTACACCGGTTGGCGAAAACAAACTTGCAATATCTGTATCACCTAACCACTTGAACTCTCTTGCTACCAATCGTCCTCTTCTTCTCCACTCTTTGTCCCTGTGCCTCCAGTCATACACTATCTTTGTCGACAGAAACTTGTACTTTGAAATGTCTGTTCCTTCTGGCAACTTGTTCAGCACTTTCATCTTCTCAAGTCTTTCCAACTCGTGCTTCTTGGATACTCCTTCGACTTTCTCCATCTCTTCATCTGCTATCTTTGCTGGTCCGCTTTCAAAATCATTCGACCATTTTGGCATATCTTCTGGTATCTCTTCTTCACCATCTGATTCTTGCCATTCTTCTTCTTCATCAAATTCAGCTTCCATCTCTTCAAACTCTTCCAACTCGACTTCTTCATCATCGTGATACTGCGGAAGTTCCTTTCTTAGGAATGGTTCTATCTTCTTCACGCTTCTCACGTCGATCACTCTTCTTACTGAACTTGATGCATCTCCGACGGCGATAAATTTTTCGGGCCTCTCTTCAGCTTCCGTCGGTCCTTCATCCACTTTCTGTCTCACCGCTTCTGGCTGCTCGCCTTTTTCAAGGTTCCTCTTTGGCGATGCTGGCGGTGGATTTTCTCCTGTAATCAGTTCATCAGATTCATCACTTCTTTCACTTCTTCTTCTTGTGACTCCTTTTCCACGACTGCTTGAGCTGCTGCTTGTTGATCCAACATGTCCTTCACCTGGATCTTCGTCCATGTCTTGTTCAGTCTCGCTTGGTGGATCTGATGCCGCTTCTTGGCTTGGGCTGTAGTCCTTCAATTCATCTTCTTGTTCCTGGCTTCTTTCTCTTCTGGGAACAATCTCCGGCTTGTCACCAATTGCCATCTCGATTCCACTGTGCGGTGGCAATCTCTTCGTTGCTTTTCTTCCTACAAGTGTGTCTTGTGTGTAGCTCCATGGTGTTCCTGTTGCTTCTGCTAGCACTTCAACATCATACAGTGGCGTACACTGTCTTATCGTTCTGCTCTTGATGATTCCTTGTCTTGTGCTTATCAGATTCAGGTTGTTCACCGAGTCTTTTCCGACGAAGATTCCTTTTCTCCATGCTTCTCCCTTTTCCTTGACTTTTGGTACTGGCTTTGCCAATACAACGCTTACCCATGGTGCTAGTGTTCCTTTGTACTCTCTGTCGAATAACACTTCAAAAGGTGTCGATCCTTTCTTCACAACAAACCTATTCAGCAGGAATGCTGCATGTCTTGCTGCCCATGGATATAGCGTACTTTCCGAAGTAATCTTCACTTTCGCTTGCGATTCAACTCCATACACCAATGTCTTGCATAAGTTCCGAACTGTTTGAACCCATCTTTCAACTTGCAATCCTTGGTGTTCATCTGGTGCTACATCTTGTATCTCTGTATCAAGATTCTTCATCTTCCGTATTCCTTGCACCTTCTTTCTCAGCGAAATCATTGCTGGTTCCGCGTCAGTTCTCAGAATGACCTTAGAATTCAACAGCATAAGCACTCTGCAGACTTCTTCAACAACATATGCTGTCACTTCTTTTGTCGCTACTGGAATGACGTGTACGAACTTTGTTGCTTCATCAACCATCACCAGTCCGATTGTCAATGCATCTTTGTTGTCTTTTGTGTTCTCTTCATCTCGAGTTCCAGTGAACTTGAAATCCATTGAAACTAACGATGCTTCATTCTTCTTCTCAGATACATCGAAGTTGTCTTCTCTTGATCTTGTTGCTTGACAGCTTTCACACCAATCAGCTTTTGGTAGGTGCGTCAGTTCGTGCTTCTTTCTTTCTTCTTCACTTGGCATCTCTGGTCTCTTTTCTCCTTTTGGTTCTCTTGTGAACTCTAGTTCCAGTCCTTTGGAGATTTCAACCAACTCCTTCATCTTGTTCGCTGATATGGCTTGCTTCAACCTTTGCCATGTTTGAGACTTGCTTCCAGTCTTTCCTATTTTCAGGAATTCACATGCTGTTCTCATCTCCTTGAGTGAACTTTCTGGATTGAGTGCGACTCCTGCCACAATCATCGCTTCTTCCATCTTTTCTCCTAGACTTGGCAGTTGCTCTTCAATTTTCTTCCACTCTTTCATATCTTCTTCTGCAGGCAGGTCGCTAGGAAACAAATTCTCCATAGCTTCTGCGGCTTCTTTCTCGACTTGTTCCATCGTCTTCTTTGTCTCTTTCTTTTCCTCGTGAACCGCCATCTCCAAGTCTGCTGATTGCACTTCTTTCTCTTGTTCCTTCTTTTTCTTCTTAGAGACTGTTCTTTCATATTCACCGTACTCTTCAAGTCCCAGAGACTTTCTCTCCAAGATCGTGATGATCACCGAGTTCTCTTCAACTGCATCTATCACAATCTCTTCTCGATCTTCCCACTTTTCAGCGCACTCCACAAACTCCAGTTCGCTCCATACGATGTTGTCACCATCGTACCTCGATACCAAAGTAGTTCTGAACTTGAACGCTTTCACATCGTCATGTGTGGGGTCATATGTTACATACTTGTCATAATCGATCCTTGCTGGCTTCCCATCTGACATGAAAAACCATCCTTGATGATACTTCATCTTCTCGAAGTCATCTTCCATCTGCTTGATCAATGTAAGCTTTCTCACTTGTGGTTCATCACTTTCAACCTTCACTTGAGCTCTGTAAATCTTGAGGTCTGTCACTGTTGGGTTTCTTGCAAACCTCACTGGCACTCTTGCTGAACCTTTCTTCAGGTAAGCATTGAACTGATCTAGGGGATCAAGCCCCCATCCAACTTTCCACAACTTGCCTACTGCAAATAGTGGTTGTGTCACATCTCCGAACACAGCTGAATCTCTCATTTTTATCACTCTTCCATCTGTTCTTTGGAATTCGAATGTGATGTTTGCTCTTGTTTCAGTGGTTCTTATTCTGTTGCCTTGAGCATCTTGAATGACCATTCTCAAGGCTGGGAACTCAACTGCTCCTAAGTCTTCGCTGTAGTAGCATAGCGGAAGTACATGACAATCCGCACCGCTATCTAGCACAACTTCAACGAGTTCTGAGTAGCTTGAGTTAATGGCTCTTACTAGATGCACTTCTGGTTCTTCATCTTCTGTCCTTCTGTAAGAACTGTTAACTCCAAAGAGTCTTTCTCTTTCTCTTGCATGCTTGGCATTCTGCTTGTCCACTTGCAGATCTTCATACCACTTGTGAAGTTCATCCTTCTCATAATCTTCTTCATCACTTTCATCAACCATGCTTGACAATAGTACAACTGTGTTGACCTTTACTGCTCTTGCAGCATAGTCCATCACCATCTCTTCGAACATTCCTACAAGATCGACGTACTCTTCATCGTCGCCGAACACTTCTTCAATCACTGGCATAGGTGTTGTCACCAACCTACGCACTTGTTCGTTTCCTTTTGTTCCTTGCGGTGGCCTTGCTTGTGCCTGTGTAGAAGAACTTGGTTGCTCTTCGTACCATTCTTCCTCGCCTGTCTCTTGGACGTTGCGAACTTTTCCTTTTCCTCCTTTTCCTTTTCCTTTTGGTGGCGACCAACACTCCGAAGAGTAATGTCCGGTCTTACCACAATTGAAACATACAGGTCCGTTGTGTCCACCTTTTCCTTTTCCTTTGTCACTTTCGTAGCCTTTTCCTTCGGCCTGCCTGATGCTCTTTCCACCTTTCTTTCCGTATCCTTTTCCTTTTCCAAAACCTCTTCCTTTTCCATTTTTTTGTCGGGAGGCGGCGAGCGTCCGCGGCCCGTGGGCCAACGTCGTGCAACAAATGTACCGTGCTTTGCACGGTCATCCTCCTTTGGAGGGCATCGCCCGTGGGCGGAAGAGGCTACAGCCTACGGGAGAGATGCTCATCCCAGATGTGCAAAGGAGTGCAAGCACATCCTGGGGAGTGTGTCACGTCCCCGCCCTGAGCTACGGCACTACGGCAAAACTGACAGGGCAGCACATCGAGGAGTGTACCACGTCCTCAGACCAGGAGTCGAGCACGTCCTGGAGGGAGTCGGAACATCCCTTACCTCTAGCCCTCGGGAGGCCCTCTGAAAGAGGCGAGGTATTCTGCGACGGCCAGTACGTGGGCCGTCGTCATGAGGTGTGCTTGCATGTGTTCCGGGCTCGGTGCCCGGACACGACACGCGATGCACCAGAGCATATCCACACTCACCACATGGGGGGTGCTGTCCTGATGCAAATCGACCCCCTCGCCTTGGATCCGATGGGCTGTATCCGGTGGTTGTCGTTTGCTGGGCTTCATCGAGATTTGTAAACACCCGTTGTACTCTTCGAAGGATTCGAAGCTGCCCTTGGCCAAGTCGGAGTCCTCCATGGAGCCGTAGTCGTCGACGTAGTGCATCGCCGGGGACAGAATCATGGTGCGACTGCAAGCGACCAAAATGTCGCCGAATCGGTTATACGACCATACGCTGGCGGCCGAGCCAAACAGAAGGACGTTGTGGCTGCATAGTGTCGGGCCGTCCGGCGTCAGTAGCATCACATAGGCTTCACGAGGGTCTCGGAGTGGGAGTTGTCGGCAAGCTCCGTCGTGGTCGTGTCCCCAAACCGAGAGGGGCCTGAGATGGTCATGTCGGATCGTAGCAAGTCCCAGGGAGATGAAGTGATCGGGAGTATGATGGTAGGGTTGATCGTGCATCGTGCATGTCGCGTTGCGCCCACTTCGTCGCCAATCTTCGCCTCGTCTGACCTTGTTACTTCCGTCGCTGCCCGTCTGTTCGATGCTGAAAGCCATGGCGATATAGGGGTCGGAGTGTGGCAGCGGGGTACGGCGTCGTCCTTTGTGTGGGACGGTGGCTGCTCGAGGCCACCAGTCCGGGGCGAAAGGTCCATTCATCCGTCCCATGTCGACTTCTGCCAAGATCTCGTCCAACATGAGTTCCCAGTGGTCATCGACGGAGTTTGTGTCGATCTTATCTGTGATGCACTGTCGGTTCTTCTCGCTGAACTCGTCGATGGGAGTAGGTTCGAGGTATTTCTGGTCTTGTCTCACGTGCCAGTTAATCCCTGGAGTCAGTTTCCCCATGAGGGGAAAACCTTCGGAGAGTTCGCGGTAGATCAGCTCGGTTTGTGGATATTGTATTATCCTGAGTAAGTGAACGAGGACGGGTATCTGTGTGACCGAGTCTTTGTGCCGATATGCTCGTTGTACGTGTTCAGGAAGGGTGTTAAACCATGCCATCGTGTGTTCCTCCATGTCGTCGACGAGCGTCCTGATGTCATCGATGACGGCCTTCTGGAATTCCATGAGCGGGTGAAACACATGTCGAGGTTGGAGGCACCACTCGAGCGTAGGGTCGAGTGTTTTCGGTGACAAGTGAGTATCCCTCTGTAATGCCCAGTCAAGATGATCTGTCCAGGAGAACTGTGGCATGTAGTCGTGATTCGGGGTTCGGGGTGGTGGGCCAAAGGGTACTTTATGGTGCAACCATAAAGAGGTAATCTGTTGTAATGGAGAAACTCGGGGTGTATCGGGTATGGATGCGTCAACGGTCCCCAGCAGGAGCAGGAAAACGATCCAGATCGCCGTAGGTAGGTGCCAGGCGTTGCCCAGGGCCGTGCAACGTTTCGTCTCGTCACCATTTCCGAGTGCCGCTGTGTAGTCCAGAGGTAGGCCCTGTAGTTGTTCGCGTAGAGACGAAGGAGCTGTAGTCCACGACCCATCCGGCAAGGTGACGAGGAATTGATCTTCGTACTGCCAGACCGGGTATCGTCGATTGTCTTGTTCCCATCGGCGCCATGCATCCTGTGACGTCGAGCGGTCGCGAAGTTGTTTGGGGGGTTCCCGTCCATGTGTCGATGTAGATGGTGTAGTCAAGCAGTGAAACAGTTTCCTGTCGTTGTGAACACACGGTGGCATGGAGTATCCCCGAGCCAGGATCTGGGGTTGCAGGTCGGAGCCAATCGGATTGTGTAGTCGGTGCCATTCTCCGTCTAGTCGCCAATCGAGTGACCAAGGTGTGAGACGAGGTAGTCTTTCTTCGACGGTGTTCCAAGGAATCGATGTCCACCACAGTCTCTTCCGGTGCATGATGCCTGAGTCGGCGGCGTCAATGACAATCGGGTCCATGCTCATCGGAGAGGTGAGTTCTACGACATTGTCTCGCACGTCCGGGTGAGGCACGACATTCTCGAAGATCGTCTCAATCGGGACACCAGTACAGCGTTTGCGAAGTTGATGTTCGATACTGACCATGTGTCTGAACAGCCAACCTGATGTGCCCTCGGAGCCTTTGGGTTGGCTTCGCAGACTGGAAAAATCCGGACACGGAGGGCCTGCCGTGATCACCATGATGTACTGTCTGTTATTGGTCGCGTTCTCGATGTGTCGTACCACGGTCTCGAGGTCAAACTGCTCGACGTCTCCCATCTGTACAGAGCCGAAGAGTTTCGATGTGAAATTTGCACAGTCGGAGTCGATCTCCCACGCGAGGGTGATGATGACGTTCTCGTTGATACGTCGAAGTGCCTCAGAGGCGATCCCGAGACCATCGAAGAAGGACAGGTGCACCACCGGCAAGGTCGTGGCACAGAGTACAAATCCGGTCGTGTGGTTCTGTCATTCGATGGTCGGCTCCAGAGTCTGAAGACCCTGGGCCGTGCTGTCCCTATTTCTTGCCGGACTTGCCTTTCTTGCCGGCGCCCTTGGAGCCCTTCTCGCCCTTCGCGTTCCACGGAGGTCGTAGTGAGACTTGCGGAGCAGGGTTGAAGGGAATCGTCGGAGCGGGTGTCGGTGTAGTGAATTAAGTTCGATGGTGTTGCGGAAGTCCAGGATTGTGTCGGTGCTGTCGGCCATGATGGCAGAGCGGGTGTGCTCCAAGGTTGTGCCGTCGGTTGCCAGGATCGCCACTGGGTTGTCGTCGTCGTCCAGGGTTGTCGATATCGCCGTCCTTGTCCCGGTGGAGACCATTTCTGTTGGTATCCTTTCCCTATGCCTTTGTAAGGCTGTTCGGAGCCTTTGCCGACTCGTGGTCGCTTGGTGAGCGGTTGTTGCATAACATCGTTGACTCGCGTGAGGTCGTTCATCCGGTCTTCGGTGATCATCTGGAAGGTCTCGTTCGAGCGCATTCGCATGGCGATGTCCCAGGAGAACTCCTCCCAGAGACTCTTAACGTTGTTGATGCGTTGTGAGTGTTTGCGGACCAGTCGGATGAACCAATCGACGTACTTATTGATGACCGTCTCGGAGGAGTACTTGATGAGAATCCATGCCCATCGGATTGCCTCGATGGCGTCGATGAGCATCCATTGTCCTCGTACGTCCCACTCTTCGTGTGCTTTCTCGGTGATGTTGTTGCATTCATCGAGGACCAATTTCTTCTCATGGGTGTCTTTCTTTCTGGTCGAGTTAATCGTATTGAAGCTCGTCCAGATTCGTTGTGACACAATCTCTCCCAAAGCCGCGGCGGTGTACATCTTAGACGTGTGGTGTTCGTGGTACATTCGTGCAAGAACCTTTTCAGCACCCACGAGGTTCTTCTCCGGGAATTGTCGTCGTTCTCCATCGACCGTGATGCTGTTGTAGTCCTCAACGAGCTTGTTGTAGACACCCGCCGGTAATGTCTTGGGAACAGTGTCCTTGTCGGTGTTCGAGGAAGAGGTAGTAGTGGGTGCTGTCGGGGCGGCCGAAGGAGACGGATGTGTTGTAGCCGCATGATATGCATGTCGTGCTGCTTGTGTGAGCACCATCCACTGGGCTGTGAGGGCGTCTTCGTCGGTGCCGTCGGCGAGTTTAAACTCGACGCCCCCTGCCGTGGCTCCGGCCCGCAGCTTCGTGATCACATCGGTGATACTCGCGTCGTCTTTGAGGTAAGTGCTGACGGTCGCATGTGATTTGAGGCCAAGTTTGGCCAGGTACCTTGCGACCACATCCGTGGCGAGGTCGATTCCCCCCAGGTCTGCAGCGTCCTCGAGTGGGCTAGTCATGTGATCGCAGGGATGAGCCTTGGACAGGAAATTGCTCTGGGTTAGGTCGCGTTCGTTGTGGAGTGCATTCGGATGTCAAGCGACTGCAAACATGTCGTTTATGCAAAGTAATTTGTCGGAGCAACCGAGAGAGGCACTGCCGATGACACGTCGCCGAGGCGGAAGTCAGTCGGGGTTCAGTCCTCGTCTTCATCGGGTTGTGCATCTGCGAAGGCTTGTGCTTCGCGTAACCTAAAGCATCGTTTGCACTTGGGGCCTATGGGCTCGCGATACTCGCGACGATGTGGCGCAAAGCCATATGGCCATCCACAGATCGTGTGCCAATGGGCATTATCACAGGAGGATTCGGATACTCCTGGCAAATGAATCACTTTAGTTAAAGAATTGACTACCCAAAATTTAGTCCGGAGTGTCTCGAGGTACTGTGCCACCATCTCACGGACTTGCTCGGGCTTGGTCGGTGTCTCGGGCCTGTGAAATTCGTCGCCTCGATGTAGCGGGGACTCCTGAACGTAGACCTTGATGGCATCGCTGCCCCATCGACCGATGAGCTGTACGGTGTCGAGGGGAAAACCTCGTCGGGTCAGCATTTGCGATCCTGAGACTCGACAGACGTGTTCGCAAAACCTCTCGAGGAGTGCTCCGTTGGGTCCCAAGCGGGTCATCGAAGTCCCTGTCGCAGATATGACTGACCGGAAGATGTCGATGGTTTGATGATGGTCGAGCGGATGTCCATCGGTCCCTGGAAAAAGTGGGCCGTCTCGTGGACATCCCAGCGATCGTAGAAGTTCGAGGTGTCGTTGTAGTGCATGGAAAGGGCAAAGTCGAGGTGATGTAGTACAGCAGCACGGGTGTGATCGTGTAACGCAAAGTCCAACTATGTCGGTCTTCGTGCACGGCAATGTGATGAACGCCGTGCGTCCGGCGTGCGTGATTTCCACCCACGCCTGGCCCATAGTCACTGAGGCTGCTTCGATGCCTCGTAGTAGCCACCAGCAACAAATGATCACCATGTCTACTCGGTGTCGTAATCGTCGTGCCCATTCATGGGGACCTTCACAGTCGTCGTGCTCTGGTCGCGCTGGTAGTCGTGCAATGTCCTCGACGATGAAGGAGTGCACTAGCTCCTATATCCCACCACCATCCCCGGATCTCCACCAGGACGATAGTAGTGCGAAAGTAGATAGCTAGCGAGCTAGCCGAGCGACGACCAGACGGACAAGCAACACAGCTAGCACGCACGTTCTTTTGTCTGGAGTGGCAACTATCCCAGGTTGCCTGGAGATAACTGATAGCCTTCGGCTATCTATCCCCAGGGTGGGCAGGGTGGGTACTTCAAAATTACCCCCCCTGATGGGGGACTTTATCCAGAATGGCCACGGTCACACACCGTCGTAGCCATTCCAAGTCACTGCTATCCTGTCTTCGCATGTCAGAGGCAACTCTCCTGCGAGCGACGATAGCGAACGAAACTTCGTTTCTAGCGAAGCTACCTTCGATAGCTTCGAGTAGTAATAGGTAAGCTAGCACACATAGTCGTAACTCGTTCCTCGTCACGAGGTACGTGCACTAGCTCCTATATCCCACCACCATCCCCGGACTCCACCAGGACGATAGTAGTGCGAAAGTAGATAGCTAGCGAGCTAGCCGAGCGACGACCAGACGGACAAGCAACACAGCTAGCACGGACGTTCTTTTGTCTGGAGTGGCAACTATCCCAGGTTGCCTGGAGATAACTGATAGCCTTCGGCTATCTATCCCCACGCATCGCCACTCAGGCTACCAGGGATCTAGCTTTCTGGCCTTACGGCTAAACTTGGACACCCTATCCGGGGTCCCTCGCTTTCGCGTGCCTAGCTCCTGGTAGAAGCTATCTGCATGCGCGAGTAGCCGGCCCAGAACACGCCACTGGAATTCCTCTCCTTTCAGATCTATCCTCTGAGAGGGATCGAATTCCTTGAACTCCTCGTTCGTGAGGTCATCCGCTAGCTGGTTGATGTCTCTCCGTATCCACTGGAGCTGTAGCTCACAGTTTTTCTGGGATAGCTCTTCTGCTATCTCCATTAAAACTAGCATGGAGGGATACTTGGTCGTCATAGCCTTCTTCACAAGTGCCTCTTTTTGCTTGTTGAGTGCTCGCGCCGCCTGTGTAGGCACAAACGACGTGTCAGAGGTCTCAAGCAGGGACGTGAACTACAGTACTGTACCACACAAGCTCACGTAACACTAAGTGGTGCATTCCCGGCGGTAGCCGAAGTCCTTCGCTGGGGTTAGCACTCTGGTGACAAACTTTCCGCCGTGCAAACAGTTGTACACCGCACAACAGGAAAGTATCAATCTACAAGTCAACGACCGGAGGGCTCGGGGTGTACAGTAGAGCCTCCTCAGGACACGGGCAAGCAGGCCCAGGATCCAAGTCGGACTAGTCACTTTACAGAAAACGTAGTACAAAGGTGCTTACAGACCTTAAACGGAGCCAAAAGCACAAGTGCAGCTCCTAAACTCAACGTGCCTTACACTCAGATGTACAGGGTCCAAATGAAGGCACAGGCAAAGCCCCACACTTATTTACAAGAACTGTACACGAAGCGAGCAGTCAGGTTTCACGACGACGTTCGAACTCAGGTGACGTCGCTGCAGCCCAGACAGCAGCCCAGGTCACAGCGGCTCGAAGAAGCAGCTCAGCGGCCCACCATTGCCAGCAGCACCAGCCCAGAAGTGAGTCTCGAAGCAGCAGCACAGCTGCTGTAAGCGCTAGCAGCTCCAGCCCCGAAGAGTCACAGTAAGTCCAGCCTTCTAGCGAAGAAGAGCTCCGGCGACCCTCAAGCTGACAAAGAGGCACTCGCAGCAGGCCAGAAGCCGTGCAAGTACCTTTCCACGCAAGCGGGCGGGGGAACCAGGACTAAACCCTAAACTAGGCCCCTTGGGGGAGGCCTTGTGCGGCAGTCAGGCATCGACGGACCTCCCGAGGAAGGGTCCTGATACCTTTGAGGTGTTCGTGCAATCGCTCCGCAGCCTTAGCCGAAGCACGAACAGCAGTCACCTCCCACTCCTTTGCAGTAGCAGCCTCAGCATACCACTTTTCACGAAGCGATCCCCGCAGGCGCCTGGCAACACAAGCCTTGGCGGCTTTATCCGCCGCTGAGTTCAGGGATCTAAGGTGATCAGCAGTCAGGGCGGGGTGCTCCGGCCGCCAATTCAGATGTCTCTCGTGAGCAGGGACCCACAAGAATGTCAATGTGATGCCTTGGGCTCGAACAGCTGTTGCAAGGGACGATAAAAGTGCCCCAAACAGGGGCATCGCCTGGCAATTAAAACGAGCTTTCAGCGCCGCTGTGCAGTCGGCTGCGACAAAGACGTGGCCTCTAGAGCCTCGTTGGGCCGCCAACAGCACAGCCTCAAGAGTGAGTCTTAAACCGCACATCTCTGCTCTGAAGGAGGACTGATCTTCCGCGTTATCAGCTCCAGCGAAGACTTGATCAGGTCTGTTGACGACCGCCGCATGCGCCGCGATTCCATTTTTGGCAGAGCCATCCGTGGCAATGACGATGTGATCAGCACACTGCAGCTCGGTCACTATGGTCTCGGCAAGCTCCTCAGTGAGTCCAGTGATGTCAACAGCCGGAGGCGGCGGAGGCTGTTCTGAAACATGTTTGGATAGGAGGCGCTCCTCCCCACGATGCTGTGGTTGGCTCAACCCATTGCGGAGGTCACTAGTTTTGGGACACACCCACAAAAGATGCGAGCGACTCGGCCTTACATCCCCACACATGCAGTTGCAGCGCTCAGCTATTGCCTCCTGCGGGGCGGCAGCATTGTAAAACCATGTTGTGCCTCCTGAAAGGAAAGCAGCGCGGCGGTTATACTCAGAAGAACGATCATTAAGGATTATTCTGTGACCCTGAAACGTTACCCTATATCCCGGCGGGGGACTCGGGAGATCTAAGCCTTGCGCAAGATTTGGTTCTGTAGGTCTGTGCAACGATTTAGCAATTCGACGGCACCTCGACAGAAACTGCCCTCTATAAAAATCCTCCAGCCACCCTTTCAAGACCGAAAAACTTTCAAAGCCAACACAAACTTTGCGGAGGCCTCCATTGGCATCTCTCCGGAAAATGGTGTCGGCTCGGGCATTTGTCCACCACCCTGTCTTATGCAGAAGATCACCGAACTGAGGCAGGTGACAGATCCAGGTTGCTGGCATTGCGGTTAACGGCAATAGTTCATGCCACACTGGCGGTTTGGCAATCCACCGCCAAGCCAACTTGCACAATCCAAGATCCAAGGCAAATTCAGGTTCAAGGCCCCAGCCCAGGAGCTCATAGAAGGCAACAGTTGCAGTGTCGCCTCCATACCCTCCGCTGAAGAGGTGACGAACCTCCGATCTAACAGCATCCAGGTCCTGTCGCGAAGGCCTGGCGAAACCTGAGGCCCATGCCAGACACGGAATGACAAGAGATCTGACCAACATTATGCGTGCTCTCGTGGTGGCCTGAGTCCATTTAAGAAGTCGAAGCCTCAGAACAGCTTTGCGCAGTGAGAACTTGGGCAAGGCTCCGGAGCCGTCAAACGCAAAGCTAACACCTAAAAGGTCAAGTGTGTTGCAGGTCAGAAATTGCCATCGTCTTGCAAGATTCTGCGTTCCCTCATCATGTGTAGCAGCTGCGATGTAGCACTTGCCCGCAGAGAGCCGGAGCGAAAAGGCATCATCAAAAGCAGCACTGGCATAGAGGGCTTGTTCAAGATCTTCTAGCGACCCCGATGGCTCCAACACAAGGGTCCGATCATCCATGAAGATTTGCACACCTACGTGGCTACACGATGCTTTCAGAAAGGCGCTCCAACAATGCGACAAGGCAGCTGCAGCGATCGGGCTGAGCGGGCATCCCTGGGCAAATCCCGACTTAACTACGTGACAACCTTCATCAAAGGAGCCCTCGAAGCAAAAATACCGTGAGGCCTTGCCATAAAAGGAATCCAAGAGGGGCGCAAGTTGGAGTGGCGCACCCAGTTGTTTGAACACCTTATTCATTGCCGGCATGCTCATTGCATCAAAGTATCCTGCAATATCAAGTAGTGCAGCTGTCCGCGTGCCACGATGCAATGCTGCCTGAATTTGGGTCAACACATCGCAAATGGATCGGCCAGCAATGCCTCCGTGGTCACTTTCAGTGGCCCATTCGGGCGTCCATTGTCTGAGTGCTTTGGCGACGATTTTTGCGCCAATGCGCCAGATCACCTGGGTAAGGGTGATTGGTCTGGTCGCTGGCCCGCCTTTCTTTTTGACAAGCACGACCTTAGCCGAGCGCCATAACTCAGGCACAACACCTCGATCCCAGACCTCCTGCCATAGTGCAGCTACATGTGCCCACCAACCGATTGGCATTCTACGTAGGTCTCGCCCAAACCAGCCATCGGGACCTGCAGCCTTATCGGCTATGGAAGCCGACACTGCGCGAAGTTCCTCGGCTTCAAATTTTAAGTTGAGAACCGTCTGCGGCACCTCAGGTACCTTCCGCAAAATGCAATCGATGGCCTCGTGCTTTGGTTGTGGCTCCGCTTGCCATTTGGCGATCCATTCCTTGGTCTGGTCACGTACCACGACCGACGGGTGTACGGGGCCAGCTTGGTCAGCCGAGGCAATGTCTAGCGAGCCTTTTTCAAACTCAAGTTGAGCATCGGCACGGGTTTTGACAAAAGTGCGTTGCTTTCCGCTGTCATCCCTGAGGAGTTCCTTCCAGCGGGCTCGTATGGCCTTTGCTTCCTGGTCCTGACACTCAAGGAGTCGTCTGTCGACGAACGAAGCAAGCTCGTTAAAGTCTGAGCGAACCCAAGGGAGATCAGAAACAAAACGGCGGGCCCGTGGAAGGGACTTCACAACCTTTTGTGCAGTCTGAGGGTCACCGGTTGCAAGTACAACAGCAAGTTGGCGCTGGAGCTTTGTCAGTGTTTTAACTGTAGCCGAGCCCTGAAGAGCAGGATGAGCCTGATGTTCCATGCGGCGAGGCATCCACGACTGATGTCTGGGTAGGGCCTCGGCTCTATCGTGGCAGAGACATGTCTCCGCACACGCCGAAAGGAAATTCCAGGCGTGGTCGAGTTGTCCATGATTGAGGGCCTCACGAAACGGGGCACAATCGATGGATGCAAACGCTGCAGCGACATCCTCCAAAGGCTGATCGTGTGGGGATCGCCTCAGCGGACCCACATGGAAGTCAGGCACATTTAAAGGGATCTGATAGCCTACCGATGCGTGATCGGAGAACTCTGGATTGAAGTGCATGATAGCATCCGCCGCAATCGACCAGTGGCATAAGCCGAAATCTATGCGGCGCTTGCGTCCTGGCCCCGTGGCCGGAAGTGGGGCTCCTTGGGCCGCATCATCCAAGGAGTTTACGGCACCGCTGGCCCGAGCTTCGCCCACAATGGCCTCGTGGGGCTCTAGATTGAAATCACCGGCGACGATAAACGGCAAATTGCTGTGACAACAGATCGCCAATATGTCCTCTGTCTGCGCAGAGGCGGCCTGTGGATTGCCGGATTGCGCATAAATAGCAGCAATCAAAACTTGCTTAACTTCGGAGTCATTCTGAAAATCAAAAATGCCAGCGGCGCATCTTGACGAAGCAAAGCCCTCTGCCACCTGAAGACTCCTAAACGTCACCCTGCTAACCAAGGCAACCCTTGAAACTCCAGGACCTTCCGGCACAGACAATGAAACCTGGTATCCTCGCCGCTTCCAAGCCTTGATAAAGCCTGGTGCCGACGATTGGTTGATATCGGCCTCTGCCACCGTGCAGACCTGCAACTGATGGCAGTCCATAAAGTTAGCTAGTGCATCGACAGAAGAAATGCCTTTACCAGCAAGGTTTACAGTTGCAACTCTCAGGAAAACGGCAAATTGAAAATATCTCGGGCCTGTTGGAGCAATTTGCTCTCACGCTGCTTCTTCCCTCCAGGGGGCGTGTTTTTGCCATGAGCCTTGGCAAGCACGTCAATGGCCTTGACACGGCGCTTGGCTTTCTTTTGGGCGGTCTCCTTGTTACACAGTCCCCTTTTGGCGTGGGAAAGGGCATCCCCAGAGGTGCGAAAGGGACCGCAGCAGTTCAGACACATCCATCCAAAAGATGCCGCAAGACCACCTTGAGCCTTAAAGGTTTTGGAAGGCGCTGCCCTTGGCCAGCAGAACAGTCTGAAACCCTCAAGGTCAGTGCCCTTGGCTTTGCTAAGGCGCTTGATGCACTCGCGACCCCTTCGTGTGACGGCCGCCTTCTCAATGGTGCTGGCACGGTCGAGGGCTTTGAACTTTTTCCAGGAAGTATCAGGATGTGCTTGTGTGCAGTGGGCCCGCTTGTCAGCAGTGACAGCGTCTGCACTTTTTGAAAAAGCATCCTGCGCGACAATCCCGAAATTGCAAATCGGGCACTTCCAGTGAAGCGCCTGGCCTCGGCCTGCACGAATCAAAGAAGGCTGCCGCCGACCATGCAACACGCCTGAAGGTACCTGACCAGGGTGATGGGCTTTGTAATGGCTATAAAGCATGGTCTGGCGGGCAATGGCATTTTTTGCGGTGGCCCTAAAGGGGCACAAAGGACAGACAACCGCAGTCTTACGATCGAGACACAGCCCCGCACGGCCCCAGTACCTGATTTGGCGGTCGGTTGGTGGTTGAGGGCCGGTGAAGAGTTCTCCATCATGCTGATCGTGGCTTGCAACCGCCGTCGTCTCAGAGGCAGCGGGGAGCACGGACACATCCTCACTCCTGCCTTGATCAGCAGGGGATCCGGGCTCTGTCCAAACTGATCCTTGGCCCGAGCTGATGGTGACCTGGGCCTTTGTCCAGACCGACTTGTGACTGCACGAGCGCTGTGAAGGCAATGTCCAGACCGAGTGCTTCGAAGCAGCAGCGCTGGTTCCAACAGAGGATGTTTTGCCACCCCCTCTCATGGGCACCTTAGGCGGGGCAGTAACAACATCGCGCAGTTCCTGCGGCAATTTATCTACTGGCCGGAGCCACTCATAATGGCTGCCATTAAAAACCAATACTACAACCCTTTTGCGCTGCTGAACGTGGACAGCGCATACCTCGAGGTCGGGCGACCGGGGATAAATGACGAATTTAACGTCAAAAATGCGCCCTAGCGCGGCGAGTTCTAGATGGCCTGACCATGTCCCGACCTCCGCTATAGCATTGATATACTCTGTAAACGAACTGGCAGGAGCCTTGTTCGGCATCTCTCTATCCCAAGCAAGTTCGTACCGCTCTTTGTGTTTAGTGAAGTGTTGTGCAACTTTGGCGCGTAACACACTATGCGGTTCTGGCTTAGTCTTGAGAACATGAGCTAAGGCCGAGGATGCAGCATGGAAAAGGCAATTACCGTCGGTCGGGGCGCTTTCTTGCACCATGCCTTTGGGAAGGTCCCGGGTTTCAGTGCACGTGCGTTTTGCGGTGCTCGTGCCTTTGCTCGGGGAGCCCCTTTTTGCATCTTTCTCATCCTTGGCCTCTTTAGCTTCCTGAGCAGCCTCCTTTGAGTTGGCCGATTTCATGGCAGCGTCATCCTCCGGCTGATTTTCGTCCTCGTCCGGCTGAACAACTTGTGCAACCTTGGTGGTGTCCCCAAAGGGGTCACGCGGAGGCAACAGCGACCATGGAGCCATTCGTTCTGATGGTTTGGGCTTGGGGTCTTGCACGGACCGGCGCCCATCTGCACCACATAATTTCAGTCTGGTCCCCATCATCAAAAGGAAGGGCAACGACATCGTGATCAGTGGTGTGAGCAGCTTTGAAAAAGAAGTTGATTCCCTTACGCGTGCGCTGCTGGCGAGTCATGGTCACTTCTGCAAAGATGCTCGATACAGCCTCGAGAGCCTGGGCCGCACTCCAGTCGAAGGGGGCATGCTCAAGCATCCACATCCTGGTGATGGCCTGATTAGCATCCCTAGCAACCCGTTTCCCCAAACCCCTCCGGCCGACTATGATGCCATAAGGGGCTTCGACAGTCCTGACCCGTTGCAGGAAGTCAAGATCACTTTCCTTGGGCTCTTTCTCAGCCCACTGCACAACAAATGAAGGGAAAGATATCCATCTCGGTGGGTCGATAAATATGCCGTCCCTCCCACTCAATGCAACGAAGGCTGTAACGTCGGCCTCGGGGACTCTAAAAAGGGCGTAAACCTTATGATCTTCCCCCTGTGCTTGCTCCTTGGCCCATCCCCAACTGTCCTGCACTTTCATATGTTGCTGCGCAACCCAAGTGTGGAAAGCTCGCTGGGGACTTGCTATCACATCTTTCCAGGTGGCCTTGGAAACATACCTCTTATAAATCCTCACATACAAGACTGCTGTTTTCGCCGGCATGACTTTTTGAGCCCTGGCAGCAGCTACCTTTGGGCCCGGCAGGTCAATTCCAGCCGTGCTGATGTGATGGAAATGGACCTGCTTGAACACACAGCTGTTCCCTATGGCACCAGGACAGCGAGCTGAGGCATCAGGGTGATCAGGAGTGACCGCAACGACCCCATGAGGTCGCTTGGATCCAAGAAGCAAGGTTGCCAAGAGGTCGGCCTGCCCTGGCCCACAAAGTACGACAGCTTTGTAAACGCCAGTGGTTTTTTCCAGCTCATCTGCGACAGCATCGAAGTTGACGGCAGGGGCCGTCCAATCCGAGGACCGAAGGCTCCACGAAGCCTGCGGTTTTCTGCGGTCTACGGTCTGCCATTCATCGGTTGGCTGCGCTTCGGCTGCTCTTGGCTGGTCTTTGCCTTTAGCACCGTCGCCTTTGCCACGGCCGTTGCCAACCTCAGCGGGCTTGCCACCTTCCTTGCCACGACCTTTGCCTACATTGCCCGGCGATTGACCATTGCCGGGGCCTTTGGCGCCGCCTTTGGCGCCTTTGGCCTTGCCTTTGGCATCTGGCGAGCTTCTGTCAGGCTGGGTGGCATGGGCGCTGGAGGCAGCAGAAGAATCCTCCCCAGCAGGTGCGTCGGACGCTTTACCATGCTGACGCTTGCGCCGTTTCGGCCCAGGCTGTTCAATCTCCGATCCTTGCCTGTCGCCCAGCGAGAGGCCCTGCAGGGCTTCCTGGATGGCTTTTTGCACTGCGGCCTCGATGAAAGCACGGATGTTCGAGGCGAAATCGGGCCCCAAGATACTGCCAATATCTAGATTGAAACCGCTCTTACCCTCGGATCCCTTGGGTCCTGGATTGCTCGCTTCACCGACACGCACCCCCACGAGGGGCGACCAACAAGTTTGCAGCCGAGGAATACAGGCCAAGGGCAGTGCACACCCGACCCACATGGCAACCTCAAAGATGCAATCAAGAACTCCCGGGTCCTGGGTATCACTGGTCACGCTGCGCGGTCTCAGGAGGTCCGGGTGCCTCGCCTCAGGTTGAGTCAAGTCGGCATAAACATTTTCATGGTGCTTAGCGCTCCTAGCAGCTGTCTCGGTACCTAGGGATATACTCGGATCTTGCGACCTACTTGAACCCACGGTACCAGTTGACAGCGCAGTGTGCAGCCACAACAGATCGGGATTAAGGTGCGAAGCGGTATCATCGCAGCAAATGGCATCAGAGGATTCGGCGCTCCAAGGAGAGCAGGAGACACTAAGGGATATGCTTGGATCTTGCGATCGACCTGAACCCTCCGTGCCCTGCAACCCTGTATGCTGCCTGCGTCGGTCACTTTCAGCAAACTGGTCCCAAAGTGCAAACCAGCCCGCACTCCCAATGGATATTCTAGGGTCTTTCGACCGACCTCGACCATCAAGCGTGCAAGGCAGTCTTTCCTCATTGAAATTGGCAGCTTCACCGACCAAGCCTGGGCACAACCTGATCGAGAAGCCAAAGCACTGATCACTAGCGACAGTGATGTCCTCACACAGCAACCCTCGAGAAATAAACCCACCTAAGGAGTGGGAGGACCTAAACCCTAGGGGGGTGTGGGGAACGATGTTTTCATCTGCGACGCCTCGCCAAGCAGGTACCTTGCACGAGTCTCCCGAAGAGACTCCCAGCCAAAGCCCACGGGACTTGAGGTCGTCATCGTCTTCATGGCCAGGTGCTGGCATGCACACGTATACCCCACCTAAACCACCTAACGGGGAAGAGGACCTAAACCCAAGGGGGGAAGGAGGGGCAAAGGCGGCACAGCACGGAGACTCCGCTAAGGGGTCTGGCAGGTAGTAGCTGCCTGCATCACAAGTGTCTTCCCACACAACTGCACCGTCGCAGCGATCAAATGTCCTGCATCTGTCGTCGTTGCGGAACAGCCTGCACACGGGAAACCCACTAAACCCACCTAGGGGGGAAGAGGTCCTAAACCCAAGGAGGGCGGAAGGTTCGTCGTCGTCGGTGTCTGGTAGGCACACGGATGACCCACTAAACCCACCTAGGGAAGGGAAGGACCTAAACCCTAG
Source organism: Symbiodinium sp. CCMP2592 (assembly GCA_905221615.1). NCBI lineage: Eukaryota > Dinophyceae > Suessiales > Symbiodiniaceae > Symbiodinium > Symbiodinium sp. CCMP2592. The sequence goes on from CAJNDT010000522.1 coordinate 112,188, forward strand.
GGGGGCAGCAGGGGCGGTGGCAGCACAGCACGGGTACCCACTAAGGGATTCGTGAGGCCTAGACCCGAAAGAGAAGAGGGGAACCCCTTCGGCACCACAAGCAGTGGCGCAGCAAGCTCGGTCGGGTGCGTCATGTTCCTGCCGGGCATGACTGCCTGCATCTTGGTTGTCCTCCCAGACGATCGTCGTCCTGTGATCCCATCTCGAGTCCTCAACGTCGTCACCGAAGTCGATGAAGCTCTGGCCGCCGAGTCCATTCCGCCGCTTGCCATGGCAACAGTTGAAGCTACCAAAAGGGGGCCCAGAACGGGCCGGTGGCGGGTTAGGGCTCGGGAGTGGCCTCGCGGGCTCTTCATTTTCTTGTTTCGACCAGTTTTCACAGGGGATGGGGCTGGCCGTAAACTCACTTCTTTGCCCTTTGCGGGTCTTGTTCTGAGTCTTGAAATCAGTCACACTTGCTATGCCTACATGGTGGCTGCTGTCCTGAATCATGTCGCTCCTGATGAGTAACTGGTCACCTCTGTCATCACTGCATGCAGGTTGGCACTCCTTGTCGCTACCATCTCGTTTCAAGAAGAGGTTGTCCTGAAACACGGTCACGGGCTCGTTGTAGTGGTCCTGCGGAATCGCCGGGGCTGGGTAGAAGAACTGGCCGCCACCTTCGCTTTCTTCCGCAGCTCGATCAGGGCCTGTGAGGTCCATCGTCGTCAAGCCTTGCCCCGTCCTGACACCAAGGCTGCTCCTAGCAAAGGCACCGGCAACAACCTCCAGGTCAGGGCACTTCCTTGCATTGTCCAGGAAAGCCTCCTCGACTTCTTCAGCAGAAGGGCCGCCGCTGATCGTGGGGTGGCAGTCACCCTCCTTGGTCCCAGCAGCTGTTCTGCCCTCCTTGTCGACATTGCTCGCGAAAGCCCGCAATCTGCAGGCTGGGCCCTCCTTGGAGAGCCTGGGTGGGCTGTCAACGCAGCCTGTCTCTAGGCACACACCATACAAAAGTCCACGTCGCCACAAACAGCTGCAAAGGAAGAGGTCACGCTCACCACTTGCAGGGTCATGGCAGTCAGGGGCATGAACAGCATGTGCAATTTCACTCGAAACATGTGTGCCATCCAACACCCGAAGGCGCAGGACTTCCCTCATCACTTCATGTTTCTGTTGTGCCAAAATGGCATGGATTCTCCACAAAGGCGTAGTACCAGAGAGGTTGCCCTTCTCGAAGGGAAACCGCAACTTTCGACCGTCAACCCAAACGGCGAAGTATGGAACATGTGATTTCTCTGGAACTTTGGGTAGGGAAAGTTCAGGGGTCGTGTCGAGTATGTACTTCAACTTGTGCATATAGTAGTCGCGCGCCATGCCACCGGACGACGGAGCCATCACTGGAGCACAGCTTTTTCTAAACGGCAAGCACTGTTGGCAGCCGTCCTACCCTACGACACCCAGCTTTGATCGCGTGGAGATCGTGCTTGAGCCAAAGCCTCTTCACAAGTGCCTCTTTTGCTTGTTGGGTTCTCGCGCCGCTCGCACAAGTGCAAGCGACGTGTCAAGCGGTCGACTTCAGGAAACATGTCACTCAAGCACTGTACTGCACGAGAAACAAGTTTCACACACAGCTGTACAAGATGCCGGCTCGCACGGTTGCCTGGGGTCCGACGTGAAAGACTTCGGCACTCGAGTGAGAAGCGCTCCTTGTGCTGCACTTGCAGGCAGCATCGAGAGCTCACAACTTTCAAACAAGTGGCACAGTAGTTCGGGGTGTACAGGGGGAACTCTATGCACACTGATGGTGAGCAGCAGCTCAGACTGTTTACAAAAGGCGAGTCCTCATGAGAGCATGAAGACTCTACTACAGCTTCAGTTGACTACAGCGAGGCAACGAAGAGGCCTACTCCTACAAGACTGTACAAGTAGCTCAGTTGACGAAGGTGTTGGAACTCAGTTCACCTCGTCGCGGCAGCACGAGCAGCCAGCGCCACCAGCCGCCCAGCAGCCGTCCGCAGCAGCGCCACAGCAATGCCAGGAGCACCACTGTTACGCAGTGACAGCCGAAGCCAGGGCCGGACTAGTAGGCAGCAGCAGCTCACCGTCGACCGAGAGCCGAGTAGCGGCGGAAGAGGTACCCCCAGCAGAGAGGCGGTTCAGAGTGGCGAGACCAGGCAAGTCCCCTGGGCCGGCAGTCAGCAGTCAGCAGCGAAGAGCACCCCAGCGCTCAGGCAGTCCAGAAGCAAGCAGCCTACAGCAGCCCAGGCACTGAAGTGCCAGCACGCAAGAGGGTTGGGAAACCGGGCCTAAACCCTAGCACTAAATGCCAGCTCCCGGGGGGGAGCTGGCATCGCAAGTGTCTGCGGTGCCGGCTCGGGGAAGACTTTCAAGGAAGCAGTGGAGCCGCTCAGCAGCCTTAGCCGAAGCAGTGACTGCAGCAACCTCCCAAGCCTTTGCACGAGCAGCTTCAGCTACCCACTTTTCCCTGAGTGACCCCTTGAGTCTTCTTGAAACACAGTCCTTGGCGGCACGATCAGCAGCATCGTTCAAGGATCGCAAGAATGAAGCGCTGAACGGAGAGTTAGAAGGAGCCCAGGCCGCTTTGCGGTTGTGTGCCGGAACCCACATGAAGCGAAGGTTGATTGCATAGCCTCGGATCTCGGCAGCAAGCTGCTGGAAACGAGAGGTAAACAACGGAAGTGACGGACAACAGAAGCGAGCCTGAAGGGCAGCCGAACAGTCGACAGCGATGGTGATGCTGCCCTTGGCTCCTCGCGAGGCGGCCACACTCACAGCTGTAAGGGCAAGAAGCAAAGCTTGTAGCTCTGCCCGAAACGATGACTGGTCTTCGCAACTGTCACCGCCGGCGAAAGTGTTTGTGCACCGGTGCACTACGACGGCGTGTGCCGCCACCCCGTTCTTTGAAGAACCATCGGTCGCAATCGCAATGGACTCAGATTCACTCATTTCATGCAGGATGACCTCCGCCGTTTCCTCAACAAGGCCTGCTGGATCAACAGCAGGCGGTGGAGGCGGAGGCTCTGCAAGCTGCTTGGCCAGTAGCCTCTCCTCACCCCTATGATGGGGAGGTTCTATGCCCCTCCTGAGGTCGTCAGTGTGTGGACATACCCATAGCAAATGAGCTCGGCTCGGTCGGAGTGCCCCGCAAAGGCACCTGTGGTGCTGTTGGTCTCGGCGAGGCCCTACGCTTTTCTCAAAATGCCACGTGGTGCCACCTGAAAGAAAAGCCGCCCTACGATTGTAAAGCGAAGATCGGTCAGCTAAAACACTTTTGTGGCCCTGCAGAAGGATGCGAAAATCCTTCGGTGGAGCCGGAAGCTCGAGACCTCTAGCCGCACCATCTTCGTACACACGATGCATGTTATGCGACACTCGCTTGCATCTGCCAAGGTATTGCTGGCGATAAAACCCCTCAAGCCAAGTTTGAACAATACGAAAGCTTTCGAGACCTATGTGAACCTTGCGAAGGGCTCCAGCAGCATCCCTCCTGCACAAGGTAGTGGCGTCATGAGAAAACCACCAGCCAGTGCGACTGAGAAAGTGTTCAGTCTCTGGAAGTCGAACATGCCAGCTCCCCGGGCAGTGGCCAATCAGGATTTCCTCCTGCCAACCGGGAGGTTTTGAGACCCATCGCCAAAACAGGCGGCACAGGCCTAAGTCAAGGGCGAAAGAAGGTTCAAGGCCCCAACCTAAAAGCTCGTAGAAAGCAACCGTGGCAACATCACCCCCATAACCCGAGCTGAACAGGAAGCGGACCTCGTGCTGCACAGCTTTGACATCAGTGTCACTCGGTCTGGCGAAGCCCGCCGCCCACGCCAAACAAGGCATGACAAGTGACCTCACAAGCATTATTCGGGAAGTGGTTGCAGCCTGCGTCCACCGAAGCAATCGCAATCTGAGAACCGCCTTGCGAAGTGAAAATTTTGGGATAGCCCCTGCCCCCTCAAAATTAAAGGACACGCCGAGCAGCTCAAGGGACCCACAAGTCTGAAAGTTCCACTTGGACGCAAGGAGGCGGGTGGCCTCATTGTGATGCTTGGCAGCAACAAAGCATTTGTCCTCCGCGAGCTGCAACGAGAAAGCCTGATCAAAGTCTGCACTGGCCTGCAAAGCGGCATCAAGGTCTTGAATGGATCCCTGAGGTTCCACCCAGAGAGTGCGGTCGTCCATGAAGATTTGAGCACCAATATTGCCAGACGAGGCCTTGACATACTCACTCCAGCAGTGGGATAAGGCTGCCGCCACTAACGGTGAAAGAGGGCATCCCTGCCCAAAGCCCGAACAAACCTGATGAACCCCTGGGGCGTACGATCCCTCAAAGCAAAAGTACCGCCTGGCATCGGAGTAAAACGATTTAAGGAGAGGCAACAACTGGGGTGGTGCACCTAACCTATTGAAAACCTGGCCCATGGCCGGCACGTTAAGAGAATCAAAGTACCCAGCAACATCCATCAATGCAGCGGTGTTGACACCACGCTGAATGGCGGCCTGAAGCTGGAACAAAACATCCGAAGTGGATCGGCCCGCAAGGCCACCATGGTCACTTGAAGAAGCCCACTTGAGGGTCCAGGGACGAAGAGCACGCGCAATGTGTTTGGACCCAACTCGCCAAATCACCTGAGTAAGGGTAATCGGGCGGGTTTTGGGCCCGCCTCGCTTACGAATCAAGGAGACCTTGGCGAACCTCCATAGCCTTGGCACCTGACCCCTCTCCCACACATGTTGCCATAGCTGTGCGACCGCCTGCCACCACCTAGCGGGCAGCCGTGCTAGGTCCTTTGCTTGCCAGCTGTCTGGCCCCGCGGCTTTGTTCGAAAAGGAGGCAGCGATGGCCCTGAGTGCATCCGGATCAAACTGGATCTCAGCATGTTGGGGCTCAACAGCCGGCACCTTCTGTAGGACTTTCGCAATGGCGTCAAGGTGAGGTTTGGGTTCGGTCTCCCATTTGCCTAGCCAAACGTGGGCCTGTGTTCGCACGACATTGGATGGATGAACCGGTCCTGCAACCTTTGCCTCGGCTTGGTTGGGGCAACGCTTCTCCCATTCGAGCTGAGCGTCGGCTCTGGACTTGACAAAGGCCCGTTGTCTGGCACTGTTCTCCCTCAGCATCTCTTTCCAGCGAGCCCGAGCAGCAGCAGTTTCCTGTTCCTGATAAACCCTAAGCAAGTCCTCAACCGGCCCTAGGAGGGTCCCAAGATTACAGTCAGGAATCCAGGGAAGGTCTGGCACGATGGCACGAGCACGGGGTAGGGATTTAAGGATTTTTCGGCACAAAGCTGGGTCCGATTTTCTTGCAAGTTGCAAAAGCTGACGCTGTAACTTGAGAAGAACACGCACCGATGAAGATCCCTCGACCTTGTTGCAAGGGTGGACCTTCGCCTTGGTAGGCAACCAAGGCTGGCTTCTGGGGCAATCATCGGGGCGTGAGCTACATAAGCACTGCTCGGCCACATTGGAGAGCACTTGCCAACTTACATCGACATCCCCCTTTGCAAGTGCAGACCGGAACGGAGCAAGGTCAGCCTCACCGAGCCACTGCTCAAGGTCGTCAGAAGATGCATCGCAAACCTTGCTCCTGGGCGGCATAGTCATAAACTGGGGAGTGTCAAGAGGTAGCTCATAGACCACCGACAGGTGATCTGAAAACGACGGCTCCAAATGCCAGACGGCACTGGCCGCCAGTGACCAGTGGCAAACGCCGTGATCTATGCGGCGCCTGCGTCCTGGGCCCGTGGGCGGTAGGGCAGCGCCCTGCGAGGCGTCGTCTAAAGACCGGATGGCCCCTGCTGCCAGGGCTTCGCCCAGCACAGCCTCTGCCGGTTCGAGGTTCATGTCGCCCGCGACCACGAAGGGTCCTTGGCCCGCAGTGCATGCCGCCAGGATGTCCGAAATTTGGGCAGATGCGGCTGCCTGGTGTCCTGATTGTCCATAAACGGACACAAAAGCAATCTGTGCATGCTGTGGTGTTCCCTGAAATTCAAAAATGCCTGCCGCACACCTGGTGTTTCCCAAACCCTCTGCAAGTCGGAACGGTCGAAAAGGCAGGGAGCTGACCAGGGCAACTCGACTCAGGCCGGAGTCCTCAGGAACAGACAAAGCGGCGTAAAAGCCACGGGCCCTCCAGGCACGAAGGAAACCCGGGGCTGATGCAACATTGATGTCAGCCTCAGCAATGGTGCAGATGTGCACGTCGTTTGCCGCAAGGAAATTGCAAATGGCATCAACAGACGACACACCTTTGCCGGTAATGTTGACAGTGGCTAGTCGGACGAAAACGGCAAATTAAAAATGATCTCAGCTTGTTCAAGCAAATGGTTTTCCCGCTTCTTGACCGGGCCCTCTGGAGTTTGCTTGGCATGGGCCTTGGTGAGGGTCTTAACAGCCTCAACTCGGCGCTTGGCTTTGCGCTTTGCAGTGGCACGATCACAGAGGCCACGCTTGGCATGGGACAGCGCCTCACTTTGCTGTCGAAATGGGGTTTTGCACTCAAGACACAGCCACCCAAACGATGATCTGAGACCACCTCTGGCTGCAAAGACCTTCGAAGGAGTGGCCCTTGGCCAACAAAAGAGCCGAAAGTGTTCCAATGGCGTTCCCCTGGCAGCACCGATGCGTTTGATACTCTCACGGCCACGGCGTGTGACAGCAGCTTTGTCAATGGTGCTCTTGCGGTCGAGTGCCTTGAATTTGGCCCACGGTACCCTCGGATGGGCGGCGCATCTGTGGGCAAGCTTATCAGCGGTCACAGCATCGGCACTCTTAGAGAAGGCATCCCTAGCAGCAATGCCGAAATCACAAAGCGGGCACCTCCAATGGCAGTTTTCGCCGGCCTTCGCCTGAATGATGGATGGCTGGCGCTTCCCGTGCGGGACCCCTGACGGGATCTGCCCTGGATGGTGGGTCTTGTAGTGAGCATACAGCTTGGCCTGACGGGTAGCCACACACTTGGCAACGGCCCGGAAAGGACACAAGGAGCAAATGGCAACGGGACTGCGATCAAGTTGGAGCCCTGCTCTCCCCCAGTAATGCACTTGGTGCTCTGTGGGAGGCTTGCTCGCAACACTGGCAGGCACTGCATCTAGGTCGTCAATGCTCTGCGGTTCGGGAGGCCCAGCGACAACACTGCCATGAACACTTGAGCTGGCGGACCACACGGTTGGAGGCTTCGACAAAGCCTGGGCGGGAGCCCGGGAGGACTGCGAACTCCACTCGGTCCTGGCCTTTGTGCACTTGCGAGCTTTACTTGAAGAGGCCGGCACCAGAGACCAAACCGTGGCCGGCTTGGAGCAGACAGAGGCAACAGATTTGCCCCCGGCTCGGAATCCGAGTGATGCTGCCGAGCGTACAGCAAGCAACTCAGCAGGGTAAGCAGTACCCGTTTCGGGCAACAGCAGATCAACATGTTTGTCCTCCAGCCACAAGGCGGCGGTGTGCTTGGCTTGCGAGGTAGTGAAGGCTTCTGGCTCCAGGGATGAGTCAGCTGGTATCACGACAATGTTGATCCCCCAGCTCCTCGACAATGCCCGCATTTCTAAGTCCGACGCATAGGCCGATTCTCCCCCAAGGAGCTCGCAATATGAATCATAAGTCAAGTCAGGGACGGCCTTACCCGAAGGGTCACACTTATCCCAAAGTCCACTATACTTATCCTTATGTTGTTTAAGGTGCGTCACAGTGCCTGCCCTCAGCTCCCGATGGTGCGGAGGGGTCTGGTCGGGGTGTATGTGCTTAAGCGCAGCTGCAAATGCGTGGAACACACACGAGCCATCCTTGGGTACTTGCACCTTTTTGCAGCCTTTGGGTATGTCCCGGATCAAGGTTTTGGCCTTCTTGCCCGGACCGAGCTGCTTCTCATCCTGATCTTTGTCGGTATCTCCAGTGGTGACAGAAACCGCCTGTCGAGGCTCAAAGATGGAGGGTTTGGGTGCCAATGGTAGCACAGAAGAGGCTTTCAGGGGCCGCTGTTGTCGCACCTGATTACGGGGCGGCGCAATGGCAGCCCAAAGCGTCAAAGTGGTCTCACCCTCCGTGGCAGCTAAGGGAACGAGGTCACGATCCGGCTCCTTGGCGGCTGCCCGAAAGTAGAAAACCTTGAAGTTTTTCTTACGCAGCTGGCGGAGCATGGTGATATCATCGAAGGCGGTCTTCAATACGGTGGCAACCTGGTCAGCATGCCAGTCCGAGGGGACCCACGGTACCGACCACACTTTCTCCACAGCCTCAGTGCTGAGCCGCGGGGCCACGTGTCCAAGCCGCCCGGCTCTGTGCGCCAATCCGAGATCTCCCGCTGTGCGGCGGAGGCGTGTCAAGTAGTCGCCGGCACTCTCGCCTTTGTTTTGCTCGACCCAAGTGATTTTGGTCAAAATCTTGGGTTCTGCCCCTGCCGACCTGGCCTGCTCAAAGAAAAAGCCGTCACGCCCCGAAATGGCAAGGACGGAGGACACATCTGGTTCGTTGACTCTCAACAGCCCATACAACTGGCTGCTTTTGCCAACTTTTTCTTCCTTCCATGCCCACGTGTCCAGGGCGTTAAGATGATTGCCACTCAGCCACTTCATCATGTGTTGCGCCGGCTGTTTGAGCATCATAGCCCACGTGTCCTCAACCGTAAAAGGTCGAGGGAGGCGAACATGCAGAACTGCGGAAGGTCGCTTGGTCACCTTCTGTGTGGCCCCCGAGCCCTTGAGGCCTGGGATAGGATGGGCCGTGTCGGAGCGAATGAACCATGAACTGGCCTTGCGAAATTGAAGCTGATCCTCGACAAGTCCTGGCACTCGGTCAGGGCCTTCCGGGTTCAAGACAACAAACTTCAGAGAATACTGCTTGGAGCAGCCTTTTGCCATAGCCTCAAAAAGTGCTGAGCGCTCCTTGGTACAGAGCACAATGCCTTTAAGAACCTCGTTGGCAGGAAGTTTTTCGAGCTTATCGGCAAGGTGAGCTGGGTCAAGCAAGGGATGATCCCAATCCTGCGCCCTCAAGCGAAACTCCTTAGCAGGGTCGGGTCTGGGCTTTCGCGTGACCGTAGTCCAGCCTACATCGGGCTGTGTTCCGCCAGCGCCCTTGCCTGCACTTTTGCCTTTGCCCTCATGCGGGGCCGAGGCGGCGACCTCACCTTTACCTTTGCCGGCACTCAGGGCCGAGGCAGGCACACCTTTACCGGTGTCCTTTGCATTGTGACCTTTGGCACCTTTGTGTTTACCCTTGCCTTTTGCGTCAGGCTGGCTGGGCAACTTAGGGGCCTCTGGGTTAGGGATGGTGGGTCGCTCGCCGTGGCCCTGCGACCCGGCTGCCCTTGCTAGCTTAGCCGCAGCTTTTTTGAGCCGGGCCTTTCTGCGTTTGAGGGCCTTAGCGTGAGTCGGAGCTTGGGCCGGCCCATTGGGAGCTGCCGGCAGGTTTCCTAATAGAGCGCTGAGGTCGAAACTCGCAATGGCTTCTTGGATGGCTTTTTGCACCGCTTGCTGGATAAAAGCATGTAGTCCTGACGGAACTTTGGGGCCAGGGCCGGGATTGGAGGCTTCCCCAATTCTTGCTGCATTCAAGTAATTGAAATTGCGGCTGAGGGCACTGAGGCATGCAAAGCAGTCAAAGAGGCCCACACAACCGAGCCCCCAAGAACCCCAGACCTCACTTGTGGAAGACGTGCCCTGCGAAGAAAAGCTCACAGGCTGGGCACCTCTTGCCTGACTCGAAAGGTCGCCGGCAGTCGCGATGCACGATGTGTCCGCATAGAGATGTTCACCTAGCAGACCAGGGCAGGTTGTGAAGCACGCAGCTGCCCCACTTGCAACATGAAAGGCGCTCCTGCAATTTTCAGCCCCGACCGGGGATGTTCTCTGGCCTTTCGGCCAACCTTGACCACCAGTGGGGTAAGAAGCATGGGTGTGCAGCCTAAGTCCTGGGTCGTCAAGAAATTTCGGGCACTGCACCAGACCTCTGGCAGCCTCAGGGGATTTACTCGGGCCTTTCGGCCAGCCTGCACCACCATCGCTGCGAAGGATCGGTCCTTCACCAAAGGCAGCACATTGCCAAGGATTTTTGCAAGCTTTATCGGCGCTCCTACCGGCACCTGCAGCATCTGAGGATATGGTAGCACCTTTCGGCACGTATGACCTCTGAGCATAACAGGCAGCGAGAGTGTGCAGCCCGTTTTCGAACGGTTCACAAATGAAGTGCCCCTTAACCGGGGCAACAGTAACACACTGTGCAGATTTGGCGCTCCTGCTGGCACTTGCATTGGCTGGGGATATCCCCGCACCTTTCGGTACCCTCGACCCACCATTGCAACAAGCAGCCAGAGTGTGCGGCCCTTTTGGAAGGTCGTTCGTGACGGTCGCTGCTGGTCCTTGACAAGCTAAAAGGGCCTGACACTCTAGAGCATGCACGGTCTCAAATGCACAACTTGGCACTTCTTGCAGCTGCTTGGCCCCAGCACGGTTGGAGCTCAGAGCAGACAGGCACACGGGTAACCCCAAAGGGAAAGAAGGACTAAACCCTAGCCTAGGGGGAGAGGGAAAGGCAGGCATTTGGCAGTCGTCGCCGCAGTCGCAGTCGTCCAGCAAGGTGCTGCCACCACGTCGTCCGGGCAGCTCGCCCGTCAGGTTCACCTCGCCCTTCAAGCTCATCGAAAGCCCATCCTCAGCAATTCCATGGCGAAGGCACTGCGAGGCAGGGAGGACCTGGGGAGCCCAAGTAGGGCTACATAGAGGGACTCGGGAGCTCATCAAGTGAGATCTTTGCCCTTCAGCGGGTCTTCTTTCGAGCTCTGGGACGGGCCCGTCACAACTGCATCTTGGTCCTTGAACGGATCTTGTTTCGAGCCCTTGGGTGGGCCCGTCTGGGGAGCAAAACCTAAACCGCTCACCAGGCACGAACTCGTCGAGGTCGAAATCACAACAGTCGTCGGCCCTGGCAGCGAGCTCATGGCAGACAAAGTTAGTGCCGTCACTGTTGCATGCGGCACTCTCACTAGCACTGATTGCGCCGCCACCGCCACCATTTCGGGCGTCAGCAGCGTCACAAGCACTGATTGCACCTGCCTCGCGCGCAGCGGTGGCCGACCCTGAGATTGCCATCGCCGCTCTCGAAGACAGCTGCAGCCTGGTGATTTCAAGGTCACACGCACTGATTGCGGCAGTCTCCTTGTCGCCCTCGGCATCAATGCCACAAGCACGGCCGACAGCATCAATGGCGTAGGCCTCACCTGCGCTGATTGCGTCACTGCCTCGCCCATCGGCCCAGCAGGGCCCCCGAAGAGAGACAGAAGCAGACACTACATGGTATTTTTGCCCTTCAGCGGGTCTTCTTTCGAGCTCAGGGGTAGGCCCGTCACAACTGCATTTTGGTCCTGGAGCGGATCTTGTTTCGGGCCCTTGGGGGGGCCCGTTGGGGGAGCAAACCCTGAGCCTCTCACTGTGCACAACCTCGGCAAGGCTGAAGCTGCAGCGATTGTCCGCGAAAGCCGTGGATTCGTCAACCTGACAGGCGCCACAGGCACAAACAGTTCGACAGCCAGCGTCAACACATGCGCTGATTGCGCCGCCGTCGTTAGCGTCATGACACCCAGCCAGGTTCCTCGGAACAAAAGCGTTACTACCACAGTCAGCGCCAATACTTGCGCTGATTGCGCCACCGCCGTCAGCCTCATGACACCCAACCAGGTTCCTCGGAACAAAGGCGCCATTGTCACCTTGAAGTGCAGTGCCGCGGGCCCAGCCGGCATCAGCCGCAACCCTGTCTGCACCGTCTGAGGCTCCGCCGCCACCAGCCGACGCATCACAAGCACTGGTTGCCGCCGCCGCCGCCTCACAAGCGCTGATTGCCTCACAAGCGCTGATTGCACCGCCGCAGCTAAAAGCCGCCGTCTCACACGCGCTGATTGCTTGGTCCGGTACATCTGCTAACCCAAGCAGGACACCGAACTCGCCCTCACAAAACCATGGCATGCTTGGACCAACACCCAAGGCCAACATGCGTTGCTGAGCCACACGTGCAACAGCCAAGTTGGCAGCACGTCTAGCCACTATGAAGCCTGCCAAAGAGGAGATGGCTTTCATCACATTTGCATCACCATCGCCACCATGCGCTTTGGATGCACCCCGGTTGCCGCTTCCCAAGCAGCGTCGATTCTTTGGATTGCGCCTTTCCCCCAAGGAAAGGACTTCACCTGGCTGGTCCTGCCAGCGCCATGGTTCTGAGGGCCTGCAGGCCCACGGCCAAAGGGGTAGTCTTGAGCCGTCGTCGTGGTGTAGATGGGTCTCCATGACCCTTAGTCGTCGCTGAAGTCGAAGTCGAGAGGTGGACGCACCACCAGAGGAAGGAGCCATTGCCTGCACCTTCCTACCCACCGACAGTTTTAGCCGCTTCTACCCTAAGACGTTGCCCACTTTGGAGCGCGTGGAGCTAACTGTCGAGCCAAAGTTCTTCACAAGTGCCTCATTGGACTTGTTATCCGTATAGCCGCGGATGGCCACTCGCGAGGTCTTCCTATCCTCGCCCTCGGGGACCCAGAGACGTATCCCCACGAGGGTCGCTAGCAGTTCTAGCGCAGCTATCACTTTCTTGGGGTCGCCTTTGGCAAAGGCCCACGGAGCCCAGGCCCTATCCACTTCTAAGGAAAACCAGGGACCTGGCTTCCCTCCGGAAATCTCCAGGAAGCCACCTATCCAGGCCCTATCGGACTCAGCTTTAGCATCCGTGAAAAAGCTCAGTGGAGGTAGCCCGGCGTAGAGAGTCACGGGACGCTGTAGCCTCTCTCCCTGGTCAAGCTTGTCGGCTAGCCACCGCATCAGCACCCGGAGCATCGTCGGGATGATGAGGTAGCCGGACTTCCCTTGAATGGCTGCGCTCCACGCGTGGAGCGGCCCCAAGAAGGGCCTCTGCCAATCCAAGGCTATCGCAGCAAAGCCTAGCCGACCTAGCCCCTGCTGCATCTCCTTGGCCGTGACTTTGCCGAAGGTCACCTTGTCGTTTAGCCACGCCGATAGCCAGGACGCCCGCTTCTTGGACATCCCTAGCCTGTAGGAGGAGTACTCTGTCTCCATTCCCAGCCACTCCACCCTATAGCCACCACGAGTCTTCGCCCATTTGAAAGGATATCCCAGAACAGAGAGGAAAAGGTAGCTCAACGGGATACCCTTCCTCCCCTCCGTTCCTATCCCCAGGGCCTCGAGGTCATCGGCATATAGAAGGAGGTCGATGGGATAGCCGGGGCCCAACAGATGATGGGTTGCCCGTAGCCCACATGCGGCTATCCGGGTCCACCAGTAGCTAGCCGGCGAGAGTCCGAACGTGCCCACTTTGTTGACGTAGACGATCTGGCTATCCGGGTCCCCGGGGATCGTCTCCTCGGTGTCTATCTGGCAGCCCATGAAGCCGTGCTCGCTAGCCTGGTGTTTGTATCTCCGATGGGCCTTCGATATATCCCCCACGACCGAAAAGGCAATCTCGCCACAGCGTAGCAGCTCTCGGAGGATTTGCTTCTTTTCTCTAGCCCCTGGTGCCCGGATCTTATCCCGGCAGCGTATCCGGTGGTTAACCCGGACGCCGTGGGTCGCGTCGTGGATTATCCGCTTCTTGTCCTTCTCCTCGTCCTCCACTATCACGGCCAGGGAGGCGATAGCCCGGTCCTCGCCGAACCTCGCCTTGAACTCGCCGAGGGTCATCCTCTCCATGAGGCCTTCCTCGACGTCCTCGTCGAACTTAGCCCGCACAAAATCCCTGTGGTCGCTAACCGAGGAATAATTCGGAACCCATGCTAGCGCCGGCTCCCAAGGGGCGTTGTCTAGCCTCCAGGAGGATTGCTCCTCCAACACGTGCGGTGTTCTGGGTAGCCCCTCCAATATCCCAAGTGGGAGTCCCTCCTCGGCCCGACGGAGGAAGTCCCTATCCGGGTCGCCTGCCGCCTCGAGGATCGCACGAAGTAGCCGTAGACGAAGGGGCTGCCCAGGAGGAATATCCAGTAGGCCTGGTTCGCTGAGGTCCTGACCTTCTATCCAAACTTGCAGGAGTTGCAGTAGCTCTTCGTGTAGTTGGCTATCCCGGACAAGCTTGCAGGCCGACTCGCCTCCCATAGCCATTCGGAAGGCCTCCTTCTCCAGCTCGTTCTCGGATCCCACTCGCCTGGTTACCATCTCCCGGATCTTAGCCCTCAGCCAGTCCCAGGACTCGCCCGCGGCATGTCCACGAGAGTGTCGGGGCCAGCGCCCAGGAGAGCATAGCCCGCCACCGTCGTGGAACTCCTTTATCCCGTCGTTTTGATGGCATCGGCGGGGGGGTCCCGTGCCACCATGTAGCCGTGGGCCCTCTGGTTGGTTTGTAACATAGTCGAGGTCGCCGGAACTCACCTTATCCTGCACAGTCGGTACCCCCTCTCCGGAGGCAGTCGGAGCAGTAGCCGTGCAGGTTGCCAGGGCCAACTGTGCTAGCCATCGGCAGAAGTTCGAGGGCCACTCGCCAAGCGTCTCCTTAGCCAGCATGGGGCTTTGCGGCGTCGATGAAGTAGCCGCCTTCGGCAAGGGGCCCAGATAGTAGCCATCGTTGTCGAAAGTGGGGAGGCCTTCGTGCACGGTAGCCGGCATTTCCAGAGGTGTCTTCAGTAGCAGTCGTGTCGGTTTCGCCGAGGGTGCCCCGAAGTTATCCAGGTGCAGGGCCACCGAACGTAGCCCGAGGCCAACTAGCCGTGCATGAGCCTCCCATTGCCACATGCTGGCCGGTCGCCGGCCTTTGTGGGGGCCAGCCGGCATAGCCCCCAGGTCTTCTGGCTGCTCCAGGACGAAGAAGGTAGCCGAGGAAACCGCAGCACTAGCTATTTCAAAAGAAAAATCAGCAAAAATGTTGCCAAGAATAGCCCGGTCTCTCTCCTTGGCCGTGAGTGTAGCCAATCCTCTGGGCTCGTCAAAGCTTCGGACTGGCCGGGGACCTTTACGGTTGGCCGAGCTCGCCCTAGAGAACGTCGCCACAGGGGGAGAAATAGCCACGATGTCGTAGTGGCCCGATTGAACTTTGTGGAGGTACTTCGCCCTCTCCTTGGAAGTAGCCAGGTCGATGGGCGGACTCCTCGCCAGATCCACACAAGAGATATCTATATCGAGCCCGTAGGAAGAGACTAGCCGGCGGAGGTGGCTTTGGAAGCTACCTAGCCTTTCTCTTCCCGAGAAGAGGTAGAGAGCCTGTAGCCGCCGGTGTGGAGGTGTCGCCTCAGCTCGGGCACCGGTAGACAGTTGGCCGCTGTCGACGTCGACGGCGTAGCCGCGCCGGGGCAGTTGATAGCCGAATGCGGTCCCCGACACTTCGTGCAGACATGCACGAAGTGGCACTTATCCCCTTTCTTGCAGCCACCTTTCAAATTAAACCGAAAACAAATCGGCTTATCATCCTCGGTGCGGTGGAAGGTGGCGGTCTTAGCCTTCTTGTTGCTATCCTTGCCGTCCTTGCCCTTGCCTCTGCCCTTGCCCTTCTTGTTGGGCTTAGCCGGCGGGGTGTTGGTGCTATCCCAGTTCCAGGGCTGCGGCCTTTTAGCACAGAGGGACAACGGAGTCGTGAAGTGCCGCTCCTTGGTAGCCGCGTCCTTCCAGGACTGGACTAGCGCGTCCGCGAAGGCTATCCCCTTGAGGACCATCTGCTTGTAGGCCTGTTTCCGGATAGCGTTCTCGTAGGATAGCACCAGGGTCCACGGGGGAGCGAGACTTCCGCTAGCCTCGTTGGACCGTAGCCCATAGCAGAAGTCGCCGAGCAGATAGTCTTTGTATTTCTCAAAGAGCTGGAAGTCGATATCCTTGAGTTCTGCTCGCCCTGGATGCTGGAGGCCTATCATGAGAAGTGCATTTTGCATGACTGTTAGCCGTAGCCGTAGCTGCTCCGGTCCGGATGGCATCGCCCCTTTCGAGGTAGCCTTCTTGAGCACGAGGGCGGTGCCTTTGCTATCCCACTGGGGAACTAGCACATCCGGGTCTATCTCGTCTCTGGACAGCACCTCGTTCAGGGGCTCCGCCCTGAACTCGCCCGTCTCTAGCTCGTGCAGCTTTCGCTCAATATATTCCTTAGCCGGAATATGCTTATCCTCGGGCTCGCCAAACTTCTGCGAGAAGGACTGGCGCATAGCCATGTATTCCGTTTGGGGGATGGGCTTGGCCCATTCCCGGACCTCGCTAGCCGCTTCTCTATCCGCCTGCTCGCGGGTTCTGGCCTGCGCGGCTCTCCATGCAACCACGAAGGCAGCCGCTAGCGCCCTGTTTGTTAGTGAGCTTTCTGGCTCTATCGAGAAGTCCTTGGCTAGCACCGACTTGAGGTCGGCTTCGTCCTTGAAACTCGCCGAAAACTTCGCTATCGTGTCTATCCCGGCTTTGAACAAGGTAGCCTGGGAGGTATCCGGGACCCGATTCTGGGTCAAAAGGTAGCGAAAATCCGTGGAGCCCTTCGCTAGCTCCGCTGGGTCGGGCGGTGAAGCCATTCTGGATTTAGCCCGCCAACGGGCTAGCTACCTTTCGGCTACTGTCGTTCTTGAAATCAAAAGCTCTAGCCATGTGGTCGTTCAGCAGGGCTTTCCCCCCCCTAGCCGGAGAGATGGGAAGGAAGGAGTATCAACCCGAGACCCCGGGCCCCCCCCCCCCGCGGAGAGTTGGGAAAGAGGGAGTGCCCCCCCCGAGACCCGAGAGGCCGACCCCCCCCCCCCGTCCGAGGTTTCACGTACCCTGGGAAAACCTAGCCTGGCACTCTCTTCTTTCTGGCAAACGGAAGCACTAGCCGACATGAAGTGAGGTCCACACACTATCCGCTATTTTCGTCACTAGCCGCAAGTCTGGGAGATCTAGCCATACGACCGTGCTTTAGCCCGGGCCTTTTCGGCCCCTGCCAGCTCCCTTAGCCGAGCCGGACGGGGGCCGGCAGCTATTGCACGTATGGCCTCTATCCCCATGCGTATCCAGGCAGTACCACATCCTTTTGTTGCACTGCTCTAGCCGACAGTGATCACAGACCACTATACATCTGAAGATAGCCCCGGCAGGCTCCCATCGGCCTACCCCAGGGGTAGCCCCTTGGGGCCTGCACAGTATCCATCCCTGTTCCGGGATCGCCTCTGTTAGCTCTTTTGCATAGCCGGACCGGGTGCTAACCGCGATGAAGTCCTCATCCTCTAGCTTGTATATCCAGTTGGGGTCGTGTATCGCCCCCTTGCCGCTGACATCGCGGCCTCTATCCGACAACTGCGATAGCCTTCTATCCTGGCGACCGCCCTTTTCGTAGCTCCCCAGGGGCCACTGGGCCCTAGCAATGTATAGCCAGGTCTGATCGATCATGCCGCTATCCGGGCCGAGTGGTCGCCCCTTGGCTTGACTAGCCACTGGCGGGGGCGCCATTATCCGGTGCACCACATCGGGCTCTTCGCGAAGTAGCCGTCGGTGGGCCTATCCAGGTTGATGTTCACCGCCGCTCCCTGCTGGAGCGCGGGCCTCTCCGGAGCTATCCGGCCGTCTCCGGCCATAGCCTCCCACTGGGCCTCGTTGTATCGGCCCGCTAGCCTTCTGTCCAGCGGGTGGCTGCTATCCGGGTGGATGTAGCCACGGTCGCTATCCCCACCGCGTCCTTTGGTGGTGCTCTTAGCCTGCGGCCTCAAGGGCGGAAAGGGATCGTATCCCGGCTCGCCCTTGCCTGGCCGCCGCTGCGGCTGTCTATCCTGGTTGCTATCCGGACCGTCCTGAAAGGTGCCTATCCGGTATACCTCCTCCATCCTAGCCACATAGGCCGGGACGTCCGAAGGCGGGCCGCGGTAGCCCTGCATGCATCTAGCCAGAAACTGCTTCAGGCTCTCGCCCTGGGCGGGGTACTCTGTACTCGCCCTCAGCGGTGTAGCCGTGGTCTCTGCCGCGGCTGCCCTAGCCTGCTGTAGCCCCGGAGCCCGGATTGACGACCTGGGCCGGGTCTAGCCCAGCCGAGAACGGCAGGGTGGTAGCCGTTTCTTCTTTATCCGCTGCACTCCCCTGCCGCAGCTTGTTCTTAGCCTTGGACTCTTGGACCGTCGGCGGGTCCCTAGCCGGCTTCTTGGGCCTCGCCGCTGTGCTATCCCCTGTGCTGGCCTCCTCTGCCCCAGGATGGGGCTCCTCTTGCCTAGCAACAGGGGTAGCCGTGCCGCGGACCTCCGCCTCTAGCTCCTTGAGCTTAGCCATCATCTCGTGTAGCATGTCTAGCCGTTCGGGTGGCGGCCCGGCGCTAGACCAGGTAGCCTCCGGGGCCTCCCGCTGCCACGGTGTAGCCTCCAGCTCGTTATCCGTGACGCTATCCTCCTCCAGGGTCTCCCCTGGTCGGTGTGGTCGTAGCCCGGCCAGCTGCCGATTCTTCTCTATCCTCTGCTCAAGGTATCTAGCCTCGGTGGTGGACAGGCTAGCCTCGAGCTCCGCAGAGATATCGTCCCAAGACTTAGCCCCTTGGAACTTGAGTAGCCTGGCAGATAGCCGGCCGCCAGGCTGTATGCTAGCGCCCTCCTGGCACTCGGCTAGCCTCATGTCTCTAGCCTTTCGCACTAGCTGGAGAAGCTCGTGCTGCTTATCCAGACTTAGCCGATCGTATATCTGCTCGGCCAAGCTAGCCGGGTCAGTCTCTAGCCAGTCCTCCAAGAGGCGTAGCACTTCTATCCGTTGCGCCTGGACGCTAGCCGACTCAGTCTGGTCTGCCCAGCTGCCGCTAGCCACGAGGGCACGCAGGCTCGCCCACCTAGCGTGGGCTCTCCAGAAAAGCTGGTGGTCCGTTACTCCACCCTAGCCACAGTAGCCGCAGCAAGTGCATTTGTGCCGTGCCCTAGCCCACAAGTGCACACTCAGCCGGACATGTGCGCATGCAGCCTAGCCTGCCTAAGAACCTCGCAGCCTACGTCCTAGCCAGCAGACAAGACAGCAAGTGCAACAACGTGATTCTCTCCTCTCTCTCTCCTCTTCTCTCCCCTTCTTTCTCCCCCTGGGCCCGCCGCCCCCGGAGAGATGGGAAGGAAAGAGTATATCCCGAGAGGCCCCCCCCGGACGTATCCCCCCGTTGTCCAGCCCCGCTGCTTTCCCGGCGTTTCTATCCCTTCAGGCAAAAGGCGGTCCCCAGCCGAACGGAATAGCCGGCAACGGTGCTATCGGCAACTGGGGTACTATCCCCGGAGGTGCTCCCTGCAGCTCTGCTGCTGGGACCTCTCCGAAATCTTCTTCCTCTCCCTGCTCCGGCTTCTGGTCGCCGGTGCTAGCCTGAGAGGTGTCGCTATCACCAGACGGGGGCTCTTCGCCTCGGCCTTTCGGCCAGCATAGCCTACAGACATGCGTGTACTGGTTGGGTTCGGGCCTCGCCGAAAACTCTTGGGAGTCCTACGGCGGCCCATCCAGCACCCGGCCTGGCCCCCCTTGTGTAGCCTGTACTTCTTCCCTGGAAGCTCAACTATGATATAGCTCGTGCACCTAGCCTTCTTAAGGAGCTGCCTCGGCCGGTTCCGGTTGGGTTCCGGCCCCAGCTCCGGCTCACTAGCCGAGGAGTCTGGTCTATCTTCGGGAGGATCGCTCGCCACGACTTCTTCTGGTATCCCCGGGCCAGCCACCATCTCCACGATGCGCTCGCTAGCCCACTCTCGTCGCAGCTCTCCAGACAGCTTCTCAGCTTCCTGCTCGCTAGCCTTGCCGGTCCGGAAAAGCCAGCCTCCAAGGTCGCCAGCAATCTCCCTCTCATCTAGCTGCTCTTCCCGGTCCCGGGCTCTAGCCGCCTCTGCGTAGATAGCCTGGAGTCGGGCGACCCTTCCGCCATAGGAGCGGATGTAGGTATCCGAGCCCTCGGGCTTCCAGCGTCCTAGCATATCTCTATCTGCCGGCGGGATCGGCTTTAGGCTCAGCCCGGTGGGTAGCACTGCTCTCTCACTGTGTTCCGACCAGTAGCCTCGGGCAACCGTCGGGATCCCCACCATAGCCAGTAGCCCCGCTGTTGCCACCATCGCGTCTGCGTAGGTAGCCATCTTCTTCTCCAGGGCGCCTCTCTCGCCTAGCCTGGGCATGAGATAGTCCCGCTGGTAGCCCGCGTGGTTCTTTAGCAGGTTGAAGCCCGCCTGTAGCCAGCCAGGGTCCTCGAAGTAAGCTCTCTCCGAGATGCATACAGGTAGCTCCCGTATGCGCCTGTTAGCCCCGGTGGTTTTCGTCCGTCGCAGGATGGTGGATAGCCGACCTTCCACCATAGCCAGTTCATTTGGGACCATAGCCTGGAGGTCCGACCATCGCAAGCTGCCCCAAACCTTTAGGAGCTTAGCCCAGGCCCAAGCTCTCCAGCCGACGGCCACAGTTGTATCCAGGACCAGGCGCTCCCACCTAGCCAGGATAGCCGCAGGATATCGGGGGGCTCGCCGCGTCCAGGGCGCCTTCCAGGATAGCCTCTCGACGACCGTATCCTTGATCGCCCACGCTATCCTGCCTGAGGTAGCTCTCGACTCGGTCGCCCATTCCGCGACCCTCTCTATCCAGCTGATGGCCTTGAGGATCGCCTCGGGGACCGTTCGCCCGCAGGGCTCGTCGCCCCTAGCCATTATGTAGTCGGCCAGGTCGGCCGGTAGCCCAGGGGGGCGTCCACTCTTAGCCTCCCGTAGCCATAGCCGCCATCTCACGTGTATCGAGACGTAGCGCTTGAGAGTGCTAGCCCGGGTTTTCCCCGCTAGCGCCAACACCGCTCTATCCGGGTCCAGGCACCCCTGTAGCTTCTTCAGCACCGGCGCCTCGCACAATTCTAGCTCTTCCTTGAGCTTAATAGCCCAGGTTGCTTGTAGCCTTTCTTCCCTAGCCTGCGCCAGGGAGCCCTCGTTGACCAAGCGCTTCTGCCTATCCCCTTTCGGGGGCACCGGCTCGCTATCCTCCTGAAGGTCGATGCCTTCGATCGCCGGCCGCTTGCTGAGGTTAGCCCACGCTAGCGAAGTCGCCCTGTATCCCGACGTTCTCTCCACCACAGGTAGATCGAGTCGCCGATGTACTCGTCGTAGCCAACGCCCAGTTCCTCGGCCACTTGGTGCCCAATATCCTCCGCGTCCTCTAGGCCGAGGGTAGCCAGCTCGAGCACACCGAAGCATCTATCCAGCACCGCACGCTTCTGCACAAGAGCGCTATCCCGCAAGGACGGAAGTCCGATGGGGCTCCCTATCCCTCCGGAGGGGGTAGCCGGTCCAACGCCCTGCTCTTCCGGCACAGCCGTGGGCAAGACGGTTGGACTCCCTGGCTCCTCGCCTCCAGGACTAGCCGGAATCACCGTAGTAGCTGGAGACTGTGGGCTAGCCGTCTGCGAAGCAGAAGGGGAGCGCGGGGAGGCCATTCTCGCTTGGCTGAATAGCCAAGTTCCCCTTCTATCCCCCACTACTTCAAAATTACCCCCCCTGATGGGGGACTTGAGCCAAAATGGCTACGGTCACACACCGTCGTAGCCATTCCAAGTCACAGCTATCCTGTCTTCGCATGTCAGAGGCAACTCTCCTGCGAGCGACGATAGCGAACGAAACTTCGTTTCTAGCGAAGCTACCTTCGATAGCTTCGAGTAGTGATAGGTAAGCTAGCACACATAGTCGTAACTCGTTCCTCGTCACGAGGTACGTCCTTGAGTTTGGCAGGGCCTCGTCCTCGTTCGACGGCTCGTTCGACTTGTTGCATCTTGAGACACACTTCGGGAGGTACCGATGTTCGGGTCTGGGCCACGTGTTCTTGTCGAGCTTGGCTAAAGATCTGTTTCGCCGACTTGTATCCCCCAGATCGAAGACTCGCCCCGATCGCGTTGACCAGCCGGACCGATAGCGGCAGGGCATCGAGGTCCCATGCGTCGGCGAGGGTAGTCCACAACTTCCACCTCGAGTCTCTCGATTTTTGCGTAATCATCGCATAGGTGTTGATGTCGAGATCTGCCAAGGACTGTTTGCGTGACTCGGGTTTCGCTGCTTCGAGTGCTTTGGCTAGTGATCCTCGGGCGGAAGGATTACATCGGGGTAGATCTCGTCTCCGCACCGGCACGACTTCGCGTGGCATCGGTCTGCGGTCAAGTGCCGACAGCAGTCGATCGAGGTCGAGTCGACTGGGGGCAATCTCAACGAGGACATTTTCAGAAGTCCCTCGGAGTTTATCGGGTGTGGTAAGCCCGCGTTTAGCTAGCTCGGGTGCTATCGACGTAAGGTCGTGTGCTCGCAGCAGAGCCAGTACGTCCGAGAAGGACATGGGGCACCTCGGGCCATGTTCGGGGTCTCCCTACCTAAATCGCTACGGGTTCGGGCCAGAGATTCCACCGAACCGTGGAGGGTCAATCATCGAGATGCAATTCGTCGCCAGTGCACATGAGCGTTCAGGCACTTCTCGGGACCGGCAATGTCTTCTTTTGCATCGAGTAAATCTCGTGTCGGTACTCGGACTTTAAGCCGGAGTCGATGAGTGTGAAAAGAGCTGACCGAGCCGCGTCCCTTCCAAAGTCGCACGTCGCCGAGGCGGAAAGCGATATCGGAGAGGACGGGTCAGTGTCTCTGCACTGGTCGAGGTGCAAAGGAGTCGGGTTTCAGCACCGATGTGCCTAAGGCACGGGTATCAGAACACTAACGTCGCTGTGGCGGAATAGTGTCTGTATCCCTCCCGGGAGCCCGGGTGTCACTAGGCGCTGCTCGCCTGTGCATCCCTTCGGCGTCCCTTGAGCAGTTCCAGATGGTCGATGTCGATCTGGGTGAAAGAGAAGTCACCGACCATGTATTGTCCCAGGCGCAGTCGGGTGTATGCCAAACTCATGAATCGCAGGAAATCGTCCTGGGTCTTGATGATCGTGTCGTCCTCGTCGTAGTGATAGGTCGCAAACTGGTAAGTCGGGGGATCCACGAGGAAGGAGTTGATGTCGTAGGACTCGAAGTGCGCCTTGGTGTTGAGGGTCTCCTCGAAGGGCTTAGCGGGGTTGGTCGCCGTGGGAAGCAGATCCAGTCTGTACTTCTTCGCGGCGGTCGTGTTGCGGTTGGAGATCTCGAGGAAATTCGCACTGGTCCACGAGACTGACTCGAAGTACTCGAGCGTCTGGTGTTTCATCTGTTCGTCTCGAAGAGCACCGGTGAGTTGGTCGCGGATGTCGCCGTCTCCGAAGTCTTTGCGGATGCCGCTCATGATTTGTTTGAGCCGGCCGACCAAGGCGTCGTCGTCCTTGCGCTCCCACTCCATGAGGTACAGCATGTAGTCGCCCCCATTCGAGGTGAGCCGCTGGCCTGTCGGGGCTGGAGACGATGCATCGAAGTCCAACGTGGTGCCGTCGCCGTTGATGATCAATGCCTTCTGGGCCGGGACGAAAGTCGGAGCATTCGTGGATGCCGCGTTGTTTCGCAGTGCCCAGGGTCTGTACGCGGTCAAACACCTCGGGCAGGAGTATCGTCCGTGTTGCGAAGCAATCGAGTAATCCCACGAGATCTGTCGGAGCCAATGGTGATTGTGTATCACCGAAGCGCACTCCTTCGAGCGACAGACAAAGTGCTGATCGATGCTGTCGGAGACTCGAAACAACCAATCGGTGAGTGGGGCCTCGTTGCTAATCATGCTCCAGAACTCGTCGGCGTTCCAGTGAGGATCGACGGCTCGAGCAATCGTCGTGACCTCCCATTGGGCGAAGGCCTGGAACACTCGTTGTTTTTGCGACTCGTCGAGCTTAGCGAGGTCTGCGACGAAAATGTCCGTGAGTCGGAGGATTCGTGCTCGAACTTCTCGTCGTACACTCGACTTGGAATCCCCCGGTCGCTCGCGTTCGATGTCCTCACACAGTTGCTTCCACGAAGCGCTTCGCTGTCACGCGGTTTCCTGTGTGAGTCGTTTTCTGACGGAGTTCACCTTCTGGCAGACGAGGTACCAGTCGGGGATGCTGATCGTGTCGCAGCGGGTCGAGCTCTTGCGGACGAAGGTCGGCTTGCGTACCCATCGGCATTTCGAGGTGTCCCAGTAGTTGTCGAAGAAGATCTTGCAGTAGAAACCGTGTGTCCGCTCGATGGCAATGTGCCACCCTGGAGGCTTGGTCTCGTGGTCATCATCGCGGTCATAAAGCCTTCGGCGATCCATCTGGTTGTAGGGAGTGTCTCGAAGATTTCCGCGTACTCCGACTTTGGCAGGTGAGAGATCGGAGTACTCTGCACACCACACGAAATCCTCGTTGGCTCCTGTCGCGCACTGGTAGCAACATCTGTAGTGGACATTGCGCCAATCGTCTTCGCCGTCGGGGTTGACAGAGAGCAGGTAGCACGGCGGGAAGAGGAGACCACAAAATGTACAATCGAGGGAACCGTCGTGGATTTTGTCGGTGCTCGGAGTGCTGAAGTACTTGAGGTACATCTCCACACGATCGACGTCCCTTTTGTGGTGGTCCTCGATCGAGGTTCCGTCGCGTCCGACGAGTTCGATGGGCATCCCGTTGTCGTCGACTTCCTCGCCGGTCAATTGTCGGCGCCATATCATGGCGAGCTCGGCGTCAGAGGAATTGGGGAACTGTCGACGTAGGGATGACATCGCAGTCCTCTCGGAGGCTCGCTTGAAAGCGATGATCTCGAGGGCTCCTTGTGTGTTGCGGTCGTCGTAGAGCCTTCGTTGCATCTTCAGCGCACGGCCCGCGTCGGTGTCGGGGTCAACACCTTCCAAATATCTCGCGGCCGGCAAAACTGCCCCGGAGCTACTCCCGGGTGTCTGGGAGAACTGCTCGATGGGATCGGGTACAGTCGTCGAGGACTCGGGAAACTGTTCAATCGGGCCCGTATCCATCGGGGTCTGACGGTGGCTTGCCATCGCGAATATTCGGGGAGACACAGGAAGGCTTGAGAGGTCGAGCAATCTCCAAGGAGAGAGCAGGCCCCACTACAACTAGCAGAGCCTGTTGCAACCGCACAGTGATCCTAATCAGCAATCGCACGAAGTAGTCTTTATGATCGTGTGGGGAGATGCAAGATTCGAGGTAAATGGCCGGGTGAGGAGGACACGTCGCCGAGGCGGAGGTCCCCTCAGCACCCAAATGTTGTCGTGACACCAGACACTCCCGTGCGTCGCCGAGGCGGAAACGGGGTAACTATGTGAGACCGAAGAACTTCGGGGATGCCTAGTTGAAGGCTCGAGCATGTTCCCGGAATCGCAAAATGAAGGCCGGCGGCTCCGCGGCGATGATGGGTCGCATTCTCTCGTGTTGGGCGAAAGCACTCCGCATCGCCGGAGAGAGCATGTTCGAGGCACAAGAGAGGATCGCCGAGGCTTGCTCGCGGAAGAAATTCGTCATCGGCTCGAAGTATGGCATCTGTCCCGCAAAGATGTTGAGATTAAGGCTTTTTCGTACTATTCGGGGGGTCAAAGATCAACCAGGGGATCCTGTTTCAGCGGAGCTTGAAAGGAGCATCGCCGCGCCGCCCACCAGAGACGAGCGCCGATTGTAAAAGAACCCTAAGACACCCTAACCCTTCAGCTAGAATTCATTTTTATACGAAACAGCATTACGTAGTAGTACACAGATCTTTCAATTTTACATTTCTCCTTTTTTCCTTCTCTCGGGGTTGGGGGGCTTCGGGGAGCGGGGGAGAAAGAAGCGACAGAGAAAGAGTGTAAGAGGAGAGAACCACGTTGTTGCACTTGCTGTCGTTCTGCCGCTAGGGCGCTACCTTAAACCCTAACCCTTAATCTAAAACTACACTAAACTCTAACTGTAGTAGCTAACTTACACTGAACTCTAACCCTAATCGCTAACCCTACACCCTAACCCTCAACCTAATCCTAACCCCGAACCCTAAACCCTAAAACTGCCGCGTGCCCGGCGGCTAAACCCTAAAACTGCCGGGTGCCAGGCGCAAACCTTAAAACCTTTAACCCTAAACCCTAATCCCTTATTAAATAATACATTATTGTTAACTAAATAACAATCTAAACCCTACACTAAACTCTGACCGTCATCATCGCCAACTTACACTGAGCGCTTATTTAGTCAGATTAATAACCCTAGGGTTTAGGGTTAGGGTTTAGGGTTTCGGGTTTAGGTTGACCCTAATCCTAAACCCTAGCCCTAAACCCTATAGGGTTTAGGCGCCGTACCGGCAGTTTTAGGGTTTAGGGTTAGGGTTTAGGCGCCGTACCGGCACTTTAGGGTTTAGGCGCCGTACCGGCAGTTTTAGGGTTTAGGCGCCGTACCGGCAGTTTTAGGGTTTAGGGTTAGGGTTTAGTATTAGGCGATGTACCGGCAGTTGTAGGGTGTAGTTTAAGGTTTAAGGTTAAGGTTTACTCACCGGAGAACCGGCAGTTTTAGCGTTTAGGGTTAGGGTTTAGTATTAGGCGATGTATCGGCAGTTGTAGGGTTTAGTTTAAGGTTTCGGGTTCAGGTTTAGGCACCGGAGACCCGGCAGTTTTAGGGTTTAGGGTTAGGGTTTAGGCGCCGTACCGGCAGTTTAGGGTTTAGGCGCCGTACCGGCGCCGTACCGGCAGTTTTAAGGTTTAGGGTTAGGGTTTAGGCGCCGTACCGGCAGTTTAGGGTTTAGGCGCCGTACCGGCGCCGTACCGGCAGTTTTAGGGTTTAGGGTTAGGGTTTAGTATTAGGCGATGTACCGGCAGTTGTAGGGTTTAGTTTAAGGTTTAGGATTAAGGTTTAGGCACCGGAGACCCGGCAGTTTTAGGGTTTAGGGTTAGGGTTTAGGCGCCGTACCGGCAGTTTAGGGTTTAGGCACCGTACCGGCAGTTTTAGGGTTTAGGGTTAGGGTTTAGGCGCCGTACCGGCAGTTTAGGGTTTAGGCGCCGTACCGGCAGTTTTAGGGTTTAGGGTTAGGGTTTAGGCGCCGTACCGGCAGTTTAGGGTTTAGGCGCCGTACCGGCGCCGTACCGGCAGTTTTAGGGTTTAGGGTTAGGGTTTAGTATTAGGCGATGTATCGGCAGTTGTAGGGTTTAGTTTAAGGTTTAGGGTTAAGGTTTAGGCACCGGAGACCCGGCAGCTTTAGGGTTTAGGGTCAGGGTTTAGGCGCCGTACCGGCAGTTTAGGGTTTAGGCGCCGTACCGGCAGTTTTAAGGTTTAGGGTTAGGGTTTAGGCGCCGTACCGGCAGTTTAGGGTTTAGGCGCCGTACCGGCAGTTTTAGGGTTTAGGGTTAGGGTTTAGTATTAGGCGATGTACCGGCAGTTGTAGGGTTTAATAAGGCACCGGAGACCCGGCAGTTTTAGGGTTTAGGGTTAGGGTTTAGTATTGGGCGATGTATCGGCAGTTGTAGGGTTTAGTTTAAGGTTACGGGTTAAGGTTTAGGCACCGGAAACCCTGCAGTTTCAGGGTTTAGGGTTAGGGTTTAGGCGCCGTACCGGCAGTTTAGGGTTCAGGCGCCGTACCGGCAGTTTTAGGGTTTAGGCGCCGTGCCGGCAGTTTTAGGGTTTAGGGTTAAACCCTAAACCCTAAAACGCTTAACCCTAAACCTTGACATTTTGAAGCTTGGTTTGGTTTAAGTTAGCGATGTTAATAATGTTGTGCGAACGTTCGGTGATAGTAGTTTTATGCTGTGAATGAATGTACAACTGTGTACTTTCTTAATGTTATGGGATCCTAAGGGTGGCTGGGTGTCATGTCTATGCCGTAAACACAGCTCTACTAAACAACTGTTCGATCCGGAGCTGCTGAACCTTAAACCCTAAACCCTAGGCGCCGGGACCGGCACCGGTTTGCATGGTTTCGCAAAGTAACAAGAAATACCATTGCATGTATCAAAAGGCAATTGAATACAACTAACAATTGACGTAAATTGCTGAAGCTGTTTGGTGTTCGGGCTTTGGCTTTGGCGAGAAAAAGAGGTCGCCTTCTCCCACCCGGCCCCCACCCCCACAAACTGACAAATCAAATTAGCTTGAAAATTTCAGTTTGAATAGCTTCGGACACAGGAGCTATGATGATGATTGACACAGGAGTTATATTTTGTGACACAAGAGCTAGGTTTTGTGACACAGGAGCTTATTTTGTGACACAGGGCTATGTCTTGTGACACAGGAGCTTATTTTGTGACACAGGAGCTATGTTTTGTGACACAGGAGCTTATTTTGTGACACAGGGCTATGTTTTGTGACACAGGAGCTTATTTTGTGACACGGACAGACTCCTCACGTCACAAAATCGCAGGCCAGGCCGGGGTCAGGAGGTCATAGGCGCTATGTCTTGTGACACAGGAGCTATGTTTTGTGACACAGGAGCTATGTTTTGTGACACAGGGCTATGTTTTGTGACACAGGAGCTTATTTTGTGACACAGGGCTATGTTTTGTGACACAGGAGCTTATTTTGTGACACGGACGGACTCCTCACGTCACAAAATCGCTGGCCAAGCCGGGGTCAGGAGGTCATAGGAGCCATATTTTGTGACACAGGAGATATGTTTTGTGACACAGGAGCAATGTTTTGTGACACAGGGCTATGTTTTGTGACACAGGAGCTTATTTTGTGACACGGACGGGCTCCTCACGTCACAAAATATCGCACGCCAGGCCGGGGTCAGGAGGTCATAGGAGCTATGTTTTGTGACACAGGAGCTTATTTTGTGACACGGACGGACTCCTCACGTCACAAAATCGCAGGCCAAGCCGGGGTCAGGAGGTCATAGGA
Source organism: Symbiodinium sp. CCMP2592 (assembly GCA_905221615.1). Classification (NCBI taxonomy): domain Eukaryota; class Dinophyceae; order Suessiales; family Symbiodiniaceae; genus Symbiodinium; species Symbiodinium sp. CCMP2592. Next base: position 140,763 of record CAJNDT010000522.1, read on the forward strand.
GCTATATTTTGTGACACAGGAGATATGTTTTGTGACACAGGGCTATGTTTTGTGACACAGGAGCTTATTTTGTGACACGGACGGACTCCTCACGTCACAAAATATCGCACGCCAGGGCGGGGTCAGGAGGTCATAAGAGCTATGTTTTGTGACACGGACGGACTCCTCCCGTCACAAAATTACAGGACGGGGTTTGGAGGTTGCCGGTCGGCCCAGCTCGGCGGGAGCAGTTTGTGAAGCTTGTCTGTGTCTCAATCCGCATGCTTCGTTTTGATATGTGTGTTGTTTATACGGAGGGGGCTCCGGCATCACGAAAAGCATGGTTCCAGCATGGCCAAACCCAAGAACGGGGCGCTGACCCCCCCGTTCTTGGGTTTGGCCATGCTGGAACCATGCTTTTCGTGATGCCGGAGCCCTCTCCGTATAAACAACACACATATCAAAACGAAGCATGCGGATTGAGACACAGACAAGCTTCACAAACTGCTCCCGCCGAGCTGGGCCGACCGGCAACCTCCAGACCCCGGCCTGCAATTTTGTGACGGGAGGAGTCCGTCCGTATCACAAAACATAGCTCCTGTGTCACAAAAAATAGCCCTGTGTCACAAAATACAGCTCCTGTGTCACAAAATATAGCCCTGTGTCACAAAACATAGCTCCTGTGTCACAAAACATAGCTCCTGTGTCACAAGACATAGCGCCTATGACCTCCTGGCCCCGGCCTGGCCTGCGATTTTGTGACGTGAGGAGTCCGTCCGTGTCACAAAATAAGCTCCTGTGTCACAAAACATAGCCCTGTGTCACAAAATATAGCTCCTGTGTCACAAAATGTTGCTCCTGTGTCACAAAACATAGCTCCTGTGTCACAAAACATAGCCCTGTGTCACAAAATAAGCTCCTGTGTCACAAAATATAGCTCCTATGACCTCCTGGCACCGGCCTGGCCTCCCGGCGCCTAGGGTTTAGGGTTTAAGGTTCAGCAGCTCCGGATCGAACAGTTGTTTAGTAGAGCTGTGTTTACGGCATAGACATGACACCCAGCCACCCTTAGGATCCCATAACATTAAGAAAATACACAGTTGTACATTCATTCACAGCATAAAACTACTATCACCGAACGTTCGCACAACATTATTAACATCGCTAACTTAAACCAAACCAAGCTTCAAAATGTCAAGGTTTAGGGTTAAGCGTTTTAAGGTTTAGGGTTTAACCCTAAACCCTAAAACTGCCGGCACGGCGCCTAAACCCTAAAACTGCCGGTACGGCGCCTGAACCCTAAACTGCCGGTACGGCGCCTAAACCCTAACCCTAAACCCTGAAACTGCAGGCTCCCCGGTGCCTAAACCTTAACCCGTAACCTTAAACTTAACCCTACAACTGCCGGTACATCGCCTAATACTAAACCCTAACCCTAAACCCTAAAACTGCCGGGTCTCCGGTGCCTTCTTAAACCCTACAACTGCCGGCACATCGCCTAACACTAAACCCTAACCCTAAACCCTAAAACTGCCGGTACGGCGCCTAAACCCTAAAACTGCCGGTACGGCGCCTAAACCCTAAACTGCCGGTACGGCGCCTAAACCCTAACCCTAAACCTAAAACTGCCGGTACGGCGCCTAAACCCTAAACTGCCGGTACGGCGCCTAAACCCTAACCCTAAACCCTAAAACTGCCGGTACGGCGCCTAAACCCTAAACTGCCGGTACGGCGCCTAAACCCTAACCCTAAACCCTAAAACTGCCGGGTCTCCGGTGCCTAAACCTGAACCCTAAACCTTAAACTAAACCCTACAACTGCCGGTACATCGCCTAATACTAAACCCTAACCCTAAACCCTAAAACTGCCGGTACGGCGCCTAAACCCTTTACTTACTGCCGGTACGGCGCCTAAACCCTAACCCTAAACCCTAAAACTGCCGGTACGGCGCCGGTACGGCGCCTAAACCCTAAACTGCCGGGTCTCCGGTGCCTAAACCCTAACCCTAAACCCTAAAACTGCCGGTACGGCGCCTAAACCCTAAACTGCCGGTACGGCGCCTAAACCCTAACCCTAAACCCTAAAACTGCCGGGTCTCCGGTGCCTAAACCTTAAACTAAACCCTACAACTGCCGGTACATCGCCTAGTACTAAACCCTAACTCTAAACCCTAAAACTGCCGGTACGGCGCCGGTACGGCAAACTGCCGGTACGGCGCCTAAACCCTAACCCTAAACCCTAAAACTGCCGGTACGGCGCCGGTACGGCGCCTAAACCCTAAACTGCCGGTACGGCGCCTAAACCCTAACCCTAAACCCTAAAACTGCCGGGTCTCCGGTGCCTAAACCTGAACCCGAAACCTTAAACAAAACCCTACAACTGTCGGTACATCGCCTAATACTAATCCCTAACCCTAAACCCTAAAACTGCCGGTTCTCCGGTGAGTAAACCTTAACCTTAAACCTTAAACTACACCCTACAACTGCCGGTACATCGCCTAATACTAAACCCTAACCCTAAACCCTAAAACTGCCGGTACGGCGCCTAAACCCTAAAGTGCCGGTACGGCGCCTAAACCCTAACCCTAAACCCTAAAACTGCCGGTACGGCGCCTAAACCCTAAACTGCCGGTACGGCGCCTAAACCCTAACCCTAAACCCTAAAACTGCCGGTACGGCGCCTAAACCCTAAACTGCCGGTACGGCGCCTAAACCCTAACCCTAAACCCTAAAACTGCCGGGTCTCCGGTGCCTAAACCTTAACCCTAAACCTTAATCTAAACCCTACAACTGCCGGTACATCGCCTAGTACTAAACCCTAACCCTAAACCCTAAAACTGCCGGTACGGCGCCGGTACGGCAAACTGCCGGTACGGCGCCTAAACCCTAACCCTAAACCCTAAAACTGCCGGTACGGCGCCTAAACCCTAAACTGCCGGTACGGCGCCTAAACCCTAACCCTAAACCCTAAAACTGCCGGGTCTCCGGTGCCTAAACCTTAACCCTAAACCTTAATCTAAACCCTACAACTGTCGGTACATCGCCTAATACTAATCCCTAGCCCTAAACCCTAAAACTGCCGGTTCTCCGGTGAGTAAACCTTAACCTTAAACCTTAAACTACACCCTACAACTGCCGGTACATCGCCTAATACTAAACCCTAACCCTAAACCCTAGAACTGCCGGTACGGCGCCTAAACCCTAAAACTGCCGGTACGGCGCCTAAACCCTAAACTGCCGGTACGGCGCCTAAACCCTAACCCTAAACCTTAAAACTGCCGGTACGGCGCCTAAACCCTATAGGGTTTAGGGCTAGGGTTTAGGATTAGGGTCAACCTAAACCCGAAACCCTAAACCCTAAACCCTAGGGTTATTAATCTGACTAAATAAGCGCTCAGTGTAAGTTGGCGATGATGACGGTCAGAGTTTAGTGTAGGGTTTAGATTGTTATTTAGTTAACAATAATGTATTATTTAATAAGGGATTAGGGTCTAGGGTTAAAGGTTTTAAGATTTGCGCCTGGCACCCGGCAGTTTTAGGGTTTAGCCGCCGGGCACGCGGCAGTTTTAGGGTTTAGGGTTCGGGGTTAGGATTAGGTTGAGGGTTAGGGTGTAGGGTTAGCGACTAGGGTTAGAGTTCAGTGTAAGTTAGCTACTACAGTTAGAGTTTAGTGTAGTTTTAGATTAAGGGTTAGGGTTTAAGGTAGCGCCCTAGCGGCAGAACGACAGCAAGTGCAACAACGTGGTTCTCTCCTCTTACACTCTTTCTCTGTCGCTTCTTTCTCCCCCGCTCCCCGAAGCCCCCCAACCCCGAGAGAAGGAAAAAAGGAGAAATGTAAAATTGAAAGATCTGTGTACTACTACGTAATGCTGTTTCGTATAAAAATGAATTCTAGCTGAAGGGTTAGGGTGTCTTAGGGTTCTTTTACAATCGGCGCTCGTCTCTGGTGGGCGGCGCGGCGATGCTCCTTTCAAGCTCCGCTGAAACAGGATCCCCTGGTTGATCTTTGACCCCCCGAATAGTACGAAAAAGCCTTGATTGTGGGCTGTATGGCACCACATTCGGAGTCTGTTCATGCGATCCTCCACCGATGTATGGCTCAGGTCGGAGAGGGACGCCGTCATGTTGCGCCACACCATCGAGTAAGTCAATGTAGTTCGGGGCTCCACGAAGTTGTTCGGGACGCCCAAGAGCAGGACCCTCTCCTGGAGGGTGTCGTCCTGCGGAGTCTGAATCGGGAGGTCGATGTACAGCCCGAACTGTGTCAAGTAGCTCCCGAAGGTGGGACATCGAAGAACTTGTTCGAGGTAAATGACGCCGTCGTATGTGATCTCCCATAGGGCATCGAAGGAAAAGGAGGAATACGGGTGGTTGCCAGGAGGCAGCATCGCGACATTGTGTCCGCCCACCGGTGTCATCGCCTGTAAGTTCGGAGACATCATCGGGAAGTTGTCGAAGTGTCTCAGGGTCTGGAAGCCGAACACTGGCTCGTGTGAGACCGGTGGATTGGAGCGAACATCGTCGATCGATCCTGCCCTTGTCCACGACCTGTGAGTCGAGCCACTGTACTCGAAATCTTTCGAGGCATGACTGTCGTGGTGGCTGTGGCTGAACTGCAACTGGCACACTCGTGTATGGGCTCCTCAACGGGGTCGTGATAGTCGAAGAAGATGCCGCCCCGGACTGCGTCGCTGTGTGTTGCAAGACTTGCCTCGGGTCGGCTCGAGACAAATCCGCCGCTGGGTGGACCGAGTACCTCGGCGGTACAATTAGGCATGGCCTTCGTCTTTGCTCCCACAATGGCCGTGGTGGTCGTAGCGCCAAACTCCGGGTTGATCCACTCGGAGTCACTCGGGGGGTTCACCGCCGTCGCTGTGGCCGGGTTGATCGGCTGTGTCACCGGAGTGCTAGTAGTCCCTTAGTCGGAGGTGTTGGCGGGGCCGTAGTCGGAGGTGTTGGCGGTTCCGTAGTATCATCATCCTCGTGCCAGGGGTCCGGGGACAGAGGTCGAGTCTGCTGTGTCGTGGTAGTTGGCGGAGCCGGCGCCGGCGCCGGTATCGAAGTGACAATCTCGTCCGGCACCTCGACGATAACAGGGGTGGTATCGAGCCAGCGTTTGGCTGGTGATTGTGATCGTCGGGGGAATCTCGCCGGTGACACTGGCCGTTGCGAACCCCTAGCTGCTCCATCGCCGTGGCGGAAGGCAGTTCGGGTGCCGCGACCGAAGCTGGGGGCGTCGGAGTCTGTGTCCGTGCCCAACTGAAAGAATGGCCGGCGTGGTGTCGAGGTAGTCGGTGCTGTCGAAGGTGCCACCGAGGGAGCCGCAGTCGAAGGTGCCGACGACGGTGCCGCCGCCGGAGGGAATCGAGGTGCCGAGCTAGGGAAAATGCTCCCCCGTGGTGGAGTCGACGGTTGTCCCCATGTTGCCGGGGGTCTGGAGTCATCACGGGCTCGTCGAGGAGAGCGTCCACGGTGGTTGCCGTCGGCGATTTCTTGTCGGAGTCTGGCTGCGGCGTCCGACCTGTCCCATGCTTCGAAGTCGTAGTACTTGGAGAAATTGGTACCGAAGTTGAATTTGCGCATCTCGGTGTGACGGAAGGTGGCCATGGTGTCCATGATCCACTCGCGCGCTTGTTCTCGGGTCACCTGCTCGAGAAATGCACCTCGTGATGAGTAGTGAAATGGAGGTTCGCCTTGGCGTAATTGTCGTTGCAGTACGACAGCTCGGCGCATAGCTCCATCGAAGGTGTGACCGTGTTGGTTCCAACATTTATTGTGATATTCGCAGCATCCCTGGAACCATTTGTGGCAGATTAGATTAGGCACCACCCAGACTTTGTTGAGGAAATCGCGGTGAAGGTGCACACAGTTGTGCATATTGCAGTTCTTAGTTTCGAGGATTCGGGGGCAGATTTGTCGTCGTATTTCGGAGACAGGAACTCGGGCTTCATCGCGAACCTTCTCAGGGAACTCGTGTAGCATGGAACTCGGCACCGGTGCAGTGATACTCGAAGTAGATCCCTCGCAGAGAAACTCGAACCAAGAATCGGAGCGAGACTGTGCCATGGCTACGAAGTGGCTAATCCAAGTCGATGGAGGTCGAGTTAGAGGGCTTGAGGCGCCCTTCGAAGTTTCTCTTTCGAGCTGTAGATGCAGCGGGTTCGGGATTATGAAGTTCCATGCCGAAATCATCACGAAAAATGTCTGCCAAATGCTGATTATGCAGATCGGTCTCATGTACAAGAAGAGCAGCATCGGTGTCCGCTGGAAGGGGTACATGGTCGGATTCGGGATGTAGAGAAGCCTCGACGATCTCGAACGGCACCGTCAGCGGCTCCGCGGAATCGTCGCGGTTGGTAATATGCAGGTACAGGAAGGCCTCGAGGTTGGGCGGCTTCAGCAAGGTCGCCGCCAGATTGACAATGTCGTTCGCCGTCCGACACTGGGAGATTTGATCAATGGCCTTTCGAATTTGTCGGGATTGTCGCTTGTTCCAGGCTCCCCACGTCACATCCTCGGGTTTCTCGATCTGAAAGTCTTCGAGAACTTGCTCACGGCTAAATTCCTCGAGCGATTCCTTCAAGCTGTCGACAACTGACAGAGAAGCCGTAGTGCTCGAAGTACTGCCCGCCAGCAGCGGTCGTAATAGAACTCGAAGTACTGGCCGCCCAGAGCGGCTATGACCGAGGAGTGATCCGAGGGGACTGAAACAAAATCTGCTCAAGCTGTAACAGCTTTCGCCAAAATGGCCACGGAGTGTACAATCACTCGAATTGAATCGGTGAGTCAATCCCCTGACCGATTCGGTGTTTATGTGAGATAATGAGTTGTCACTTCGCACAAACAAGTGTGTGCTACACTACAACGTTTGCTAAAGTTGTAGTATGCCAGTTTCAATTGTAGTTTTGAGGGTCAGTATACAGAACTAAGTATTAAGGAATGCTGCCAAAAACAGAGACTCTCTAATGGGATTGCGGCATTACAGTACCAATATGAAGCAATTAGTTCCAAAATCTAGTTCGACATAAGGCATGACTGAACCAGACTCAAGACTAATGCGAAAGCACATCTGTTCAGAGTTCTGGGATCGTCGGGGCTTTGGGGAGGAGCTGAAGGTTTGGAGTTTATAAACTTTGTCTGGGTAAACTTGTACGAGTTCACGAAGTGCGGGCTTGTGGCAGAAGCGCAGGCTAAAATGGGGGTGGGGAATCAAAATATACATATATATACATATATATATATATATATATATATGGGCGCACCCCTATTTGGGGTCCCCTACGTTTTTCGCTACATCATCTGACTGAGCTATAACCACCAGACTAGGTTATAACCAGCCGATTAGGTTATAACCAGCCGACTAGGTTATAACCGTTCGAATAATTTATAATCAGGTATACATTATCGATATTTCAGTTTTTTCCAACAAGCGTGCTGTAGTCATTAGTCTGGTTCAGTCATTCCTTATCGCGAACTAAATTTTGGAACGAAAAGTTTTCCATCTTTGTACTGTAATGCCGCAATCCCATCAAAGTCTCTGTTGTTGGGCGCATTGCTATGACGTTTTGGCAAACTGATAGCTTTCAATGACATATCCCTGTGCCCCTATGTGATTGCTTGTAGACACTGGTATATCCGGTAGGTATATTTGAGTGGTGCATTCCTTATTTCTGTATGACGGCTGCCCCAAGCCAAACTTGAAAACTTGCACACTACAAGCTTGGCAAACTTTGTACAGTGTTTTTCCTGGGGGACGACATGAAGCGTCGCTTCTTAGGCCTGGCACTGTTTCTATATGCTCAGAGATGAGGCCTGTGCTTTTTGTATCAGCATACCTTAACCATCACGTAAAGCTCACTGAAAACCATAAAGCTACATCTAGCTTGTCCGAATTTCTGTTTGTGTTCTTGTGAATATTTTCTGAAGGTCGAACAGAAGCCATTGTTCCCAATCCAGAACGTGCTCCTCGTTTTAGAAAAAGTGGTAAACACACACCGAATCACTCCTCGAAAGAGGTACATCCATGTAGTTGGAAATAGCATTGCAAGGAATTTTCTACGTACCGAGCGAGGAAACCTAACAGTTTGCAAGTTGCAAATCGCTCACCACACATATTCTTATCAGTTTTATCTCATCGAAATCCTGCTTCCTTGGAACGATGTTTGAACATAACGTTGCAACCAGTTCGCCTATGTACGAAGTGATGAAACCTGACCACGCTGTAAGCTTTGATATACTATCTCTCCCTACAATGACGTCGTATCAGTCGTATCTCAACTTTTTTGTGTACCGTGATATTCCAATGTTGACAACACTTACTGACCTACTGTAATCCCGATAGAGACCCTTCATCTTCCGCATTTTGATTCCTGGGTCATTGACATGTTAGCGGCTATTCTCTCAATGTGTACATAGGTCTCATAAGCCCGATGTACTGAAACGGACAGACCATTATGTAAAGTCCGCCATATAGCCTTTCCGCTAAAGTTGGGGAATGCGCATATGGTCCCCGGAATTATGTTTGTTACAAAGCACTGCATCATGCCTCAACAACCGAATACATGCCAATTACCTCGGACCTTCTTCTAGTCCTTGTTTAGTTTCATTGCGGTTACATTTCCCCTGAAGCACCGAAACTTTCGAACGTTTGGATCTAGGTCTAGGTGTTGATGAAGTAGCGGTGGCACAGATTTGCTTCGTAAGGTTTATATTGTGCAACAAACAATCAAGGCACCCCAATTTACAAACCACAACCCTGGTATGTAAGCCCCCCGGTGTTTCGACACAGTTTACCAATATTGCAGGTTCACCATCAAGTGTTGGGTTTGGGTTTTACTGCTTAGGGTTTGGCGCTAGGGTTTGGGGGAGACTTAGACTTAAACCATTATACCGGCTCGCTTGCGCGATACGACACGGAAGACTTAAACCATCAAACCAATAAACCAATCCATTTGATCTATAGGGCACGGCGGGAGTCTTCAAACCCTGAACGTATTTTGCAGCCTGGTTATAACCTCTGTCCCCGGTTATAACCAGGACACCTGCGTAGTAGGCAGCCCTAGACCCATCACTAAACCATTAAACCATTATCCTTTCCCCCAATGGAACCAATCCAATAAACCATTAAACCAATCCTTTTGCCCCATAGCACTAAACCATTAAACCAATCCCTTTACCCCATACCACCAAACCACTAAACCATTAAACCATTAAACCAATCCTTTCCCCCAATGCACCTAAAACACTAAACCATTAAACCATTAAACCAATCCCTTTACTTCATACCACTAAACCACTAAACCATTAAACCATTAAACCATTAAACCAATCCGTTTGCTCCATACCACTAGACCACTAAACCACTAAACCATTAAACCATTAAACCATTAAACCATTAAACCAATGCTTTCGGCCCATACAGGGATGTGTCTCTCTCTATAGGGGAAAATGATTGGTTTAATGGTTTAATGGTTTAATGGTTTAATGGTTTAGGTCCATTGGGGGAAATGATTGGTTTAATGGCTTATTGGTTTAATGGTTTAGGTCCATTGGGGGAAATGATTGGTTTAATGGTTTAATGGTTTACTGGTTTGGGTCCATTGGGGGAAAGGATTGGTTTAATGGTTTAATGGTTTATTGGTTTAGTGGTATGGAGCAAAAGGAATGGTTTAATGGTTTAATGGTTTAGTGGTTTGGGTGTGCCAAAACCCAGGGGACCCCATATAGGGGGGTACCCATATATATATGTATGGTCTTTTCAGGTGCCCCAAGTGTGTTTTGATGCAACCCTCAACCCAAACCCTAAAAGCCCTAAACCCTAAACCCGAAACCTCTGAACCCTAAACTCTAAACCCTCAAAACCCTAATACCTAAAACCCATGCCAGCCTGTGAGCAAGTGCGCAAGTCGAAGCCCTAAACCCACCAGAAGTGGGGGCACTGAAACACACTATACCTATATATATATATATATATACATAATATGGAGAGAGAGTGTGTGTGTGTGTATATATATATATGTACAAATATATGTATGTGTACAAAATATGTATTGTGTATATGTAAATGACATCATGTGCATGTGTAAGTGCATGTGCATCTGTATCTGCGTCTGTATGTGTACGTGAACGTGTATATGTGTATGAGTACGTGTATGTGTCTGTGTATACATATATAAGGTCGGCGCTGCAAGTGGCTACCGACATCGACGGCATCGAAAGGCCTTCCGCTTGCAAGTCATGAGATGCACTTCGCGCCGAGCAGTCCATGTTTAGCAAATGTGTTGCAGGTTTGGGTACTCTAATTTTTTGGGACTGTTTTTGTGCAGCAGTTGTGCACATGCCTATAGGGCGAAGAGGAAGGGCGGTGGTCTGAGCGTTCGCGGCTTACGACCAGCGATAGCAGGGAGTTGGAAACATGCACATGTTGTGCGGCCGGTTTCAGCGGACCATGATGTTTCGGGATCTCGCAGAGATGAGGTTGTGCATGATGTTACGGTGTCCTGCGCACACCATCGTAGCTGCCGCAGTTCCTGCAAATCACAGGCAGCACAGAGCTGTTAGCCCCCGCTGTGCAAGCTTCAGGCACACAAGCAACCCCCCCCCCCCCCCCCCCATTCGCCTCGCGCGCTGCAGACGCTGCCTGACAGTGCGACAGTGCGGCTAAGCACAGCGACTCGGCATAGCCGCCCTGCCGCCTCCGACTCCACCAACCATTCAGAAAGCCAATCATTGATCTGCTGTCGCTCCAATTCCTGGACACCTTGAGGATGCTGTCACTGCGCACTGTGAATCGCATGCGAGTGGAGCGTCCTGCGACAGACGGGACCCAGGGAGCCAGCACCTCGGAAACTTCTGCTTTCCGTGCCTTTTATGCTGACTTGTTGAGCCGAGGAACCCCTGCACCCTTTCGGTACGGCTCCCGCGCACCTCTCGCAGGACCAGAGCTTCCCGAAGAGGCTGAGATCTTCTCAGGTCAGTGCCCGTCAAACTGCAGCCGGGATTGCGACCTGCCTCCGACAAAGGTCCCCACTCGAGCAAAGCGCACAACGCACGCTGATTGAGCTCTCTCTGAGCCGTGGACCAGGGTGCGAAGCCAAGGTCGCCATGGAAATTGGTAGATGCAGTACCTGCCGGTACTGCACAGCAGGAGCCCGGCTGTCCCCACGCCTCGGCCGGCTGTCCCCTCCCCTTCTTGGGATCACACTGATACAGGTCTCGCAGCGGCTGACCTGAGCTCCACGCAGAACTCTCTCCTCCCATCTCCCATCCCTGCTCTCCTTCTCTCTGTCACGACTCTCTGCCTTGGCAATCGTAGATGGGCCATCCCTCCGCGTCGGTGATGACCCCGTGCCCTGTGGCCTGATGAAAGTGCAGCAGGGCGCAGTACCGTAGCGCCGCAGTGCCGTGCAAAGCACAGCATCCCTCGCCCCGTCGGCACCTCACTGATCTGCACCTTGAGCGCATCATATGCATCGCATCTCCTGAAAAGAGCGCTTCTTTGTTCCAGATTGCAGATCGCTCAACAAGGTCCTCTCCAACCAGATCCTCACGCAGTGATACTGGAAATTTACCACAAGCAAGCAAAGGAACTTTTGGTGCGCGGCAAAAGGCCCAAGTGCTCTCGCTGCAGCTGCCAAGCAGCTCCACCGGAGCCTCCCGACTCGGTCCAACTGGGCAGCATGACGCAGACCGGACCCCCTTTTGCACAGCACCGTGCTTTGGGGCCTTCTGCCAGTAGCTTCCTGGACATCGAGATCGCGAGTCGGGTTTGCAAAACGAGGCAACATGTGCGCGATGCTGCTGACTATGGGCCCCTGCCGTCGATGTGGATCTCCTGCCACGGCATCCCAGGTCTCTTCTCTACTATATCACCCCATCACGCTCTCGCTCTGCGCCTCCAGCTTCTTGCTCTTGACAGCTTGCTTTGGCTATCTCTCGCAAGTCTCGCGCCGATCTGGAGGTTGAGCTCCTGGCAGTCCGTGTGAGCGAAAGGCGCTTTGCAGCCTCCGGCAGTCTGGGTTGGGGCCGTGGCCCTGTAAAGATGGACTCCCGAGCCAACAGTGCCTCTTCGGGCGGCAAGACCTGCCATGGCAGCGAATCGCCGAAAACGGCCCATGAAGGTCGCTGACCGCAAAAAGACAGCCCTCGTAGGCGCCCTTCCTTGGAGCGTTGGGCCATGACCACATATGGAAACGTTGACGCAATCACCGGGCCGGGGCCCGGACTGCTTCTTGGAGCTTTTCTGTTGCCAACTGAAGCGATCGTCTGACCAGGTAGCGGAAGAGGGGTTATTTTTTTTTGAGGTTTGGCGGCCCGGTTCTCTTTAAAAAGTTTGGCGGGATATGGGTTCGTTTGTAAGGCCAGCTACAGGACCCGCCCCTCCTGTTTGCCTAAACTCCCAAAAAGGTAGGTAGTTTCAGCAATGGCATGGCTGTGTGCTCACATGTATATATGTCCGTTGCTCGCTGGCTCAAGTGGTTTTACCGACTTGACACAAGCCCTCTCTGCGTAGCAGAACAAAACACTTGCTGTCCGTGTGCTGGGCGTTGCCTTAGATCCCACGGGACTTAAACTGGTCATACACTCCCACAGGAGTAATCCTAAAGGGGTGTATCGGCTCAGTTTTCTGGTAGCGGAGCCCGGAAGGGCCGCCCGCCTCACATAGCACCGCAACAGCGGTCGGCATTCAGCCGATCGCTTAACAAACGGGCTGAGGCAGCACCATGTCGAGCTCGCCTAGCGAAGCCGACGACAGCTCCCAATCCTCCAAAGGATATGAGGACGAAGACACCTCACAAGGTCCAGCTACTTATGTAGCACAGTCATATGCAACATCTGACCGCATGCTAGCCCAACTAGGCATCACGCCCAGAATCGCGCCTGCCTATGATGGCACCACTTCGTGGTTTGAGTATGAACAGTTGATTGACGACTGGTGCGACATAACAACGCTGGATGAGACGAAAAGAGGTCCGTCTCTCAAGACGAGGCTCTCCGGATTGGCCGCAGTGCAAAAGGAATCTTTAAACCGAGAAAGGCTTGCAGCCCAAGGTGGAGTAGATTACTTCAAGAAGAAAATGCGTCCATTCTTCGTGAAAGGAGAACAGTATGTTTTCCTCTGGCGGTTCCTTGGCCTGTTCAAGGCGTGGAAGGGCAACCAGGAATTCGTCACCTGGATTGCTAAGTTTGAGATCGTACTGCAGCGTCTAAGAAACTCTTGGATGGACCTCTTACCAGAGGTAACCCTGGAAGATGCCAATCCAGAATTCTTGTTGCCGTACAAGCAGATCCAACCTTCGGACGCCTACAGGATGTAAACGAACAGGAACAGTACGCCGCACGATACTTTGAGACGTGGAACAAGGAACGCCCTGATAGACATCGAAGAGCGTTTCCGCTAAACGATAATCTCCTAGCTCTCCTGTTCCTAGTGCAGTCCGACCTGAATGAAACACAACGTGAGCGGTTGGTATCAGCCTTGACCAACCAAGGGTTCCGAATTGAGACCTACACGTACCCTGTGGTACGACAGACCATGTTCGATCAGTTTTCGACGACCAGAACTGGTCTGAGGTCTGCAAGATCCCAACATTCGGCACACTTCTCACAAGAAGGACCGGCACGGACGGAGAGACCAACGCCGCAAACGCGGAGGTCGGAACTTCCTCATCCTCGATCAAGGTGAATATGATGGAGCAGATGGTTTCTGGCTCCAAGATGAAGACACCCTCGAGGAAGGCTTCCTTGCCGCTGAGGATGAGACTGTCTTTTGGACAGTCGATGATCATGAGAGGTCATACCGCGGAAAAGGGAGAGCCAACCAGGCAGAACATGATCCAACCGATTCCAGCTATTTCGGTAAAGGAAAAGGGAAGGAAAAAGGAAAAGGTGGAAAAGGCAAAGGAAAAGGAAAGGAAAGGAGACAAAGGAAGCTCTTTCAAAGGCGCTAAGGCAAAGGGCAAAGGTAAGGATACAGCTAAGTCTGCCTCCTTACAAGGAGACCAAACAGGATCTCCACAAGCCTATGAAGGTTCCACCACACCGAGCTGGGATTCATGGTATGAAGACAGTTATTACACTGAAACAGGTTGGAATTATGCCGCTTATGACGAAAATACGTCTTACACATATTATTAGCACAAGCCTCAAAACGAAAAGCACGGAAAAAGAAGAGAAGAACGAACAAAGGATCAACTGGAAGAGGCACAGATCCGAGCGCGCACCATGAAACCGTGTACAACTCCTCAGAGAGTTACGTGCCTTTGACACTGGAAGAATGTCGGAGGCCAGGTGTGGACACTGCAACAGCAGTATTTCCTCTGCAGCACACCGTCCTGTCTGCTCTTACAGCGGATCAATCTTGATCGAAGCCCTACCTTTGTCATTCTTGACTCAGGTTGTACAAGGGCCATGGGATCCCGCTATGCGGTGAACCGGCTTATGAAGGCCGTTAAGCAACATGCACCAGGCATGATTGATTTCACTTTCTCTCCTTCGAACACGAAGTTCTCCTTTGCGGATAGTGAAACAGCTCTTATCAAGGAGCGAGTCACTCTATGGTTTAATACAACTCCTAGGAGAGATACAACCATAGAAGTGCTTGATCAGGGTAGAGTTCCCATTTTGTTCTCCATTGAACAAATGAGGAACCTTCGGATGACCCTTGAGCGCAGTCCCACAGCAGATCTTGCAACGTGTGAAGCTTTTGGCCTCAATAAGACTCCACTTCCAATAAGCACCAATAATCATGTGGTATTGGATCTTCTAAGCTTCACTTCCACAAGGAAGTATCATTCTAAGTCAGGTTCGTCGTTTCAGGCGACGGAAACCGCCTTAGGATCGAAGAAGCCGAAAGAAGAAAGGAGATCCTACAAGAAGATCCCAGAAGGTCGCTGTCCAGCGTGTGCAGGACAGAAAAAGCCTCACACTTTCAAGAAAGGCTGCGACAAGGCACCTGAAGGAGCACCTGATCCTCCACCCAGAGGTACTCCGGGTAAGAAGAAAGCACCTCCACCAGATCCGGCCACCAGAATCATCTGGTGACGCTCCTGAGCCTGCCGAACCATCGGAGCCCTCATCAGGATCAAGAGACAAACCGCCTGAAGTTTCGGGAGCACCCGAACCTCCATCCGAAGAGAAACCTGAGCTTCCACCAGGAAAGGTGAAGACCCCAAAGGGTCTCAAGAATCTTTTGAAGAGTCGCAGGTATTCAGTCAAACCTCCAGTGGAGGAACAGTCTCTAGTCCCAGGAGCCGATCGCGGGACGGAGGTAAGACCACTTGAGTCAAAAGAATACCCTGCTCCTAGGACAGATTCACCATCAGGTGAGCGACTCCATGAGGAAGAGATTGTTCCTGAACCATCACCATCTCTTCCGATATCCCTTCGTAGGATTCATGAGAAGCTCAAGGATCCAGTAGAGCTTTACAAGCTTCATCTGAAGCATCGTCACATGAATACAGATCAGTTCAAAAGAAGAACGAAAGCTCTTCAGATCCCAAAGGAGATCTACGAACTTTACGACCTGGTCAAGAAATGTTCAGCTTGCCAGGAACACAAACGAGCTCCTTCAAGAGCAAAAATCTCTGGTCTAAGATCAGAAACCTTCGGTGATCTAACTTTTGTAGATCATGGAGAGTTGCCAATTCCTGGCAAGTCTAGCCGTCTCATATTTCCCATTCTTTACGATGGAGCGACAAATCTTCTGACCTCCGAAGTCGTGCAAGACAAGGAGGAACCCACTACAATGGCAGTTATGAATGAGTACTTTGAGAAATATCAGATCAACCCAAAGGTTGTTGTTGGAGATCAAGCCTTTATGACTCCAAAGATGGAGGCCTATTACAATCGGCAGAACATTAAGCCTGTGGCAACAGGCCCTGGCACACCATGGCCTAACAGGGCCGAGGCAGCTGTACGATTGCTGAAACATCAGATAAAAAAACATACTTCAGATCCTTAAGGATGGTGGCCCACAGTATAATGGGATCACTATGAAGTATGGTAATCTAGTGCGACAGGCATGTTTGGCAAGAAATTCCTCAATTACCTATGGAGGAGTAACTCCTCTAGAAATGGCATTTGGTAGACGTCCTCGAGATGTTATAACACCCGAGAATTCAGATCCCAATCAGCTGACCGGAAACCCTACTGATACTGAGGTTACGGCAAGAGCTATTAGGGAACTTGCCAACAATGCCTATCAAGAAGCACGACAATCTGATGATCTCCGAAGAGACCTAGCGTCTCGACTGTCAATGACCGAAGGACCCTTCTCCTTTGGAGATAAGGTTTACTATTGGTCTGAAGACAAATCCAAAATTGGATCAACCGGATCCAAACATGGATCCTGGCTAAAAGGAAAGGTAATCTCCGAACTCGGAGGTTCCATGGTAGGTGTTGATCTTGGAACACGCATTGTTCGTGTGAATATCTCAAAACTGAGGAAAAACTATGACATTACATCTGATGTCGAGATTCCTCTGGCACCAGACGAGGAGACACTAACATCTGAAGGTTCTGACCATGCCAGCTGTATGGTAACCTTTGATGCATCTCTTATTTCAGCAGATCTAACGGTTCCTCATCATGAGTGTCACTGGCAAGTGACTAGTGCAGGAAAAATTGATTTCCTGGAACTCTATGGAGGATCACCGCGCCTGAGCCACAAGGCTGCCCTTTCAGGATTGAGAGAGGACAGCCCATAGATCTGCGCAGTGGATTAGATCTGGAACAGCCCCAGGGTCGCTCAAAACTTTTGAGAATCATCAAAGAACAGGAACCTACTATCATTGTAATGTCTCCAGACCATTCCCAGTGGTCTAGCTGGTATTCCCAGTGGAAGAAAGGCTCTAGCAAGAGACTTGCTATCCTCAAGTTTTGTGAATCGATAGCAGATCACCAAATGAAACTCGGACGCTATTTTGCCCTAGAGAAACCCTACTATAGTAAGCTCTGGTCAACACCAGAGGCAAAACGTTTGTTCTCTAACCAAAGGGTTAGCTATGAAGTATGCAATCTACAGGCTTATGGCATGCAAGATCCAAAGGGATACTACGAATCAAGGTCATCGATCTTCATGCATAACCTGCCACAGCAGGTACTGACACCTATTCATAGGAATTGTCCAAGGCCGAAGTCTCCAACCTCCTCTCCGAGGAGTGAATCGGGTATTCAAGGCTACGGTCTCAAAACCAAATTGTCACAGGTGTACCCGTATGAATTTTGCGAAACTTTTGCCTCATGCATGGCAAGGTTTCTGCGTCGGGATTCGTATGCATCGCATCTGTCCTTGCTTACGGATATCTTGCAGTATTCTTGGGACGAATGTCTTCACGGACTGTGTGAGTTACTCGATCAAGAGTACTCATTGCTTACAGTCAATTCTCCAGGATTCCAAATTGCTACAAGATCCCAACATACGATCACTTGTGACTAAGGTAAATTCTCTCTCGAGTAAAACTGAGATGCCACTGCATCATTCCAAGCCATCGCCGTTCCTTGATGCACTGGTGTCAGATATTACTCATCTTAGATCCAAACTTCTACCGGGATCTGGTTTTGAGCAATGTACTCTTTACAGAGGCACTTTTGGTTCAGTCAAGACACTTACAAGTGTGACTGATGGAGTTCTTGTTTTTTGGAACAAGAAGCGACCTAATCAGACCATCACCTGCTGCATGCCGCATCAGGTGTCTTGGGACAAAATGCACCCATCAACATTCTCGGGGGTGCTGTTTCAAATGACAGGCGGCAAACCGTCACCGTCAGTCCGTCCGCCACCGGACGTCATTATGTCTGATGCGGAAGTGTCACCTTCAGACCCGTCAGAACCGATGAGTACCAATCGGTCTCGTGTTACGTCTGACGATGCCTCTCTGCCGGAGCCAGATCAGCCTATGCCTCCTGGCACTCCTGCGTCGCGTCCTCCTCCGCCCGTACCTCCGCCGCGACTGTCGTCCGATGAGCCCGTGGCTCCTGCTCGGGCTAAGCCTCGCGTGCATCCGCCTCCTCGCCAGCCGTCTCCTCGGCGTCTGGGGGGTGATGTGTCGCCAAGGTCTTCATCGGAAAGGAAAATTTCGCCGCATAAGCAGAAATCACCTCCACAGGTGCCGACTCCAAAGCCTAAACCGAAGGCGGCACCGCAGCAATCAGGACCCATTCTTCCCTTGCAACAAGAGGAAGAAGAGTCATCTGAAGAGCTGGTGCCAGATGATCCTGGACAACCGTCTGTTCCTCCCCACTCGTCAGGTTCACCTGAACCAGAGAGCGATGCTGAGTCTGAAGACACAAGGTACTACTCTGATGAGGAAGGAGATCTGGTCCAGTTGTTGATGAGAAGGACTGGATCCTGCTCACAGAAGAACAGAAACTGTGTAGCAACACAGGATCATTCTCCATGCCTCGCTATATGAGCGGCAGCCCTGTGGACATCAGAGAGGTAACATCAAGAGTGAGATCGGACCGAACACGGTACAGACCTTCCAGGAAGATTCGACCTGATATCCATGAAGAATATGGTGCACTAGCTCCTATATCCCACCACCATCCCCGGATCTCCACCAGGACGATAGTAGTACAAAAGTAGATAGCTAGCGAGCTAGCCGAGCGACGACCAGACGAACAAGCAACACAGCTAGCACGGACGTTCTTTTGTCTGGAGTGGCAACTATCCCAGGTTGCTTGGAGATAACTGATAGCCTTCGGCTATCTATCCCCAGGGTGGGCAGGGTGGGTACTTCAAAATTACCCCCCCTGATGGGGGACTTTATCCAGAATGGCAACGGTCACACACCGTCGTAGCCATTCCAAGTCACAGCTATCCTGTCTTCGCATGTCAGAGGCAACTCTCCTGCGAGCGACGATAGCGAACGAAACTTCGTTTCTAGCGAAGCTACCTTCGATAGCTTCGAGTAGTTCTAGGTTAGCTAGCACACATAGTCGTAACTCGTTCCTCGTCACGAGGTACGTGCACTAGCTCCTATATCCCACCACCATCCCCGGATCTCCACCAGGACGATAGTAGTACAAAAGTAGATAGCTAGCGAGCTAGCCGAGCGACGACCAGACGAACAAGCAACACAGCTAGCACGGACGTTCTTTTGTCTGGAGTGGCAACTATCCCAGGTTGCCTGGAGATAACTGATAGTCCAGGGATCTAGCTTTCTGGCCTTACGGCTAAACTTGGACACCCTATCCGGGGTCCCTCGCTTTCGCGTGCCTAGCTCCTGGTAGAAGCTATCTGCATGCGCGAGTAGCCGGCCCAGAACACGCCACTGGAATTCCTCTCCTTTCAGATCTATCCTCTGAGAGGGATCGAATTCCTTGAACTCCTCGTTCGTGAGGTCATCCGCTAGCTGGTTGATGTCGCTCCGTATCCACTGGAGCTGTAGCTCACAGTTTTTCTGGGATAGCTCTTCTGCTATCTCCATTAAAACTAGCATGGAGGGATACTTGGTCGTCATAGCCTTCTTCACAAGTGCCTCTTTTGCTTGTTGAGTGCTCGCGCCGCCTGTGTAGGCACAAACGACGTGTCAGAGGTCTCAAGCAGGGACGTGAACTACAGAACTGTACCACACAAGCTCACGTAACACTAAGTGGTGCATTCCCGGCGGTAGCCGAAGTCCTTCGCTGGGGTTAGCACTCTGGTGACAAACTTTCCGCCGTGCAAACAGTTGTACACCGCACAACCGGAAAGTATCAATCTACAAGTCAACGACCGGAGGGCTCGGGGTGTACAGTAGAGCCTCCTCAGGACACGGGCAAGCAGGCCCAGGATCCAAGTCGGACTAGTCACTTTACAGAAAACGTAGTGCAAAGGTGCTTACAGACCTTAAACGGAGCCAAAAGCACAAGTGCAGCTCCTAAACTCAACGTGCCTTACACTCAGATGTACTGGGTCCAAGTGAAGGTACAGGCAAAGCCCCACACTTATTTACAAGAACTGTACACGAAGCGAGCAGTCAGGTTTCACGACGACGTTCGAACTCAGGTGACGTCGCTGCAGCCCAGACAGACGCGTGGAGCGGCCCCAAGAAGGGCCTCTGCCAATCTAAGGCTATCGCAGCGAAGCCTAGCCGACCTAGCCCTGCTGCATCTCCTTGGCCGTGACTTTGCCGAAGGTCACCTTGTCGTTTAGCCAAGCCGATAGCCAGGACGCCCGCTTCTTGGACATCCCTAGCCTGTAGGAGGAGTACTCCGTCTCCATTCCCAGCCACTCCACCCTATAGCCACCACGAGTCTTTGCCCATTTGAAAGGATATCCCAGAACAGAGAGGAAAAGGTAGCTCAACGGGATACCCTTCCTCCCCTCCGTTCCTATCCCCAGGGCCTCGAGGTCATCGGCATATAGAAGGAGGTCGCTGGGATAGCCGGGGCCCAACAGATGATGGGTTGCCCGTAGCCCACATGCGGCTATCCGGGTCCACCAGTAGCTAGCCGGCGAGAGTCCGAACGTGCCCACTGTGTTGACGTAGACGATCTGGCTATCCGGGTCCCCGGGGATCGTCTCCTCGGTGTCTATCTGGCAGCCCATGAAGCCGTGCTCGCTAGCCTGGTGTTTGTATCTTCGATGGGCCTTCGAGATATCCCCCACGACCGAAAAGGCAATCTCGCCACAGCGTATCAGCTCTCGGAGGATTTGCTTCTTTTCTCTAGCCCCTGGCGCCCGGATCTTATCCCGGCAGCGTATCCGGTGGTTCACCCGGACGCCGTGGGTCGCGTCGTGGATTATCCGCTTCTTGTCCTTCTCCTCGTCCTCGACTATCACGGCCAGGGAGGCGATAGCCCGGTTCTCGCCGAACCTCGCCTTGAACTCGCCGAGGGTCATCCTCTCCATGAGGCCTTCCTCGACGTCCTCGTCGAACTTAGCCCGCACAAAATCCCTGTGGTCGCTAACCGAGGAATAATTCGGGACCCATGCTAGCGCCGGCTCCCAAGGGGCGTTGTCTAGCCTCCAGGAGGATTGCTCCTCGAACACGTGCGGTGTTCTGGGTAGCCCCTCCAATATCCCAAGGGGGAGTCCCTCCTCGGCCCGACGGAGGAAGTCCCTATCCGGGTCGCCTGCCGCCTCGAGGATCGCACGAAGTAGCCGTAGACGAAGGGGCTGCGCAGGAGGAATATTCAGTAGGCCTGGTTCGCTGAGGTCCTGACCTTCTATCCAAACTTGCAGGAGTTGCAATAGCTCCTCGTGTAGTTGGCTATCCCGGACGAGCTTGCAGGCCGACTCGCCTCCCATAGCCATTCGGAAGGCCTCCTTCTCCAACTCGTTCTCGGATCCCACTCGCTTGGTTACCATCTCCCGGATCTTAGCCCTCAGCCAGTCCCAGGACTCGCCCGCGGCATGTCCACGAGAGTGTCGGGGCCAGCGCCCAGGAGAGCATAGCCCGCCACCGTCGTGGAATTCCTTTATCCCGTCGTTTTGATGGCAGCGGCGGGGGGGTCCCGTGCCACCATGTAGCCGTGGGCCCTCTGGTTGGTTTGTAACATAGTCGAGGTCGCCAGAGCTTGCCTTATCCTGCACAGTCGGTACCCCCTCTCCGGAGGCAGTCGGAGCAGTAGCCGTGCAGGTTGCCAGGGCCAACTGTGCTAGCCATCGGCAGAAGTTCGAGGGCCACTCGCCAAGTGTCTCCTTAGCCAGCATGGGGCTTTGCGGCGTCGATGAAGTAGCCGCCTTCGGCAAGGGGCCCAGATAGTAGCCATCGTTGTCGAAAGTGGGGAGGCCTTCGTGCACGGTAGCCGGCATTTCCAGAGGTGTCTTCAGTAGCAGTCGTGTCGGTTTCGCCGAGGGTGCCCCGAAGTTATCCAGGTGCAGGGCCACCGAACGTAGCCCGAGGCGAACTAGCCGTGCATGAGCCTCCCATTGCCACATGCTGGCCGGTCGCCGGCCTTTGTGGGGGCCAGCCGGCATAGCCCCCAGGTCTTCTGGCTGCTCCAGGACGAAGAAGGTAGCCGAGGAAACCGCAGCACTAGCTATTTCAAAAGAAAAATCAGCAAAAATGTTACCAAGAATAGCCCGGTCTCTCTCCTTAGCCGTGAGTGTAGCCAATCCTCTGGGCTCGTCAAAGCTTCGGACTGGCCGGGGACCTTTACGGTTGGCCGAGCTCGCCCTAGAGAACGTCGCCACAGGGGGAGAAATAGCCACGATGTCGTAGTGGCCCGATTGAACTTTGTGGAGGTACTTCGCCCTCTCCTTGGAAGTAGCCAGGTCGATGGGCGGACTCCTCGCCAGATCCACGCAAGAGATATCTATATCGAGCCCGTAGGAAGAGACTAGCCGGCGGAGGTGGCTTTGGAAGCTACCTAGCCTTTCTCTTCCCGAGAAGAGGTAGAGAGCTTGTAGCCGCCGGTGTGGAGGTGTCGCCTCGGGTGTAGCCGAAGTAGCCGGCGCTGGGTCCGGGAGTCAGTTAGCCGCTGTCGACGGCGTAGCCGCGCCGGGGCAGTTGATAGCCGAATGCGGTCCCCGACACTTCGTGCAGACATGCACGAAGTGGCACTTATCCCCTTTCTTGCAGCCACCTTTCAAATTAAACCGAAAACAAATCGGCTTATCATCCTCGGTGCGGTGGAAGGTAGCGGTCTTAGCCTTCTTGTTGCTATCCTTGCCGTCGTTGCCCTTGCCTCTGCCCTTGCCCTTCTTGTTGGGCTTAGCCGGCGGGGTGTTGGTGCTATCCCAGTTCCAGGGCTGCGGCCTTTTAGCACAGAGGGACAAAGGAGTCGTGAAGTGCCGCTCCTTGGTAGCCGCGTCCTTCCAGGACTGGACTAGCGCGTCCGCGAAGGCTATCCCCTTGAGGACCATCTGCTTGTAGGCCTGTTTCCGGATAGCGTTCTCGTAGGATAGCACCAGGGTCCACGGGGGAGCGAGACTTCCGCTAGCCTCGTTGGACCGTAGCCCGTAGCAGAAGTCGCCGAGCAGATAGTCTTTGTATTTCTCAAAGAGCTGGAAGTCGATATCCTTGAGTTCTGCTCGCCCTGGATGCTGGAGGCCTATCATGAGAAGTGCATTTTGCATGACTGTTAGCCGCAGCCGTAGCTGCTCCGGTCCGGATGGCATCGCCCCTTTCGAGGTAGCCTTCTTGAGCACGAGGGCGGTGCCTTTGCTATCCCACTGGGGAACTAGCACATCCGGGTCTATCTCGTCTCTGGACAGCACCTCGTTCAGGGGCTCCGCCCTGAACTCGCTCAATATATTCCTTAGCCGGAATATGCTTATCCTCGGGCTCGCCAAACTTCTGCGAGAAGGACTGGCGCATAGCCATGTATTCCGTTTGGGGGATGGGCTTGGCCCATTCCCGGACCTCGCTAGCCGCTTCTCTATCCGCCTGCTCGCGGGTTCTGGCCTGCGCGGCTCCATGCAACCACGAAGGCAGCCGCTAGCGCCCTGTTTGTTAGTGAGCTTTCTGGCTCTATCGAGAAGTCCTTGGCTAGCACCGACTTGAGGTCGGCTTCGTCCTTGAAACTCGCCGAAAACTTCGCTATCGTGTCTATCCCGGCTTTGAACAAAGTAGCCTGGGAGGTATCCGGGACCCGATTCTGGGTCAAAAGATAGCGAAAATCCGTGGAGCCTTTCGCTAGCTCCGCTGGGTCGGGCGGTGATGCCATTCTGGACTTAGCCCGCCAACGGGCTAGCTACCTTTCGGCTACTGTCGTTCTTGAAATCAAAAGCTCTAGCCATGTGGTCGTTCAGCAGGGCTTTCCCCCCCCCTAGCCGGAGAGATGGGAAGGAAGGAGTATCAACCCGAGACCCCGGGCCCCCCCCCCCCGGCGGAGAGTTGGGAAAGAGGGAGTGCCCCCCCCCAAGACCCGAGAGGCCGGCCCCCCCCCCCCCCGCCCAAGGCTTCACCTCTCCTGGTAAAACCTAGCCTGGTCCCTCTCTTCTTTCTGGCAAACGGAGGCACTAGCCGACATGAAGTGAAAGCGCGAGGTCCACACACTATCCGCTATTTTCGTCACTAGCCGCGAGTCTGGGAGATCTAGCCATACGACCGTGCTTTAGCCCGGGCCTTTTCGGCCCCTGCCAGCTCCCTTAGCCGAGCCGGACGGGGGCCGGCAGCTATTGCACGTATGGCCTCTATCCCCATGCGTATCCAGGCAGTACCACATCCTTTTGTTGCACTGCTCTAGCCGGCAGCCATCACAGACCACTATACATCTGAAGATAGCCCCGGCAGGCTCCCATCGGCCTACCCCAGGGGTGGCCCCTTGGGGCCTGCACTTTATCCATCCCTGTTCCGGGATCATCTCCACTAGCTCTTTTGCACTAGCCGACCGGTTGCTAACCGCGATGAAGTCCTCATCCTCTAGCTTGTATATCCAGTTGGGGTCGTGTATCGCCCCCTTGCCGCTGATATCACGACCTCTATCCGACAGCTGCGATAGCCTTCTATCCTGGCGGCCGCCCTTCTCGTAGCTCCCCAGGGGCCACTCGGCCCTAGCGATGTATAGCCAGGTCTGATCTATCATGCCGCTATCCGGGCCGAGTGGTCGCCCCTTGGCTTGGCTAGCCACTGGCGGGGGCGCCATTAGCCGGTGCACGACTTCGGGCTCCTCGCGAAGTAGCCGGTCGGTGGGCCTATCCAGGTTGATGTTTACCGCCGCCCCCGGCTGGATCGGCCCGCTCCTAGCCTTCTATCCAGCGGGTGGCTGCTATCCGGGTGGATGTAGCCAAGGTTGCTATCCCCACCTCGCCCTTTGGTGGTGCTCTTAGCCTTAGGGTGCGGCTGCCTATCCTGGTCGCCATCCGGGTTGTCCTGAAAGGTGCCTATCCGGTATATCTCCTCCATCCTAGCCACATAGGCCGGGACGTCCGAAGGCGGGCCGCGGTAGCCCTGCATGCATCTAGCCAGAAACTGCTTCAGGCTCTCGCCCTGGGCGGGGTATTCTGTGCTAGCCCTCAGCGGTGTAGCCATGGCCTCCGCCGCGGCTGCCCTAGCCTGCTGTAGCCCCGGGCCCGGATTGACGACCTGGGCCGGATCTAGCCCAGCCGAGAACGGCAGGGTGGTAGCCGTTTCTTCTTTATCCGCGGCTCTCTCCTGCCGCTGCTTGTTCTTAGCCTTGGACTCTTGGACCGTCGGTGGGTCCCTAGCCGGCTTCTTGGGCCTCGCCGCCGTGCTATCCCCCGTGCCGGCCTCCTCTGCCCGAGTGCGGGGCTCCTCTTGCCTAGCAACAGGGGCAGCCGTGCCGCGGACCTCCGCCTCTAGCTCCTTGAGCTTAGCCATCATCTCCTGTAGCATGTCTAGCCGTTCGAGTGGCGGCCCGGCGCTAGACTGGCTAGCCTCCGGGACCTCCCACTGCCACGGTGTAGCCTCCAGCTCGTTATCCGTGACGCTCTCCTCCTCCAGGGTCTCCCCTGGCCGGTGTGGTCGTAGCCCGGCCAGCTGCCGATTCTTCTCTATCCTCTGCTCAAGGTATCTCGCCTCGGTGGTGGACAGGCTAGCCTCGAGCTCCGCAGAGATATCGTCCCAAGACTTAGCCCCTTGGAACTTGAGTAGCCTGGCAGATAGCCGGCCGCCAGGCTGTATGCTGGCGCCCTCCTGGCACTCGGCTAGCCTCATGTCTCTAGCCTTTCGCACTAGCTGGAGAAGCTCGTGCTGCTTATCCAGGCTTAGCCGATCGTAGATCTGCTCGGCCAAGCTAGCCGGGTCAGTCTCTAGCCAATCCTCCAAGAGGCGTAGCACTTCTATCCGTTGCGCCTGGACGCTAGCCGACTCAGTCTGGTCTGCCCAGCTGGGGGCAGTAGCCATGGGCCGCTAGCCGGCCACGAGGGCACGCAGGCTCGCCCACCTAGCGTGGGCTCTCCAAGAAAAGCTGGTGGTCCGTTACTCCACCCTAGCCACAGTAGCCGCATCATGTGCATTTGTGCCGTGCCCTAGCCCACATGAGCGCACTCAGCCGGACATGTGCACATGCAGCCTAGCCTGCCTAAGAACCTCGCAGCCTACGCCCTAGCCAGCAGACAAGACAGCAAGTGCAACAACGTGATTCTCTCCTCTCTCTCTCCTCTCTCCCCTTCTTTCTCCCCCCTGGGCCCCCCGCCCCCGGAGAGATGGGAAGGAAAGAGTAGACCCCGAGAGGCCCCCCGGACGTATCCCCCCCGTTGTCCAGCCCCGCTGCTTTCCCGGCGTTTCTATCCCTTCAGGCAAAAGGCGGTCCCCAGCCGAACGGAATAGCCGGTAACGGTGCTATCGGCAACTGGGGTACTATCCCCGGCGGTGCTCCCTGCAGCTCTGCTGCTGGGACCTCTCCGAAATCTTCTTCCTCTCCCGGCTCCGGCTTCTGGTCGCCGGTGCTAGCCTGAGAGGTGTCGCTATCACCAGACGGGGGCTCTTCGCCTCGGCCTTTCGGCCAGCATAGCCTACAGACATGCGTGTACTGGTTGGGTTCGGGCCTCGCCGAAAACTCTTGGGAGTTCTTAAATATCCTACGGCGGCCCATCCAGCACCCGGCCTGGCCCCCCTTGTGTAGCCTGTACTTCTTCCCTGGAAGCTCAACTATGATATAGCTCGTGCACCTAGCCTTCTTAAGGAGCTGCCTCGGCCGGTTCCGGTTGGGTTCCGGCCCCAGCTCCGGCTCACTAGCCGAGGAGTCGGGTCTATCTTCGGGAGGATCGCTCGCCACGACTTCTTCAGGTATCCCCGGACCAATCTAGCTGCTCTTCTCGGTCCCGAGCCCTAGCCGCCTCTGCATAGATAGCCTGGAGTCGGGCGACCCTTCCGCCATAGGAGCGGATGTAGGTATCCGAGCCCTCGGGCTTCCAGCGTCCTAGCATATCCCTATCTGCCGGCGGGATCGGCTTTAGGCTCAGCCCGGTGGGTAGCACTGCTCTCTCACTGTGTTCCGACCAGTAGCCTCGGGCCACCGTCGGGATCCCCACCATAGCCAGTAGCCCCGCTGTAGCCACCATCGCATCTGCGTAGGTAGCCATCTTCTTCTCCAGGGCGCCTCTCTCGCCTAGCCTGGGCATAAGATAGTCCCGCTGGTAGCCCCCGTGGTTCTTTAGCAGGTTGAAGCCCGCCAGTAGCCAGCCAGGGTCCTCGAAGTAGGCTCTCTCCGAGATGCATACAGGTAGCTCCCGTATGCGTCTGTTAGCCCCGGTGGTTTTCGTCCGTCGCAGGATGGTGGATAGCCGACCTTCCACCATAGCCAGCTCATTTGGGACCATAGCCTGGAGGTCCGACCATCGCAAGCTGCCCCAAGCCTTTAGGAGCTTGGCCCAGGCCCAAGCTCTCCAGCCGACGGCCACAGTTGTATCCAGGACCAGGCGCTCCCACCTAGCCAGGATAGCCGCTGGATATCGGGGGGCGCGCCTCGTCCAGGGCGCCTTCCAGGATAGCCTCTCGACGACCGTATCCTTGATCGCCCACGCTATCCTGCCTGAGGTAGCTCTCGACTCGGTCGCCCATTCCGCGACCCTCTCTATCCAGCTGATGGCCTTGAGGATCGCCTCGGGGACCGTTCGCCCGCAGGGCTCGTCGCCCCTAGCCATGATGTAGTCGGCCAGGTCGGCCGGTAGCCCAGGGGGGCGTCCACTCTTAGCCTCCTGTAGCCATAGCCGCCACCTCACGTGTATCGAGACGTAGCGCTTGAGAGTGCTAGCCCGGGTTTTTCCCGCTAGCGCCAGAACTGCTCTATCCGGGTCCAGGCACCCCTGTAGCTTCTTCAGCACCGGCGCCTCGCACAATTCTAGCTCTTCCTTGAGCTTTATAGCCCAGGTTGCTTGTAGCCTCTCTTCCCTAGCCTGTGCCAGGGAGCCCTCGTTGACCAAGCGCTTCTGCCTATCCCCTTTCGGGGGCTCCGGCTCGCTATCCTCCTGGAGGTCGATACCTTCGATCAATATCTTCCGCGTCCTCTAGACCGAGGGTAGCCAGCTCAAGCACACCGAAGCCCCGCGACGCCAGATGCTCATGGCATCTATCCAGCACCGCACGCTTCTGCACAAGAGCGCTATCCAACAAGGACGGAAGTCCGATGGGGGTCCCTATCCCTCCGGAGGGAGTAGCCGGTCCGACGCCCTGCTCTTCCGGCTCAGCCGTGGGCAAGACGGTTGGACTCCCTGGCTCCTCGCCCCCAGGACTAGCCGGAATCACCGTAGTAGCCGGAGACTGTGGGCTAGCCGTCCGCGAAGCAGAAGGGGAGCGCGGGGAGGCCATTCTCGCTTGGCTAAATAGCCAAGTTCCCCTTCTATCCCCCACTACTTCAAAATTACCCCCCTGATGGGGGACTTTATCCAGAATGGCAACGGTCACACACCGTCGTAGCCATTCCAAGTCACAGCTATCCTGTCTTCGCATGTCAGAGGCAACTCTCCTGCGAGCGACGATAGCGAACGAAACTTCGTTTCTAGCGAAGCTACCTTCGATAGCTTCGAGTAGTAATAGGTTAGCTAGCACACATAGTCGTAACTCGTTCCTCGTCACGAGGTACATCTCTTGACGGAAGAGGACAAGGCCTTATCTGTGAGTCCTTACAAGGACTCATCAAATCTCACTCAGAAGGCACAACGGAAGGAGGCGACCGCCAAGGAGAAGCGGGAAATGAAGAAGCAGTTCGACGAAGCAAAGGCAGCCGAGTATCAAAGTTGGCTGGACAATGATGTTTTTGAACTTGTTGATACACGCAAGCTCGGAAACATCCGAAATTATGTAACAGGTCGATGGGTCCTAACTCTAAAAAGAGATAAGGACGGAAACTTCCTAAAATGCAAGGCCCGATGGGTCTTGAGAGGTTTCCAAGACCGACAAAAGGATGTTCAGCAGACTGATAGCCCTGCCGCTAGTCGTCCAGGCTTCCGTTTGGCAATACAAATAGCAGCTAACAAGCTGTGGGATCTAACACACATCGACCTTAAGACCGCCTTTCTCCAAGGTGAGGCTTGTGATGAGTCTCGTGACATCATCTGCCAAATCCCACCTGAGGCAGGCTATCGTCCCTACATAGCTGCGAGGATGAAGAAGCCCGCCTATGGACTTAACGATGCACCCCGTAGATGGTGGAACATCGTAGACAAGGCACTCTTGTCTTATGGTCTCGTTCCAACTCGTGCAGACCGTTGTACATATGTCCTTTATGGCAAGAAGTCTGCAACAGCAGAGGCGGAACTTAAGAAGGGGTGGAGTTTTTTTTTGACCTTTTTTTTTTTTGCCTTTTTTTTTTTGTTTTGGGGCCTTGCCTCTCTTGTTTCCTAGGAACGGGCGGCACCTGGGACTGCGCCCAAGGGCGCGGGGGGGAGACCCGAGGGCCGGGGCTGGGATCCCAACCCGCATCATGCATCTATACACCTCTACATCCAGAAATACTCTGTATATGCATATATATATATCGACATTTAAGCCTGCATTCGAACATGTGTCCGGCCCAACTCATCTCGACAACGACTGGCTGTTTGGTTTCCGGGGGGGTTGTCTGTCTGATATGCACACAGGTCTGGCCTCCAGTTTCCGTCTTTCATAACGACCCTTAGGGGGGTAGGGGGAGCGGGGGTCAGGGGCCTGAATACCCATAATAAGGACCGAAAACGGCCTATTTAAGGAAGTATAGTCCCTACCCCCCTGCCCCGTACCCCCCTAACGGTCCCTATGAGCTTTAGGGAGTGTGGACTTAGACTTCTGTTAACAAGTTTAAGTTGCAACATGCTCTCAATTCAACTTTTGGGAAGTCCTGGGATTCAGTGCGAAGCGAGGTTGAAATTCAAGATGTTATCGTATGATTTTTTTGATTTGGATGCGCGTTGGCTTCAGCTTGGGGGGAGAAGCTTCACACGAACTCGACACAGAAAAATCTAAACCCTAAGCCCCGCACCTGTTTATAATCATAAGCACCAAACCCACGAAATGAACCTTAGGACGCTAACTCCGGATCAGGATTTTTAGGGTTTTGGGGGCTCAGGGGTTTACGGTTTGGGGCATAGGGGCCTTTGTGTTGAAGGGGTTCTAGAGGTTTCGGTGAGTTGTTGCGGCAATCGAGATCGAGGTTGTTGTCAGTGTAGACTGGCGTCGAGGCGGGAGGGGGTTCCTCGCTGCAACTGATAAGATGGCATCCGCGACGCGGCCACTGTGCATCCACGATTTCTCCGACACTCTTGCATTCGTGAATCTCTTTGAAAACATCAGCATCTACAGATGCCTACCTAAAAAGCGGCGGCCTAAATTACCTCGATCATTCAGAACCCTCGAGTACGTAATATAAGGGCCTTACCAATTCGAAGAGGGTTTTGGGGCATGGTTGTACTACAACTATAAACGGAACCCTCAACATAGTATTGGTAATCATTTAGGCCTCTAGATTACCCCCCAAAAGCGAGACCTATGACCTCTGAAACCTGGCTGTTGATACGTCTTTCTTCTCACGGACCGCCACCAACGAAAAAAAAAAAGCCAAAGAAAAAAAGGGTCAAAAAAAACACCCCTCCCTTAAGAAGTCCCAGCCTAAGTCTATGGAATCTGCGATCGACTATCTCCTTGATCCCATTGCAGGCAACAATGCCAAGGGTAAAGAAGTCCACGGAGTAGTCTGTTTGCACGTAGACGATCTGAGCATGGCCGGTGACGACACCTTTCGTAAGGCCGTTATTAATTCGATCAAAAAGGAGTTTGCCGTAGGCTCTGAAGATACAAACGATATTATGTTTGTAGGACAGAGACTGGTTTGGAAGGATGCAACCGCATCGGTGCCAGCTCATATTGCGGTAAACCAGAATCTCGCAGTAGAGGCCCTGGAAGAGATTGTGTTTGATAAAGAGCTCAACAATGAGCAGCCGTGCACCCCACAGCAGCATACTGCACACCGAAGTGTCCTTGGTCAAATCAATTGGCTCCAGAGCCGCACACAAGCACACATTTGCTATCGTTTCAGCAGGTGCGCAAGCAAGGCTGCTAAGCCAACAAGAGAATTGAACAAACTTGTTCGTATTCTCAAGGCCACTGAGGTAGAGTTGCGTTTTTGGCCGTTAAAAGGAAACCTTCGAATCCTAGGTTACCCTGATGCTTCTTATAGGAACAATGATGACAAATCATCACAGAAAGCTCATGTCATTTTCCTTGCGGAAGACCGCAATCCAAAGCTTAAGGGTATGAAACAGTCGGCCACCGCAGCTTCTTCCAAGAAGAATGGTTTTTCTGAGTCCTCTATAAAGGAAACATCCTCAAGAGGTAGTCTGGTGGATTACGAATCTCACAAGATTACCACCACAACAATGTCCACCACAGTGGCAGAGCTAAACGCACTCATGCGTTGCTTTGGTACCTGTTTATTCCTTAAGGGACTCTGGGCAGATCTCTCATCAGAGACAGTCCCTATACACATTAGAACAGACGCAAATAATTTAGTCACAACTGCGGGCACAATTCATCTGCCGGAGAAAAAGGAAACACATCATCTTATTCAGATGCTTCGAAAAGAGTCCAACTCCGGATCCTTGGATGACTTAGCCCACGTCAGTTCGAAATATTGTCTTGCTGATGCTCTCACGAAACACTCAGCCCAGCCTGATGAACTCATCAAGGCTCTTGAGACAGGGAATCTTCCTGAGACAGATATACACCCACCGTTTCGAGAGTTGCTGCAGCATAAGGCTTTCACAGTTCGATGGATTATCGATCACATGAAGAATGCCGCAACAGCAGTAGCTTTCCTTGGAATCGACATCTCAACAGAGATTTACAAAATATTTTATTGCCAAGGAATATGGCGGTGACTAAACTCATGAATTGCACAACCTTGTGCAGGATTTTCTTTTCAGACTGTTTTTCGTCTAAAAGAAGATTTGTGTCTGCATGCTGCGATTTTCTTTGTGCATTCATGTTCACGAGCGAATTATATCTTGTCTTTTCCGCAGCCATCTTCAGCTTCGAGCCGCGCAACTTTCAGCCTTCACAGCTTACACAGCCTTCGTGCCACAAGTTCTTTCTCAGTGCCAGTATGAGTACGAGATCGAACTTCAATTCGAGACAAGGTCATGCCCTACCAAGGGCGATTTCAGCTCACCACAGCAGACATCCACACATGGATGCACCATATCCAGAGACCCGCCAACAGGCGGTAAGACGCACCGACCACGGTGAACACAGGGTACACAAACACGAGAAGCAACCATCCTTTGTCTACATAGATGGAGTACGCATCTCGGATCCATCAGCAAAGGAGCTATCATTCATGATATCTCATCAAGGTCATGCATCACGTGCAAAGCTCAGTTTAACTGCCAAAAATGGCATATACATGTGCCAGGGTGTTCTGCAAGGACCGTGGGATTGCAGTCCATGCTTTACTGGAGAAACAATGCAACCATGCATGCAGAAGATCCAAAGGATTTTGCGAGAATGCTCGCCTATCATCTCCAGACTGGCCTCCCACAGGAGGTAATCGACAGTGTTGTACTCACCGGTACAGGAGAATACAACTACGAGGAATCAGTACCAAACCTGGTACAAGCGACAGGATTGTCCAAGGAGATGTGTTTTCACATCCTGACAAAAACCAATAAAATTGGCAGATGGATGGCACACCTTACCAGACATCTTCACCAGAAGAGACCAGAACTGTTCCGTGGAAGTCACAACTATATCTTGCCCACGGACGTCCTGGCAGAAAACCAACTAGCCATGTATTCTCCACAGGAGATGGCATTGGGTGTCATCCTGAACACCAAAAGTCGATTCGTCGTCTGGATGGATTACGACAGTGACGGACGACGGATTACGACCAACCCTGGTCTAACCATCCCAAGGATGCGAGTGTGCCATCTATGATCAAACTATACCTCTCCGCAACCGGAGGACAAAGCGCAAGACAAGCTCTACCAAGAGCTGACGAGCCAGATCCTGAAGAAGAGCGCCCAAGGTCACAAATGACCGTTGGCGACTTTATGGCATCAGGGATAGCTCCAGTGCAGTCTCGAGCACAACGAAGGTCCACCAACGCTCCGAGACCTCAAGGCATGAAAGACTACGTCCGACAGGATGATCCAGTCTATATCATGCATGCCACTGATCTTCAGGCTCTCCTGCCAATTCTAAGGCACGAGATAGTACCTTCAACCCTCTTTATAAAGGAGGTGGTCACATCACAGAGCTATCAAGCTCTTATCGAAAGCAACAGTCGTCCCAACAGGGACAGTGTTCAGTTCACGGCCTTAAATCTCAAAAGCCCTAATCCAACAGGATTGAGAGCAAACAAGGCATTGCTGTTGGTGTTTGATGCCAACAACGTGATCAATGCTGTGACTAATCCCTGGCACTCAGATGCCGGGATGTTTTCCACTCCTGAAGTGGTTCATGCCAGCACGCTCAGTGCCCTCTTCGCACCTTCGGAGCAGCTGTGGGTGTCCCCACAGTACGAAGAACTCAAACGGGTTGGAAAATGGTGGTCCGACCACTGTAACACAGAAATGCCATCCCTGGCACGTGAGTCAAAAAGGTGGTGTGACAATCATGGGAAGGACCTAGAAGCCCAACTGCTAAAAATGGCAGGGCGGAGACAACCACCAGAGCCTCCCAAGGCTCGATCCTCTCATAGGAAGTCCTTCTCTCTTCCACATGCCGAAGATGACAGGCCTCCGAACACGGAGCAACCTTCATCCGCGAGTGCAGGACCTCCGAAAACGGAGACAACCTCAGAGGAGAATTCTGCCGCAGCCGAAATCAATCCCAGGTCTAAGCTTGCGAGGAAGGCCGAAGCACGAAAGGATCCTGAGAGTCTTCTCGGAAAACTGTGGAATGCAGATGGTTCCGCATGTTCCACAGAAGTGCTTAGAACAACTTCCTCACATCTGCCTCCAGATCCTATCCAGGATACGGTAGAGAACGTAGTACCTCCGAAGGCGGAGTCATCTTCAGGTGAAACAGAACCGGACGAAGCAGATCCTACTCAGGATGAAGATGATGAGTCTGATGAGGACTCTGACTCAAAGAAGTCAAGCTCATCTTCCTCCTCTGAACTCAGAGTGGATGTGAAGTCTCCACCAACAAGAGATGCTGCTCCTTCTGAACCAGAACAACCTTCCGAAAGGAAGAAGAAAAAGACGCCATCAGAGGAACTCTGAAAGTTTAAACCCTTATACCAGTATACTTCTTCTAACCACGGCACGAGCTTGGATTCTTTTCTCACTCCGTGCTCCGCTGTCGGGCTGTCTTGAGCCTACGTTTGACCTGCGGTGAAACGCTGGATTCCTGTATGTAAATGGGCATGAGGGAAAATTGAACTATCTGTTACGCCCTCATCGCATACACAGCTTTGTCGTGTAATGCGATCCTTGTGAAACTTTTCCTACTTCTACCACTGTTGTCGCATGCTCCTGTGAGCTTTATCCTTGACCTGTGAAGATCAAGCTCCCTTGTCGCACGCTTCTTTGAGCACTTTTTGAACATCTTTACCCTTTTCTTCCTTTGGTCTTCATCCTCAATCTTCAGATGTCCTATAACAGATTTGCGAATTTCCACTCCACACACGATTGGCATGGACTCACTCAGAATCTAAATGCGCACTCACTTTTTCTTCACGTCGCGTTTCGCGATGTAGGTCCATTCTTGCTCTTCGGCAATCTGGAAACTTTGGTCTTAGGCCATTTGCCTCTTTTGAAACACTTTCGTTGTGCTCGTAGTGCTTTGTCGTGGGTCTCAGCTTTTGCTGTCGTGGCGTCGAACGCCTTTCCGTGAAATTCCGCTCTTCTCTTTGGAATTCACTTCAGCATAGCTTCCCTTTTCCACACGAAAGGATAGGCCTTACTGCCCCTTCTTTCATGCATTGTGAAACTCTTTCGCTCCTGGGCGATTTCCGCCCTCACGCTTGCTGCTGGGCGATTTCTTTTCTTGTATTAAACCGCAACCTTGGTTTACTCCAGCTCCTTTTCTCCACGCTGTCGCTTCTCAGCTCTTGCTTGATCAAACGGAGATTCGCTCTTCCGCTTCTTCTCCTTTTCAGCCTTTTCAGCCTTTTCAGCCTTTTGAGCTTTCTTCTCTTTATCCTTGTCCTTGCTCTTGGACTTGTCGGCTGGCTTTTTCTTCTTCGCTTCCTTGTCATCTGCTTTCTTTTCACCCTTTTCTTCATCACTTTTCTTGGGCTTCTTTGGTTCTGCTCCCCAACTGTCCTTGTACTTGCAGATGTCCCGGGTATGTGTACCCCACCCCTTATACTTGAAGGTTCTGTAGTTGATGTGCGTGAAATTCAGAAAGCAAAATTTGCAAAATATTCTTCGCTCGCTGTTGCTGCTGTCTGGTCTTGTCCCATCGTAGTACAACTTGACGGCTTTCTCCATTTCCGGACATTCCGGCACTCCGGGACTTTATGCTGGTCCGTGGCCTTGCAATAGAAACAATGCAGGTACTTTGTCTTCTTGAACGACTCTTCTCTTGGACCCTTAAGCCAAATCGGGTTCACCTTTCTTGGTGGCGTGCCTTCTGGCTCGCTTGGCTTCTCCTTGCTATGATCCACTTTTGCCTTCGCTGCTTTATCGATCGTTTCATCAGTTGCTTCTTTGAACGATGCTCTTAGCTGCTGCTTCAAAGCTAACTGCTTCTCCAAAGTATTCGCTGCTTTCCTTTCTTCCTCTGTAATTCCTGCCTTGAGGAACTGAGGTACCTTCTTTGGCATTGGCTTTGCCTTTGCTGCTGGCGTTGCTGGGCTGCTTGCCTCACTTTTTCTTTTGATCGTCGCCATCAGCTTTGCTAGGGCTTGTCGCTCCTTTTCTTGATCTGGCTCTGGCCTTGTGTACAAATCTAGGCTTTTGAACTCTTCGCTTAGAGCTGACAGTAGCTTGTCTGCTGTCTGCACCACTTCGCCTAGCTTTTGTAAAGCACTTCTCACATTGCTTGTCTTCTCAACATCTCCTCTTGCTGCGACTGCTTCCTCTTCGAGCTCTCGCACTTTCTTAAGCTTTGCCTCGAGCTTTTCCTTCATCTCCTTCTTGAGTTCTTGCTCGTATTGATCCATCTCTTCTCTGGCTTGCTTGTAAGCTTCTTCAGCCTTCCTCTCGTCTTCTGTCAACGTGGACATACTCTCCATATATTCTTGCATATCATCTTCGACTTTTACTAGAAGTTCCGAGGTCCTTAAGCCGTACCCGGATGGAAGTCTTGAGACAGGGCGTCTCATCTGCTCTTGCCATGTCAAGAATTCCTTTTCTAGGTTTGTGGTTGGCATGGCCCGTCGAATGCTTTCGACGTTCAGCTGTCCCATAACTGTTGGGAATATAGACATTGTGTCTATGTTGAAACCACTTCTTAAGGCTTCCCGTGCCTCGCGGGCTTCTTCATCAGAGGATTGAACTACCGCTTCTTCGGCATCTTTCTTTTCCTCTTTCTCCTTTTGCTCTTCTTCCTGCTTCTCTTCTTCATGCTTCTCTTCTTCTGCTTGCTTCGCTTCTTCTTCTGGCTTCTCTTCTTCTGCAGGCTTCTCTTCTTCTTTTGGCTTCTCTTCTTCAGCCTTGCTTGCAACTTGATCTGCTTCTGCTTTTACTTCTGCTCTTCTTTCCTTGGCTGCTGCTTTCATCTCTTCAAGCTGCTGTAGCTTTTCATCCATAATCTCTCCTTGCTTCCTTATCCCTTCCTGGATGTCCTCAGGGATGTTCACCTTTCTCTGCTCCAACGCTGCGAAGTTAGTCTCCTTCGGCTTTGTCAATCTCTCCGCTTCTTGTGCCAATTCTTCAGCAGTTTTCTTGAACGTTTCCAAATCTTCTTCCTTTTCTTCTCCCTTCTTTTCTTCCTGTGCTTCTTCTTCGTCGTCCTTTTCTGCTGACTCGCTTTCCTTGGACTCATCGGACTCTGGATCCGACGCTGCTTCATCTTCTTCTCGCTTCCTTGGCTGCTCTTCCTTCTTGCTGTCAGTCACCTTGACTTCATACTGCTGGTTGAGAGCTTCTACCTCCTTCCAGAGGTCATCAGCACTTGGTCTTTGTGACCTATCTTTCTTGAGCACTTCTTCGGTAAGTGGTTGCCTCGATGCTTCTGCTGCACTCTGTAATCATGTACTTGACTGCATCATCGTCGGCCATTGCTCTTGTCCTATCTTCTTCTTTTTCTTCTTTCTTCAGGACTTCTTTCTTGAGCAAAACGGCTGCGCTTGCAACTTTATGCATAATCGCTGCCATGAACATGCACAACAGTATGCAAACTACACTTGCTCTTCCCAGTCCTTGTTCACCTTCTTCACCGAATCTTCTTGCTTCAGTCAACGATAACAACACTGCGGTCGTAACCGTCTGGATAATCCTTGTAATCATCCTTTCATCGAATCTTGCAACACTTCTTGTTCTTGTCCTTCGCACTTCAGCTTCTTGAACTTCTTGATCACTTGGTGTCAAAAATTCACGTGTGCATCCTAGGCTTAGCATATACTTGCGTATCTTCTCCCGTGTCAGGGATTTGGTCCCTAGGTCTGAGGGATTGTCCATAGCCTTTCTAATGAGCTTCGGAATTCTTTGGATCCATAAGAGGTCCACTTGTAAATGGCGTGCTCTGCCTAAGCCTTTTCTTGAGATCAACTGACTTGAGCTTGACGAATCACTGTATAACATCAGTCTTGGCTCAACTCCTAGGATTCTCTTCAGCAATCCTTTCAGGAATACACCTTCGCTTAAGATTGATGTCGCTGCGATTGTCTCGGCTTCGCAAGATGACAATGCTACGCTCTTTTGCCTCTTGCTTTGGAAATGAACCAGGTTTCCATTCACCATGATCACTCCGCATGAAACACTTTGCCTTGACTCTCGATCTGCTGCCCAATCACTGTCGCTTATCACTTCTATGAGCGCTGGCATCTTGTAGTTGTCTCTCTCGGCCTTTTCTTCGTTGCTTCTGTTCTTCACTTCCAGAAAACTCTTTCCAGGGTAGCTTTCCTGGTGTACCAACGTAAGTTCAGGCGATCCTTTGAGATACTTTCCAACATACCTTAGCAGCTCCATGTCTGCTTCAACGGGTGATGCGAGCTTCGTTGACAGCTTCTTCAAGACATACATTATATCTGGCCTCTCGGGCGCAAGATACAGTAGAATCCCTACTCTTTTTCTGAACGTGTGGTGATCTTCTGTATTCAGGGGTTCCATTCCACCTTCTTTTGTTTGAAATGATCTTCCATTGTCCGCTTGACACGGTAGTTTCTTTGGGTATGCTCCTTCCAGCTTGAGCACTTCTACCAGTCCTTCAACGTACTTTGAATTCATTGTAATCTCTACGTTTCCATCACTCATCGACTTGAAACTTCTCTTCAGGAAACTCATTGATCCTTCCTTCTCATCCAGTGGCCCTTCCACTTTGATCTCCAATCCTTTGCTTCTCAGGAATTCGACCAACTTCTTGAATTCTTCTCTTGATGCGTATAGCTCCATGTCATCTACATGACTCAGCACGATTATTCCGAATCCTTCTTTGTCTGGTGTTCTTGAGAATAGTGCCGGGGGTCCACTATCACTTGTTAACCCGTACTCTTCCAGGTAACTTTTCAACTTTCCGAACCAAGCTGCACTCCCGATTCGCTGACCGGGCAACGTGAATCCCAGTTCATAGTATTCTCCATCGACTTCAACCACTGTTGGTTGGTTCTTCTTGCTCCACCATCAGGTAGGCATCTCCAACATCGATACTTCCAAGTGTATATCCTTCTGAAGACGCGAACAGGGCTGATAGTAGCTTCACTGTGCTTGCTACACCGGTTGGCGAAAACAAACTTGCAATATCTGTATCACCTAACCACTTGAACCCTCTTGCTACCAATCGTCCTCTTCTTCTCCACTCTTTGTCTCTGTGTCTCCAGTCATACACTATCTTTGTCGACAGAAACTTGTACTTTGAAATGTCTGTTCCTTCTGGCAACTTGTTCAGCACTTTCATCTTTTCCAGTCTTTCCAACTCGTGCTTCTTGGACACACCTTCAACTTTCTCCATTTCTTCATCATCTAACTTTGGTGGTCCGCTTTCGAAATCATTCGACCATTTTGGCTTATCTGCTGGTATCTCTTCTTCACCATCTGATTCTTGCCATTCTTCTTCTTCTTCATCAAACTCAGCTTCCATTTCTTCAAATTCTTCCAACTCGACTTCTTCATCATCGTGACACTGCGGAAGTTCCTTTCTTAGGAATGGTTCTATCTTCTTTACACTTCTCGTGTCGACCACCCTTCTCACTGAACTTGATGCTTGTCCCGGAGAAGCATCTCCTATGGCAATAAACTTCTCTGGTCTCTCTTCAACTTGCGTTGTTCCTTCATCCACTTTCTGTCTCACCGCTTCTGGCTGCTCGCCTTTTTCCAGGTTCCTCTTTGGCGATGCTGGCGGTGGATTTTCTCCCGAAAACAGCTCATCGGATTCATCACTTCTTTCGCTTCTTCTTCTTGTGACTCCTTTTCCGCGGCTGCTTGAACTGCTGCTTGATGATCCAACATGTCCTTCACCTGGATCTTCGTCCATGTCTTGTTCAGTCCCGCTTGGTGGATCTGATGCCGCTACTTGACTTGGGCTATAATCCTTCAGTTCATCTTCTTGATCTTGGCCTTCTTTCCTTTCTTGGAACAATCTCTGGCTTGTCACCAATTGCCATCTCGATTCCACTGTGCGGTGGCAATCTCTTCGTTGCTTTTCTTCCTACCAATGTATCTTGTGTGTAGTTCCACGGTGTTCCTGTTGCTTCTGCTAGCACTTCGACATCATACAGTGGCGTACACTGTCTTATCGTTCTGCTCTTGATGATTCCTTGCCTTGTGCTTATCAGATTCAGGTTGTTCACCGAGTCCTTTCCAACAAGATTCCTTTTCTCCATGCTTCGCCCTTTTCCTTGACTTTTGGTACTGGCTTTGCCAATACTACGCTTCCCCATGGTGCTAATGTTCCTTTGTACTCTCTGTCGAATAGCACTTCAAAAGGTGTTGATCCTTTCTTCACAACAAACCTGTTCAGCAGGAATGCTGCATGTCTTGCTGCCCATGGATACAGCGTACTTTCTGAAGTAATCTTCACTTTCGCTTGCGATTCAACTCCATACACCAATGTCTTGGATAAGTTCCGAACCGTTTGAACCCATCTTTCAACTTGCAATCCTTGGTGTTCATCTGGTGCTACATCTTGTATCTCTGTATCCAGATTCTTCATCTTCCTTATTCCTTGTACTTTCTTCCTCAGCGAAATCATTGCTGGTTCTGTGTCAGTTCTCAGAATGACTTTAGAATTCAACAGCATAAGCACTCTGCAGACTTCTTCAACAACGTATGCTGTCACTTCTTTTGTCGCTACGGGAATGACGTGTACGAACTTTGTTGCTTCATCAACCATCACCAGTCCGATTGTCAATGCATCTTTGTTGTCTTTTGTGTTCTCCTCGTCTCGGGTTCCAGTGAACTTGAAATCCATTGAAACTAACGATGCTTCATTTTTCTTCTCTGACACATCGAAGTTGTCTTCTCTTGATCTTGTTGCTTGACAGCTTTCACACCAATCAGCTTTTGGTAGGTGCGTCAGTTCGTGCTTCTTTCTTTCTTCTTCTGTTGGCATTTCTGGTCTCTTCTCTCCTTTTGGTTCTCTTGTGAACTCTAGCTCCAGTCCTTTGGAGATTTCAACCAACTCCTTCATCTTGTTTGCTGATATGGCTTGCTTCAACCGTTGCCATATTTGAGACTTACTTCCAGTCTTTCCTATCTTTATCTTCAGGAATTCACATGCTGTTGTCATTTCCTTGAGTGAACTCTCTGGATTGAGTTCGACTCCTGCCACAATCATCGCTTCTTCCATCTTCTTTCCTAAACTTGGCAGTTGCTCTTCAATTTTCTTCCACTCCTTCATATCTTCTTCTGCAGGCGGTTCACTCGGGAACAGGTTCTCCATTGCTTCTGCTGCTTCCTTTTCGACTTGTTCTATATTCTTCTTTGTATCACTTCCTTCTTTGTGAACCTTCATCTCCACGTCTCCTGCTTCCACTTCTTTTTCTTGTTCCTTTTTCTTCTTCTTAGGGACTGTTCTTTCATACTCACCATACTCTTCAAGTACCAGAGACTTTCTCTCCAAGATCGTGATGATCACCGAGTTCTCTTTAACTGCATCTATCACAATCTCTTCTCGGTCTTCCCACTTCTCAGCGCACTCCACAAACTCCAGTTCGCTCCATACGATGTTGTCGCCATCGTACCTCGATACCAAAGTAGTTCTGAACTTGAACGCTTTCACGTCGTCATTTGTGGGATCATATGTGATGTACTTGTCATAATCGATCCTTGCTGGCTTCCCATCTGACATGAAAAACCATCCTTGGTGACACTTCATCTTCTCGAAGTCATCTTCCATCTGCTTGATCAATGTGAGCTTTCTCACTTGTGGTTCATCTCTTTCAACCTTCACTTGAGCTCTGTAAATCTTGAGGTCTGTCACTGTTGAATTTCTTGCAAACCTCACTGGCACTCTTGCTAAACCTTTCTTTAGGTAAGCATTGAACTGGTCTAGAGGATCAAGTCCCCATCCGACTTTCCACAACTTGCCTACTGCAAATAGTGGCTGTGTTACATCTCCGAACACAGCTGAATCTCTCACCTTTATCACTCTTCCATGAGTCCTTTGGAATTCGAATGTGATGTTCGCTCTTGTCTCAGTAGTTCTTATCCTGTTGCCTTGGGCATCTTGAATAACCATTCTCAAAGCTGGGAACTCAACTGTTCCTAAGTCTTCACTGTAGTAGCATAGCGGAAGTACATGACAATCCGCTCCACTATCTAGAACGACTTCAACGAGTTCTGAGTAGCTTGAGTTAACAGCTCTTACTCGATGCACTTCTGGCTCTTCATCTTGAACACTTCCGAAAAGCCTTTCTCTTTCTCTTGCATGCTTGGCATTCTGCTTGTCCACTTGCAGATCTTCATACCACTTGTGAAGTTCATCCTTCTCATAATCTTCTTCATCACTTTCATCAGTCATACTTGACCACATTGTGCTATGGTCAACTCTCACTGCTCTTGCAGCATAATCCATCACCATCTCTTCGAACATTCCTACAAGATCGACGTAGTCATCATCGTCTTCGAACACTTCTTCAATCACTGGCATAGGTGTTGTCACCAACCTACGCACTTGCTCGTTTCCTTTGGCTCCTTGTGGTGGCCTGGCTTGCGCCTGTGTAGAAGAACTTGGTTGCTCTTCATACCATTCTTCCTCACCTGTCTCTTGGACATTCCGAGCTTTTCCTTTTCCTCCTTTTCCTTTTCCCTTTGGTGCCGACCAACACTCCGAAGAGTAATGTCCGGTCTTACCACAATTGAAACATACAGGTCCATTCTGTCCACCTTTGCCTTTTCCTTTGTCACTTTCGTAGCCTTTTCCTTCGGCCTGCCTTATGCTCTTTCCACCTTTCTTTCCAAATCCTTTTCCTTTTCCAAAACCTCTTCCTTTTCCTTTTTGTCGGGAGGCGGCGAGCGTCCGCGGCCCGTGGGCCATCGTCGTGCAACAAATCAACCGTGCTTTGCACGGTCATCCTCCTTTGGAGGGCATCGCCCGTGGGCGGAAGAGGCTACAGCCTACGGGAGAGATGCTCATCCCTGATGTGCAAAGGAGTGCAAGCACGTCCAGGGGAGTGTGACACGTCCCCGCCCTGAGCTACGGCTCTACGGCAAAACTGACAGGGCAGCACATCGAGGAGTGTAACACGTCCTCAAACCAGGAGTGAAGCACGTCCTGGAGGGAGTCGAAACATCCCATACCTCTAGCCCTCCGGGGGGCCCCCTGAAAGAGGCGAGGTATTCTGCGACGGCCAGCACGTGAGCTGCCGTCATGAGGTGTGCTTGCATATGTTCCGGGCTGGGTGCCCTCACACGACACGCTATGCACCAGAGCATGTCCCCTTGGGCTGTGGTGGCATACAACCTGGCCGTGGTCGATGGCACCCTCATACTCATACACAAGGGGTCTCCCAGAGGGATAGGTGTCTCCTCTAGGAAGAGACGCAGGGCCCCCAAGTTATAGCCCGTGCGCATGTGCAACCTTTCCAGGACTTCCCTGGTATCCTTCCCTCCGAGGAGGGGTACTGGCCTGAGCGGGTGCTCAGGCGGTTGCTGCGGCGGCTGCTCTGGCCGCGAGGTTCCCTGGGCGGTTGCACCGCCCTCGCCCCGGGTGGCGTAGGGGCGGCTTTCCGGGTCTCCTCCTCCACCTCTACCTCCGTGAGGTCTGCGGGAAGTTGGCTCCCCGTCCGGCGTGCCCATGGCATCATCTGCCTGCTCCTCCTCCAACTCCCCAGCCTCCAGGGGCGGTGGCTCCTCCGCGGAGATCGGAGCCTCCGATAGACTCGGCGTCGGTGGAGTCATCCACCGGCAGCGGCTGAGTTGTGCCCGGGTGCGGGAGTGGGCACTTTTTCGGCACTGGCACCGGGGCCGTGGGCGTGGCCGTCGCGCTGCGCTGGTGCTTGCCTTGGCCTCCCGCCGTGGCGCCCCGCCCACTGAAGGCAGCTGCGGTGTCAGCCGGCGGCCTAGTTACGCGCCCAGCTGGACCGCGGGAACTGCGTGGCATTCGGGTTGGCTGCCTTGCGAGCCGTTGCCCGCTCCTCCTTTGCCTTTCCCGCGACCTCCTCCTTTGGTTTCCATCCTGCTTGCCGAAGAACCGGTGCAGGCGGGTAGCAGAACTACCACTACCAGGGGCTCCTACCGGCTTAGGGGACTGGTGGGGTTGACGGGAGGTCCTGGGCTGGGTTCTCGCTTTGGCTTCGGGAGGGGACATGCTAGGGGGCGTGTCCCGGTTTCGAGCTTCGAGCCTGAAACAGCTGCCGGATTGGGCTTCGGGCTGTGCTTGGGGCTTAGGCTTGACCCTTT
The DNA here is from genome assembly GCA_905221615.1 of Symbiodinium sp. CCMP2592. Taxonomy (NCBI): domain Eukaryota; class Dinophyceae; order Suessiales; family Symbiodiniaceae; genus Symbiodinium; species Symbiodinium sp. CCMP2592. Next base: position 184,497 of record CAJNDT010000522.1, read on the forward strand.
TCCTGTCCACTGCTGGGCACGCCTTGGGGTTTGGAGCCAGAGAGGGGGTAGCCGCAGGGAGTGAGGAACTAAGCATACTCGCGGCAATCTGCCCCTTCTTCAAACGAGTAGGCACACACACTGGCTAAGCAGGGTCTTTGAAGCTTTAGAATGCCCTGGCCTAAGCTGCGCGCCACACTTTTTGCACATTCACCTGTCGCCGAGGTTGTGCATGTCGTGTGACCCGTGCACTTCCAGCTCTACTGGAATGGGGCATTCCCTGTGCCGACACTGGTGGGCGGCTATGCGGTTGAACCGCCACAGGGGCATGAGCTGCTTTATGTACAGCCCGCACACCGAGCACGCCGCGGAGGCGATGGCAGTGGGGTGGGCCTCCCACTTGTGCCCGCCGGTGCCCTATCTCTAATGAGGGCCTCGACCCGTTGGCGTTTGTTCTCCCCTCCATCTGCAGCTGGCCTGTGCCGGTGGTGAGGGGGCTGTGTTACAGGGGTCGCAGGCTCATGCGCGCCCTTGGGGGTATGCTTCTTCCCCTTCCTGCGCTTGGGCTTTCCTTCCGGGGTCAAATCCCACGGCGGTTGCTCTTGGGAGACCAACAGCACGGATGCCCTGCGCTGCAGGAACACCGTGACCTCGCGAACGAGATCATCGATCTCGTCCGGGCACCATTGTCCGGCTTGGGCCGTGGCCCGGGCCGCCGCTTTCCGGCAGAGGTTGTCGGCCGCGTCATTGACCTGCTTCCTCCAGATAGAGGACTCCCCGAATTCAGCGCGGACGAATAATTCGTCCGTGACCTAACCCAAGTCAGGGAGGCGTGCGCGCGGCGATCGCCCCCCTGCAGCCACGGCCAGGTGATCACCGAGGACTTCTGACCCCCGGGGTGCGAGCGCAGACGTGCGCGATCGCGTATGCTTCGGCCTGGGGCACCGTGGTGCCCGGCGGCAGGACGCCGCACGCGGACCCGACCTGCCACCCCGGTGACCTCCTCGCTCTCCTGTAACTGTGGAGCTGGGAGGCTGTTGCCGGGAAGAGGCGGGTCCAGAGACACTCGAAGACTCGAAGGGGTAAGTCTCCCTGAGTCGCGCCCAGTTGGCCGGTGCGGGTGGAGAGCGGCCGGTCCACCACAGGCACTCCTGAGCCATGTGCAGGGGAGTAAGCCCAACCCTGCACAAAGGGCACTGTTCACCAGGCCGGATCAGCCGGGAGCGCATTGTTTTTTGGTGCACCATTCGGAGAGCACCTGCACGGGCGTTGCTAGTCCTGCCCTTGGCCAGCTGGCGCGGGATGGTGGTCGATCTTATTATCGAGCGCCTCGCAGCCAGTCTGCCTGCTGATGGCCTCGTGCCGCCTTCTGTCCGGCAAAGCGAGGAGGCACGCCTTGATCGGCTGGTGGGCCAAGGGGTCCAGGGGATTAAAAGCCACCTGGTGCGTTCCCACCTGCTGGCCGGCCATCGTGGCGGGACGCAAATCCTCCGGGAAGAGCCATCGGCGAGGGGAGGAGGCCTCGACCCTCAATTCCAGCAGGTACCCGATCATGCCCCCCCACCGGCCCGCACAGGACGCTGGAGCTGCGTCCACAGGGTGCGCCACGTGCGCTCGAGCAACTGCTCGCGAGCGCGCAGAGGACTTTGCCGAGGGCCGCCCAGTGCTGGCCAATGATGGAGGTGCGCGGGTCCTTTGTTGAGCCCCCAAGCTCAAGCGCAACTAAACACCTGAAAGCGGAGGCTCTTCATGACCTTGGGCGAGACCCCTTGGGACTGGTGCCCCCAGTTGCCAGAGGCCATGACGCTCATGGAGAAAAGCCGGGGCAGCGTAGCGATTGAAGCTTCGCGAAACGCCGGTTGCCCTTTAAGCGACGCGCCGCCGACTGGAAAGTGGTGCGTCGTCGCCCGGCTGCCGTTTCCATGCCAAGGTCCTTGGTGGTTTGGCGCACCGGGGGATCGCCCTTCCCCAGCTTCCGGCGGAGTGCGCGTTCCGCTTCCGGTGAGCTCGCCATGAAGTGTGTCTTTGAGGCCGACACCTCATTGCCCTCTGCCTCCAGCGCCTCGTGGAGGCGACGAAAAAGGGTAACGATCCCGGTGGCAGCGCGCTCCGGGGTTTTGTGAACGACGTCGGCCGAGACGTCGTCCACCCAGCACCCTACGTAGTCCGCCAGGGTGCCCGCGCAGGCAGCCCTGATTGGCTTTCCTATTGATAGCTTCGAAAGGAGAGGAGCTAGCGGACAGCCCGCTACTATTCCTCTAGAAGCGTAAACGCAAGGTGATGCGACGGAGTCGGCAGTCACGATGCGACCGCCACGATAGGCTTGCATCCCTAAATTGAGAAGAAGCGGCGGAAAGCCCCATTGGGCTGCTTCTTCGCACAACTTTTCGTGGCTCACGCGTTCATAAAATGTGCTCAAATCGAAGAAAATGGTGCAGCGGTGCACCTTGTCGACTCTGCACGCTTCGTACAGAAACGCGCGACGCAGGGATGCATCGTGGGTGCTGCGGGATGGCAGGGCAATCCCACCACAGAAAGGGCCGGTTTGCCTCAATCCACGAGCTGGCCAGCTCCCACCGGCACTTACCTGGAACCCTGAAAGTGAGGTAAATTTCTGGTCGAAGCGTAGGCGGGCGTATTTGTGCGTAGGTCAACCCACCCGGGCGTAAATGTCCATAATGCTGCTTTCTGTGTCTTATTGTGGGATGCCATATGTAGCCATCTATCCTATAGCATTCCTGAACCCAAATGGTATCTGTCAACCCTAAATATCCTTCAAACCCCAAAACTCCTGCCTCCCTACCTTGAACCAAGATCCCAATCCTGATGAACTTGCAGCCCTGGCCGCGAATGACCATAAATTTACGTAAACAACCATAAAAAACCATAGAAAACCATAGAAAACCATAAATTCGCACCGAGCCCACCCCAAAGCTAACGCAAATTCAACCATAAATAAGCGTAGGAAATGCGTAGGAAAAGCGTAGAGCGGCGTAGAACGGCCATAAAGAAGCGTAGGTCAAGATCCCAATCCTGATGAACTTGCAGCCCTGGCCCCGAATGACCATAAATTTACGTAAACAACCATAAAAAACCATAAAAAACACTAGACCAACCATAGAAAACCATAAATTCGCACCGAGCCCACCCCAAAGCTAACGCAAATTCAACCATAAATAAGCGTAGGAAATGCGTAGGAAAAGCGTAGAACGGCCATAAAAAAGCGTAGGTTGTGTAGCGTAATTCTAGATCTTCCGGCAGGGTTTAAGGATCAAAACCCCAAGCGTCTATAGCCCCCATGAGGATGAAACGTGAAACCCGTAAAAAGGCCTGCAACCATAAAATTCGTAAACCCGGAACCTCAAGCGTAATTGTGCGTAAAAAAAAACACCGGGCGTAATATAACCAAATCGGGGGTCCAGGTAATGCCTAATTTCAGGAAGGTGGACATCAGGCCGATTGGCCTCTCCACCTTCTCGTTTTTCGGGAGCATCACGTACTGGGTGAAGGAGGCTTGGTGTGGAAGGACGCCCTCCAGCTCCACCTCTCTCCATAGGTCGGCGAGGGTATGGACTTCCTCGATGGAGAGGGATTTCAAAAAGGGAACATCCCACCCGTCAAGCCCGGGGGCCTTGCACGGCATCGAGCGGATGTACCGATACATTTGTTGCCCCGTGACCGCGGGCAGCTGCCATGCTTGCTCCACGGCCTGTTGGCGAAGCCCTGAGAGGCAGGGGGCTGGCCTTCCCCGGGCCTGCCACAGAGTGGCCCAGTACTTGAGTCGCTCGTATGGCCTCGACTCTGCTGCCACCTCGGCGAAGGGCCTCGCCACATTGGTCTCCGCCTTAGACAGGCAGCGAAACAACGGTCGCATGCCCCGCCGGGTGCCCGTTGCGAGCCATTCGGCCACCGCGTCGGTTTCGGCCTTTCGGGCCCTTTGGTGCTCCTCGTCGCGGAGCTGTCGGACCACTGCAAGGGTGGAGGAACGGCCCCCCTCCGACGGCCCTAGGGTGCAGAGGAAATATTGGGGAGAGGAGGCCTCAATCCCTTGCTGTGTGAGGTGGAGGGTGGTCGCCTCCACCGCCTCAGGTGGCATGTTGCTCACCAACACTGCAATGTTCCGGATGTGCTTTTCCGGCTGCTCCCAGAAAGAGGCCATTCGGCTCCAGAAAGCAGCTGTGCGGCCCCGCCACGGGTAGGACCAATCTTGCTGCATGAGGGGCTTGTGCGGGAGGGGGTTGTTGGTGCCTCTCCCTCCGTCGTTGGTGAAGTGGCGTGCCGCCATCCCGGCGGTGATGCCCGCGAACCGACAGGTGAGGGGGTCCGCCCGGATGGGTTGGGCCCCTATCGTCCCCAGACCCGGGGCCACATACGCCGGGTCGGCGGGAGCCGCAGCCAGCGGCCTCGCCACCAGGGCATAATCGAGGGTATTGCCCGTGTTGATGGTAGGACCCTCAGGCGCGAGGAGGGCTCCTCCCACGGAAGTGCCCTGAAACTCGGAGGGAGGCGGAGGGAGGTGAATTCCAGTCCCCAACCACGATCCATATTGCAGAAGTCCCGGAGCGCGGCCTGAGGGCCGCGAGGACTTCCATCCTCCGTGGATCCCCACTGCGCTTTGAAGGTACACGCAGACCACCATGAGGGTCCATCGCAGGCGCGGGAGGGCAACCGCTACGAAACCGCGGCCCTCCTCCGTGATCATGCCCCCACAGGCCTGCCCCTGCAGGTTTGCTGGGACCAAAACGCCGATGCCACCACGAGTGGGGTAGGGTCGGTCACCCTTTGGCGGCGTGAAAAGGTG
>CAJNDT010000523.1:0-138278 GCA_905221615.1 Symbiodinium sp. CCMP2592
TTGTATCTCGGGCTGTTGAAACTAGATCGCTCCCGGAAGCTTTCCAATTGCAACTGAATCCCGCCCCGGCGAGCCGCCACGACCGATCTAAGGATCCCAAATCTATCTGAACCCAAAGGCAGCGTAAACCCCTCAGCACGCTGTGGCTTCAAGGCTCATTTTATTCCTTCTCAAAGAACTCAATGCCCGGCATGAGCTGCAGGACCCCGTTTTCTGGGAATTTGCCCTCCAAAGTTGCCTTCAGCACTAATCAGCACCCGGAGGCGCGACGGCCATCAAGCGAGCATCATGAGCATCAGACAGAACGAGGCCCTAACCCAAACACCGGAAAAAATTCACGCCGTGTTTGTTATGACCACGCAGTCGGGGATGTTGCGGAACTGCATCGAACCGCACCTCCAGTTCACACCGGTTCTTTGGAACCGAGTGCGCCCACAATCGAACGGAATGAACTCAACCGAAACGGAAGTTCGTTCCTAGTAGTTTTCCGTCCCTGACGTCGACAACATCCACTCGGGCCGACCGCAAAAAAAAACCAATGCAAACAGGCGTCGTATCCAGCTGACTTTGTCCCGTCATGCTTCAGCGGGCCACTGAAAAGGACTTTCACCTCATCCATTGCTAGAAAGTGGCTTCGGGCTTGGGAACGTCGCAATATGATGAACGAGATCAGCAAGCAGCTCCAGTGTTTCAAGCTCTGTCCTGAAATCCAATAGATGTATAGAGCTCGATTACAAGCTTTCTGATGTAGTAGCAGACAAACATACACAAACAAACACACACACACACACACAGACACACACACACACGCACACACACAGACACAGATACAGACACACACACAGACACACACAGACACAGACACACACACACACACACACACAAAGACACACGCACTCCCACACACACACACACACACACACACACACACACACACACACACACACACACACACACACACACACACACACACACACACACACACACACACACGCACACACACACACACACACACACTCACACTCACACTCACACTCACACTCACACTCACACACACACACAAACACACACACACAGACACAGAGACACAACACACGCGCAATACACACGCAATACACACACACACAACACACCAACACACACACACAAACAAACACGATGCACCATGCTCGCCGATACGGCGCCGGAGCCTAGATTGCGATTTTTTAATTATGTGGTCTGATGCGGGCCCACAACACCTGGAGTTGTTAAAGAGTTATAGTTGTTTATCAAAATCTAAGCTAAAATCCGGCATCCGTCCCTACGTGCTGATGCGCACCCACCGGAACATTACTCACTGCACAGCTCAGCTGCGGCTTGCTTTGGGTTCCCGTCTCGAGCAAGCCTTGGTACAAGCATGGAGATCTTCGGAGGTTCGCATTACCTCGACGACATGCAGTCTGTCCTACTAAGGCCGCTGAGAAGAGTGCACAAGGACTTCCGACTTCAGCATTTAGAATCTAGCATCGGTTAAGGAACGGGAAAGGCCATCAGGCCACGAGCTTCTCATGCTGTTCAGATGTTGCTGGGCGCAGGGAGCATTGGCAGCGTGTGCTGTGTACATAACTCGCCATTTCATGGTAACGTTTTTGCAGGAACCCTCTGCGGAAAAAGGATGCGAAGCCTAACCAATGATTACAGCAGTTTGCTTGTGTCCTGATTGTGTTGATGCGGTTGGAAGGGTGAAACAAGCAAGCAAGATGTACACATATGTAAACTTGTCCCTCAATTCGGGCCGGGGACGGAGTCGTGTGCGGCGACTCATTTGGTCAAGCCGTTCCCGTTCCCGGACTCCGTTCACCCGAGAACTACCCGAAAAATACTTGGCAATTGGTGTTGCCGCTGAGACTTCAACACTGTATGCCACGACTTAGCCTTCGCTCCGGGTAGATGCGTGAAGCTTGGGCGAAGTCAATTCAAACCGTTTTTGTTGCGAGCCCTTTTGCAGTAGGTAGAGTCGATTGCGACTGTGCCACAGTGCCGACCCCCCGCAGGCAAGGCATAGCCTCGACACATGCCTGTTGCCTGTCGTTGAACACCCTTGTTGGCCTGTTGGGGTGTCCGGCTTCGGACATCACGCAATCTCTGCGGCAGTGTTCTCCGCAAAGAGTTTGCAAATGCTGATTTTGCACCCCCAGGTCTGAACTGCCCCGCATAAGTTGGGAAATATTGTGGTGACGTCGTGTCGCAAAAGTGATAGCAATACTATTAACGGTATTACTAGGAGGAGAAGTACCACTGACAGTCACAGCAATGGCAATCGATAGCGGTTGGTCACATCTTCGACTCGCCTGCTCCATAGGCAATGCCGGCTGATCGAATTTCGTAAATCCGACCCCTCGCGTCCCCTCACTAGTTCAAACCCCCGCGCTTGATCATGCGATGGTGCCTGATCATGCTTCCTCACATTCGGCGATGGTGTTAGTCAGGTTGATCTTATTTTAGTCGGCGTCGGTTGTTCACATTTCTTATACCCGCCCCACCTGGTATGCGATGGCGATTGATCACGGTTTTGTTGAAAAGCCCCCTCGTTTAGCGACAGCGGTTCAACAATGTTTCACAGAGCCTTAATCTTTTTTAGGCGTGTGGTCACATTTCTTGACTCCGCACCCTCACCAGGCGATGACAGTTGGTCACATTTCCGAAACACGGCCGTTGACTAAGCGACGGCGGTTGATAACATGTCTTCAACCCGCACCGTCATCAGGGGATGGCGTTTGTGGGTACATTCGCTAAACTCGCCCTGCATTGAGAACACCTTTTCCCAGGCCGGCAACTTTTTTAAGCGATAGCGCTTGATCACATTTCGGAGCCCCCTCATTAGGCCAAGGCGGTTGCTTACATCTAGTATGTATTGTACGACCCCCTCCTTGGGAGATGGCGGTTGAGCGTCGTTGTTTCCGTCGTCGTAGTGGTAGTAGTAGTAGTAGTAGTAGTCGTAGCAGCAGTAGTATTAACAATAGTAGTAGTAATAGTGTAGCAGGTGTAGCAGTACCCGTAGCAGTAGCGACAGCAATAGCAGTAGCAGTAGTGGTAGTAATAGTGGTAGTTGCAGTGGTGGAGGTGTGGCAGTAGCAGTAGAAGTAGTAGTAGTAGAAGAAGACGCCGTAGTAGTCGTACAGCTGGTAGTGCGGGTGGTAGTGGTAGTAGTAGTAGTAGTAGTAGTACAGTGGTAGTACAGTGGTAGTAGTAGTAGTAGTAGTACGGCGTAGTCGCCGTCGTAGAAGCGGTAGTAGTAATGGTAGTGGCGCTAGTAGCGGTGGTAGTAGTTGTAGGAGTAATCGTGGAGGTGGTGGTGCTGGTGGTGGCAGTGGTACTGGAGTGGCAGCCGTAGTTTTTGTCACCCGCCGTAGTCGTAGCAGTAGTAGTAGTCGTCAGTAGAAGTAGTAGTAGTTCAGTATTGGTAATCGTGGTAGTAGTAGTAGTAGTAGGCAACCCCCCCCCTACCAACTACACTTGCTCTCAACCATGTTAAGACAACATCCATTTTACTCGGTATTTACGTCACTTTCGTCATGTGCGATCATCCTAAGAGGCCCAAAAATCGACTTGTCGAGTTTGCAAACTCGGGCTCTTGATTTTGGACTTGCTTCTGGGGGTGGGTGGGGGGGTGGGGGGGGGATGATGACGACAGTGTTACGCGAACACACCCAGCAGTATCACCACAAGAGCCGTTTAACTCGGTATTCACGGGACTTTCGTGATGTCAGACTTTGTTACATATTCTGAGCCCCTACTTCTCGACTATGCGTATTAAACTTTGCTCTTTGGAACTGTTCGAAATTGGGTGGGGGAAAGCTTCCTCGGGGATGATCACGACACTGTTTTGCGGACACCCTGAACAATATTTCCACACTCAAGCGTGCACACACCACACACACCACTTCAAAAACAGACCCTCCTACGCAGAGGTTGGGCGGTAGGGGTGTTGGCGAGCCCCTCCCACGTACAGCTGGCATCTTTGTTTTTGATGTTCAGAGGATGTTGCGCTTCAGTTTTAGAATCGTTAAACCCTTGTTGGCAGCACCTGGGTTTTGCACGGTATTTACAGCGTTTTCGTACTATCCGACCACCTGGGGTTTATCAGTTTCTTCCCCGTCGAGCTTGCAACTCCAGCTGCTGTGGCAGTTTTGGGGCCTGAGCCCCTGCAACTTCACCGGCTGTGACAGTTAAGGAAACTGAGCCTCTGCAACTTCTGCAGCTGTCACAGATAAGGAGCCTGAGCCCGTGCATCTTCTGCAACTATCGCAGTTAAGGCGCCTAGCAGCTACCGCTGCCCAGCCCGGATGGAACAAGTGTAGTTGGGAGGGGAGGGGGGTGGCTAGTAGTAGTAGTAGTAGTAGTAGTAGTAGTAGTAGTAGTAGTAGTAGTAGTAGTAGGAGTAGTAGCAGCAGAAGTAGTAGTAGCAGTAGTAGTAGTCGTAGTAGTGGCAGTAGCAGCAGTAGTGGTAGTAGTAGTAGTAGTAGTAGTAGTGGTAGTAGTAGTAGTAGTAGTAGTAGTAGTAGTAGTAGTAGTAGTAGTATGTAGGAGCAGTAGTGTTAGCGACAACATTTGCAGGAGTAGTAGTTAAGTAGTAGAAGTAGTAGTAGCAGCAGCAGTGACGTGACAAATGGCGAACCTGCCTTGAGCACTGGCAAACATGTGTCAGCCGAGCAGCGCATCAGCTTCATCGAGGGTGTTGCCGTTGTAGTACGGAATGCCTCATGCGATTTGTGAGATGTGAACTTCTTCCCGCTCGCTACAGTGGCATCAACCCAACAAAAACGACCGGCATGAAGGCTATTGAAGCTAGAAGTACATGCAAGCAGTGACTATGCCCAGCAAACAGCCGCTTAGGTACGAAGGCAATCACGACCCGATCCCCAAGCACAGGGAGTTGTCTGCCACACACGGGCCTATCGCGGTGAGGAGCATGGCCAAGGAGGAAGCCGCAAACACAGTCCTGCGAGATACACTTATTTACGCTTTACCAAGCAAAGACTACCCTTAGCAACTATTGACACGGACTGGAAAGCAGCGCGGAAGGATGGGCCACTGGCCAGCCAACAACAAAACTGAACAGATGCTGCCGACTCCATCGTGCTGCACGCTGCGCTGCATTGCACCACGACTTGATCTACCAACCAGAGATGCAGACCATACAAGCCGGAGTGTAGAGACCGCTCTGGACTCTGGACTGGACGGAAAATGCACGCGGCGTGCGATTTTTTCAACTGGTCGCTGAAACAAACATAAAGCCAAGACACCAAAAAATCCCACTGATGTTCCCCAAGTTCTTGAGCTCCTGACAAGGCATCTTCCGTATTCAATCCTTTTCTTAAAACTTTTCCGGGCACAGATACAGGAGCTTGTATGCCAGAAGAAATGTCGACCGTGGCACCGCCTGCAAATGAATATCCTAGCCTAGACTCCGCAGAGAGGATCATGACCCTTAACATGTCTTATGAAAAAAAGCTGCCACTTCGGAGCCGAAGCCTGAAAGATCCTGAAAGTTTTGCTGGTCCAGGCGCCGAGAAGAAGTAAGAGCCAACGGTGGCACCAAGCTTTCCGAAGGCTGCGCTAATGCCGGCGCCAGTGCCGCGGACCATGCTAGGATAGATCCTTAATGGTGCAGTTTCTGGTGTCTCGGCACATGGAAGGAACAGCAGTGGAACTCTAAATTCAATGTAGGTTCGTTGGCCGATGCCTGAGGGTTTTTCCAATTGCACTTGCAAGCAAGCAGGCGTGCTGGCTGAGAGGCTCTGCCGAGATCGCCATGGTCGTGACCTTTCTGGCCCTACTGGAAATCGCGGTGCCTATGGTTATCGACAGCAATTCGCTACGGCCGCTACGATACTCAAACTCCGGGCTTCGGATGTTGAGGAACGTTTACATTTACTGTTTGGCACCATGTTAATGTACACAAACTTGAGCACGTGCATCTCCCCACGCTGAGGGAAGGGAACTAACACAAAGAAATAACAAGGTGGAGGTGATGAGACCGAATTCAAACCAGGATGCCCCAGGCAAGCTCTGGAAGGAGAGCTGCACGATGTAGAACGTGAAGAACAGAGTGGACATCTCTCGCAACTGTTTGTAAGCTACCTCGAAGAAGTGGTAGCTTCGGGACTAATCAAGGACTGAGGGATCTGGCCATCGGGGGAACATAACCGCTGCCATCTGCACAGCATCTGCACTACGTGTCTACCCGCTTGAGTTTGAGAAATTGTGCAGAGAGAGCGAGACGGAGGGAGAGAGGGAGAGGGAGAGAGAGAGAGAGAGAGAGAGGGAGGGAGGAGAAGCCGACACCACTCTGCCTCTCCAGTCGAAGGGAACGGGGCCGAAGAACAAGCGACAGCGCACAGATCTCTGAAACATGCAAAGTTCTATGTGACCTCCCCACGGCACATGCGCATTATGTTCAGCTACCACGAAAAGAACCAGATCCTGCCTCAAACCGAGTCAACCGTCGAGCTGCTGCCAAGATGAGGTTGGCAATCGCACATCCAAGGAAACCAAGAAATTGGACACGCTTGCTGGAGGTCTGAGCAGGGAGGCTGCAAAGGGTCCGTTTGCGACAGCGATCGTGGGGGACGTACTGGAGGGGGTCTATGCAGATGTGAACAACTTTGACATGCCTACGGTTCATGGTTTTTTTGGAGAATGGACTCCAGCAAACACATGGAGGGTCGAGAATGCTTGCAAGCAGACGCCTTCGTCAGAAACCACGGGGCAAATATCAACCTCAGCTGATCATTCGTTGTTGAGGGTTTTGACTGCAACACCTACAGTACTGCTTGCAAGTCCGAGTCGCGAGGGGATCACGAGAAGGCGACTCCACAACACCTTACTCTGAGAGGCTTGCTTTGCAAAAGCCAACAAAGAGCGAAGAGTAGCGCACAATTGCGACCTACATTCATCGGGTCTTCTGCTAGGGACTGGGCGCTTCAAAGTACGTGCGCGCTCTGCATGACCCTCTTCATTTTAAGCCGGGGTGGTGCACGCCTCATCAAGCCATAACCTGCTAGTACCAAACCTCACTAGCGGCCAAACAGAAGCCTGGGCACCTCGAGGATACCATCCGAGTAGGGGCCACTGCCGTCCGAGTTGAAAATCGCTGCATCGTTCTGCTTCAGACCTAGTGCGCATTCAACAGCTGGTCAAGCGCATCGCACACAAACGGTGGAGAAGTGCGTTGGCAAGCATCATAGAGCTGGACTGAAGTCGACACAAACAAATAAACACTACGAGCATGAGGCCAGGCAGCCGTATTCGACTGTGTCAAAGAGGAACCAGCATCCGGCAGTGCCCGCGATCGCCCTAGCAGGCCGTGATTTTATTCATGAATAATCAGCCTCAACCCATGTCAGAATCCAAAGACGACGGCGGCAGGCCTCCAATACGGTGATAGGATGGTCCAGGTAGTGTCGTGATGCTTCTCTTCCGCCTTCGAGTGAAAATACGTGTGCGGCTTGCATGCTTCATCTCAATCTCGAAACCCCGGCAGAGTCGATGACTGGTCAGCGACCGCTGGTTCTGGCGTGCAGGGAAACCGCTCCCACGACCCTGCCGCATGTTTGCAGCCTCCTTTCCTTGCACAAACTTCAGGCTGTCCTCGCAAGCAGCACTCACCCAGACACATGTGAAAATGTAGCTCCTCCTGCTCCCGATCTATCCTGCAACCAACCAACCGCTTGGAATCTTGCTCAGTGCAACACCCGTTGCTCTCCTGGATGGTCAGGTATCGCAAGACCAAGCCCAAGGCTGAAAGAATAACACCCACTCCTGGGACCGGGGAGGCTTCGGTCATTGAGGCTTTCCGTCTGCCTCCCAGTAAGATGGTTCAGATTTACGTGAGCACCAAGAGCAACTACGAGTAGAGTCTCGAGCTTTGCATGCTTCTGGGGCCTCATTCGCTCAGGACTTCAGCCATACCGAGGCTAGGGAAAAGTCAGTCAAAAACAGAAGCAAGCGCCTCAGCCTCGAATATAACTTCTGTTCTTGCTAGATATATTGATATATTGTAACTTGACCTCCTGATTTTGAGCAGGGACGGCAATGCACTAAGCCCTGGATCCCTTCGGCCAAGCGCTCTGAAGTTCCACTTCTCGCATGAAGAAACAAGGAACCTCAAGGGAAAGGGACAAGAGCAGCTAGAATCGTTACAGTCTGGGCTCCGAAGATCCACCGCCACAATATCTCATGCGGGACGCCAGCGACCTCCAGGGAGGAATGAGGAAATTCAGGAAAGGACTTATCTTTACTTATGTACGCCAGTCCAGGGTTTCTGCTAGTGCCGGGCTCTCCTCGTAGCATCTACGTCCCGCCAAAAGCTGACAGGGGAGAGGCGGTGTTCTCATGGGCTCCACACGACATTCTGTTGCCCTCGCCAAGCAAGCACTGCAATCAAGCAGCGTCCATTATGTAGGTCACCATCGGGCAGAGTGCTTGGCCAAAGCCGCTTCCGAACAGGTAAAGCAAGGCCACATTGCGGGCACCGTCGCCTCGGTAATCAGGGCTTGGGATGGGCTGGGCACGCACGCGCGCCCACAAGGGGCCGAGCCTGCTATAAGGTTTCTGGCAGGCTCTAGCCTCTAGCTCTATCTTCCATCCTGACGGGCAGGGTTTGGCACCATCTGGTGCCAGAGCCGTGCCAGATTCAAAAGCAATTGGTGTCAAATGAATGTCTCTCGCCCAAAGCCGCCTTCGATGCGACTCTATATACATGCCCACTGCACATACGTTGCCAAGACGACCAAGGCGGACAGGACGGAAAGACTCCTTGCAGAGAGGCCACTGGTCTTCTCCGAGGACTCAGCAGAATGCGATGAGGCCAGTGGGTACTCACCCCCCATGCCAATGCCAGTAATGATGCCTGGGCACAAGCGGGCAAGTAATGATGCTCTTGCTGTCGTTGGGGTGTTGCAAATTCGGCAGATCTGCCAGGTTGAAAGAAGCAACTGCTGGCAAGTAGGTCAAACTGTCGGTCAAGTCTTGTCGACAGTCGACACTTCTGCAGCGCGTGCCTCACGAGAAGCATGCCCCAACAGCAAGACAGTGAGCCCGCTGCGTCGCAATGCCGATGAGCCAAGTCAACTCGCTCTTGGCCCTTCGCACTTGTCGCTCAGGGCCAGGGCCAGAATTTGCCGTCGGGGACTGAATGTAGTCTTGATGCTCACGCGTCAAAGTCTCAGGGTGAGTTTGGTCTGGAATACGAGCGCCAGCAACGCGTCTGTCTGGAAAGCTCGCGCAAAGCAAAGCCGCGAGTTACGTTCTGTAGAGCAGCCAGCATTCATTCAGGGACGCAACTCAGCCGCTATACCTAACTCGGGCTGAAGCCGTTTCCTGCCGGGTGGCGTGCTACAATGAGGGCATCCTCACTCCAGGCAAGAGCTGAAAGCAGCGCGCCTCGGCTAGACTCCAAAACAACTGGATTGGGGGAAGCTTGCTCTGTACTGAGTTCTCTACTATTCACTATTCTTCCCCGGTATCTTTGTGTTTTGCTCCGGGTGAATCGTACTGTTGTCTTCTGTCGTGTGTTCTTGTCTTGATTCTGAGTACCAATACCACTGATGATGATGTTGTCGCCGGTGGTCGCCGTTGTTCGTCCTCTTATTCCCTATGACAACAGAAGAAGTCTTGCGCGCTGCTGGGTACCAACAGAACAAAATAAGACAAGCTCAGTCACCCGGACATGAGAGTCTGGTCCACAGCCAAGATTCCAATAAGGGTGATAATGGAACAGACAATGAGGCCCATGCGGCGACCGATGTAGTCAGAAGCTGGACCTCACCAGAATCTTGCAGGGATGAAACTTCACAAGTGGGGCGCTGGGCAAGAGCAGATGTAAATGCGCTTGACACCTGCCAGCACTAATTTTTGCCCATGCCACCCATGACGAGCATACCAACGATGGCCCCGCCATACATGGCAGCTTTGACAAAATCCTGCATCAAGACAGTGCCCGGCTGCTTTCGATGACTGCTTACAAAACCCATCCTCTGAGTTGCTCTTTCCACGGAAAAGGTCACGTCATGCTACGTCGGGAGGGCGTCGAAAGTCCTTCAAGCTTAACCTGCCAGCACCACAGTCCTTCTGCGCATTAGTCGCGTGGAAATCAGTGGCATAATGCTCAACAAAGTTCGTGGCACCGAGCATATACTTGTCAGTCAGCAAGCCTGGTACGGCTCAGAAACACGAAAGGGCTAAAATCGAAAAAGCAGGATTCACTGTCTGGATCAAAAGGTAGCAAGATGCTCAGCCGGTGAGTCACCAAGGCAAGGGAGGGAAACTTGCATTGCCAAACATGTGCTGCAAACACAAACCTACACGGCATCTTGCACCGCCGAGTAGCCCATGCCGGTGGCAAGGGCGCTGAGCATGCGCGCCATAACTTGGAATGGGAAAACCAAAAACCGCTGGCATGCACTTCGACTCCTCCTATTCTCTGCTTGGGCCGACATGTCGCAGCCGGCACATGAGAAAAGATTCAAGCGCATACCGGGCAACGACACGAGTAGTCAGGCTGTGCTGCCGCCCATACTGCCAAGCCAAGCATAATAAAAATCTGGGATGTAAGGGCGTGCCACTGCTAGTGTTGATCGCGACCTCCGTCGCACAAAAGCTTTGATTGCAGAGCCCGTCATGCTGTTGGGAAACTGCAACCATCTCAATAAGCTGCGACCCATTGTGTCTGCCTGCCCTGAGACACCCTTTTGTGCGGTGGCTGTCGGTGGTTTGGGGCTTTGGGGGTTTCAAGCATTCTTGGGCCAGGTTTCGACATCACGCTCTCGCAACTTCGACCAGACAAGGGTTTTTAGTTTCGATTTGTGTCATACTATTGAACTTCTCCTTTGGGGCGATAGCTTTCGAATGTTTTTGCACTGTATACGGAGGAACTGATACTCGTCAAGTATCACATAGTTGCAGGGTTTGCGATGCAGCTACCAACAGGTTCAAACTAAAGGATTGATCGGGTCGATAGCTTGATGACCTCATGTCGCACAAAATCGCCCGAAAGACGAGAGTACCAGAAAAGGAAGCCTCCACCGTGATGGGAATCTACAGATTATCAACTTCCGCAGAAGCTGCAAGCTTTTTCTCTCTTTATCCGCGGAGTTGCCGAGCACGGAAGTCATAAGCAAGCGAGCGCCCCACATCGCTCTCAGCAAGTTAAAAGGCAAAAAACAATAACAAACACAAACTTTCCACAGCTATGGGAGACGAAAACCGGCGGTGTGACAGATACAGCCACCAACTTGCCCTGATCATTTGCGCGTAATGCAGCAAACAGTGAACCAGGACTGTGGCACATCTGTCGAGCACCAGTCTTCCCATGTGCGGATCAAATTCTGCAAGCCATCGCAGAAGTTGTCGTCCCGTTTCTCGGCCGTCTCTGTGTAGTGTGCGAGATCTATCAGATGGACCTGCCATCGGCCTCCATGTCTCATCTCACGAGTTAGGAGAAGGCTGGCTGCTCTGAGAGTTCCTCCGAAGCCCTGCTCTGCCGCCGCGCTGATCGCTTTCAACTTCCCGAGGATCTCTGCTGCCGCTCTCATGTCAACTTCGCAACCTGCAGACACGCGACATGCCGTTGTGCGAGAAAAGAACAGCGTCAAAGAACAACTGCTTGCCAGGACTTCTCCAAGCCCCGGGTCACAGCCTCGGCTGTCTGGGCGGCACTGGCCGGCCATGCCCTCGGGCAAAGGTCCTCGCACCGCAGGCCGGGGAAGACAATGCTCGAGCTTTGATGCAATATAGGCCTATGCGGATCTATGGGGTGATGTCGCAGAGTTCGCTCGAAGCTCTACGGTGATATTAGAGCTCACGGCAACAGCTGCAGGCTTTAGTGTGACTGGCGCGAGAGTTTTATGTTTCGGCGTTTGTTGGTACACTTCTCGATCTGCGCGCGTCATCCTGAATCCTTGCTTGTACCGTTTCGACTATGTTCCAAGGATCCGAAGCCGGGTGCTGAGGCCAGGAAGGCGGGAAGCAGCCAGTCTCCGAACTCCGTCGTTTTCAGGCTGAATCGTGCCTCGTCCAATGCAGCATCTTTCAGGTCAAACATATGTCTTGTATACCTTGCATGGGTTAGGTTCTGTGGTGGAATGAGAAACTTTCGATTCTCACAAGGTGTCAGACGTGCTTCTCCTGCAGCTGTGCAAGAGCACGTGCACAAAACTCGGTACTGTATCTCGCGGAATCGAAACTCCACACAGCTCGAACTGCGATCCGACATGCTGGGACCCCCTAAGCTTCCATGAAATGTACGTCACCACGAAGCCAGCCGAATCAATGAGCGAAGACTCGGACGTGCAAGCACGTTGAGAGACTGACAGCCCTCACAATGACTGCTGCTCACAGAACTCTCTTCCCATTTCCTGGCCTTCAAGTTGGTCGAGTTTAGCACCAGGTCCCCCGCCTCCCAAACTGATAGACAACGCAGCTGGCAAGCCGACCAAGCTTTTCAGGTCGTGGACGGTGGCAACTCTTCTGGGTGTTTATACAGAAACAAATCCAAATGCCAATGTGGCCAGCAAATGCTTGTCACTCGGCTCAATCTGCGGCCGGAGACTACAGGAAGTTAGATCGATGCCACCTAGCTGCTCCAGATTTCGCTGCACCGGGCGCAGCAGTCACTGTGCAAGAGGCTGCTGTGCTGCTGGGATATTGTACATGGATAGAAGCTGATTGGGACAGAATGCAGGCTACAGCCGCGACATCCGTATCTGCAGTCGGGCTAACCCTGTCCAGCGCTTGCATGGCAATCCCTGCACCTTCATCCCGGCCACTCTGAAGCCATCCATGGCACTGCTTGAGGAGTAGATCTCATCAAACTTTTTCGACTCCTGCTGCGGGCTTGGGGCCAGAGGGCCTCGACATGACGATAGGCAGCGGGGTTGCCCATCCGCACTTGTGTCGATGATCCCTCCACTTGCCAATTTCAAAGTTGCCGCTCCTTCGCGATCTTGGCGGGGTCCGCCCGGTCCTGTCAAAACAAAACTGAGCCTCTGATCGGTCTCGAGATGAGCAAGAAGGAAGGGGCACAGTGTGATGATGGCAACTCTGTCGGAAACGCCACAAGTCAACCCGACTCTGACACTCCCTACTTCCCGCTGTCGGTTTGTCAGGCTGAGCCTCAGTCTGCACTATGGCAGCCTTTAAAGCTTCAGTTTGACCATTCAGTAGCGGTAGCAAGATCTGTGGGAGCAGTCGTAAACCGTACGTAGCAGAAACCGTAATAGAACTAGTCAAAGTACTCGTGTGACATACATTCAAAGGTCATCGTTCTATTTGACTTCTTATCGCTTTACGCTAAACCGCACGAGGGGCATCCTAGACTAATCTACAAGAACCCCTTTCTACACAACCTCAACTGTCAAGGCCCGCTTCAGATGCTTCGGGTATCGGGTATCCTCCCAAGTCTTCTTGCCAATCTTGATGTCCAGTGTGGCGGTTGGCGCCGTCATGCCGAAGTAGGCACTGTTCAGCTCCATGTACTCCTCAGATGTCAGGCTTCGGACCTCTTCTCGTGCTGCAAAGACACTTTGGCGGAAGATCCGACACCAAATCCCACTCAAACGCCCAAAGAAGCTTTAACATTCTACGACTCTGGGCCAGGAGACTGCACCTTCAACTTTCCGAGTGCCGTGGAAGCTGCAAAGAAACGGTGCCAGCGGCGAACCTTTGGCTGTGGGCAGTGGTCTGACTGCTGAGAGCTCAACCCTTGCACTTCAGAAGGGAAGGCTGCCTTGCTAAGGTCCTCTGACTCGAAAGGCTTCTGTATGAGGAACACATCAGGACATGCAACACGCCACGACCGCGGCTTCTACCGCTGCAATGCCAAAATCCGGCACGCGTCCTTGAAGGTGCTGCATCCACTGGCCAGCAGCTTGGTGGATTGTTGGTAGTATGCAGCAAAGGAACAAGCAAGGCTGCGATAAGCTGCAATCTCGCTGGAACACCTGCCAGAACTCTTGGGTGGAAAGTGAAGTTGGAAGAATGCTCCATGCAACCGGCAACCCTGCAAATGGCCGACAACGAGACTTGCACACTCGGGACAACGGCACACAAATGGATCTCTGACTTCTGTTCCCAATTTTCAGCTATTTGCATAGTCCCGATTTTGCGCCTGCATGCTCGTTTTAGATTTATGTAGCCTCTGCTTGAGCAATTCGTAACTGTCATCGGCCTCGCCCCTTGATCCAACGGCTTCAATATGCGTGAACCTGCAGGGGCAGGGGAACGAAATAGTGCGTGTTCCACAGTGACTCCGTGCCGAGCTGGAAGTGAGATGTTGCTTCCCGTTGTCTCGTCGACTGACTGCATCAAGAAAGCAAGGCCGCGGACCGTCTGTGTTGATCATCATCTCGGCATGTGCACCCCCAGCTTTGCCGCCGAGCACCTGCCATTCCTCGCTCCTTGGCGTCCCAGCTCGAGTTCAAAACTCATCCTTTTCTCTCCTGCCGCTGACTAACACTCGCCGGCCGAGCGTCTTCGCGTGATGCTCGCGAGGGGTACCCAGCATGGCGATGGCTCGGATCTTTCTACCCTTCAGAAAGCGAAGAAGGGTTCGAAGTTCACGTTATGACCTCGGATTATTATCCGAAATGTCGCTAGCTCAGATGTCCACTGTCTTCAACCTCAACATGTCGAGCCAGTCTTAAATTTTAAAACGCTGCGGTAGATGGGAGGAGAAGGACGATGAGTTGCACACCAGGCTTCGCCTGTCCTTATTGCACTCCAAAAATACTTCGCGGCCTTCCGCTTGCACCAGATGTATTGGGAGGTGGAGGAATAGCCTGCGTTGACCTGCGAGCTAACGTGGCCTTTTGCGATGCGCTTTTCCACCCTGGCCGCGATCTCTGCGTAGTCAGCCATTGTGATGCGCGACGCAGCCGAGGGACGCAGGCAGTGGCCGGCAACGGTACCGGGATGGGCTCTCTCGAGATTGCAAGATCCTGTCCCGCTGCAGTGCGACAACTGTGAGATCTGCTGAGCAAATCCCCTGGCAGATAACCCGAGGCACTACGTGGAACCAAAGATGCAGCAACAAACCTGATTTTTTGTGTGAAACCTGCGGGCCTAGCTCAGCTTCACTCTTTCCACATGCTATGAGGCAAGGATTCCCAAGAGTGACAAGCCTTCGTTCTTCAGTTGGACCGTTGTACTGTCTATCAAACGATGCATCCGTCTACCGAATGTGCGGTCACAACCTGTGGTGCGTTGCGCCCATGGTGGAGGGTACAGGCATCTAGAGGTCAATAGCTGTTATTTCATTTGCACGGCTTGCGACTTCCAGTTCGTACTCTCGAATTGGTCCCTGCCCCATTGAGACGGCTACTTGCTTCTAGCGCACATCAGCAGCGGCACAAAGCGCAGATGGTGTAACCTCTGTCTGGACGCATGGCAAATGAGACTTGTAAGTGCGCTTTGGAAGTCGGTAAGAGGAGGCAACAACCATGCTCGCCGGGGCTGTTGCCCAAGGATGTCGCAATGGTCGAATGGCAGCCTCAGTCATGCATCCACATCCAGGCAGGATTTTCCCAGTGTTCTGCGGGGACTGACGGTGACTGTGCGAAAGCTGCAGCTGCTGCGGGCGCTGCTTGCACATGTTTGCACTTTGAAAAGTTGCCGCTTTGCAAACATGGAAGGTTGGCCTTGGGTCCTTGCGATAGCAAACGGCGGACTCAGTCCGTGCTCGTTTATTGGAGCGGTCGTCCTTGAAAGGGCAATACATTCTTTGCCATTCAAAGTGGCTGAGTCATTTGCCGCATCTTACAAGTCGCAGTGGCTTTGGAGAAGTGGTGCATGAAGCAAAGCGAGTCCCTCCGTGCATCTCTGCATCGTGCCAAGCCTATGAGCAAAGTTCAATACACAAAGGACAGTGATTGGACAGCATGTTGTGTATACAGCACCAATTAATCCCAGTCCTTGTGGAGCTCCATGACTATTTCAGCCCATAACATACTTGAGATAATATACGGTTCCAAACGGTGCCCTCCAATGCCTCGCAAACATGTATAATGCTCTGAGATTTCGATCAAGCCATATCAAGCCGAAGGCCACTCCAGGAACCCTCGCAGCCTATCGACTTTCACCACTTTCTGAGCTCTGGACCTGGGAGCTCTCCTTAGCACAGCAGTGCAGATCCGCCGGGTCGGGGACCCACTTTTGACCAAGAAGCCATTCTTTGAAGCGCAGCAGAATCCGAATAGACTGTTCTTCACTGGCAAGGGTTTGAAGGTTGAGGTTGAGACCCAACCACAGTCTTCGAGTCAAAAGGGAAGCTTTGAGGCTTTGTCTTCGGATGTTTGGCATCGGAGAATCTCAAGGCATCTGTGTTGGACGTTAGTTGATTAGCAGGCTATGATTTGCACATAAACAAAGCATGCCATCGCAACTGCCTTTGCACTTCACAGTGAAATGTTTACGTCTCGGGCTGACGGTAGAACAGCATAGGCATAGGGCTCGAATTGTTGGTTCTTGTTCAGCGTACTGCTTGCGCGCGAAGCTCATCTCCGTCATCTCGTCCACAGGTTCGAAGACGCGCTGAATTTACATGCGACCCGCGCCTTCGCATCGCAGAAAACACTTCCGCTCTGTCAATTCTCGGATGCTCGCGACTTCCGAGCGAAGATGAAAAAAGTCCCAAGCCCTCAAAGTGTGAGCCCAAGCATTCGGTGATCGGCCTCTGAGCTCCCTTCGATGCAAATTCTGCTGTCTCAACCACAGGTAAACCCTTCGAGATAGGTGTGCAGGATTTTGAAAGATGGACGTGCAGCACTTCTTTGGGTATTTTTCCGGCATTCGCTGCACCCTATTGGAAATGAACTCAAATTCCAAAGTACGTCTCGTTTTTGATCCCAACTCCCAAGCTAGCACCGCGCGTCGTGCGTTGCGGGCTTCGTTCGGCAGAAACCTCAAACTAGAAGCACGAGAAGGTCACCTTGCAAATCTTCCCTCCGCACAAGTAAGTGCCACCGGCTGAAGCCCAAGCCTGCGCTCTACTTTATCCTTGGCGGCGGTGATAGTCGAGTCTTGCTCCCGTCAAGGCACTGCGGAGGGAGTTTCGATAGTGAGACCCTGGCCACGTTCGTTTGGGCTTTCGGGCTTGAGGGTTGCAATCGCCAGGCACACGACTGCGTTGGCAGCCACCGACTCGTGCTTCAGGGGAGACGGTAACTACCGAAGCATCGCGGCATCAGCATCTGCTTTGATTCTGGCAGGGGTCCCGAATCCGAAACTCTGGATTTTCCTGACTACGCCGACAACGTCGGCGAGTCTCATCGTGGTCTTGGGTCGCGGGGTACATGGAGCCAAGCTAGATGCTTTGCACTTGCCTTCCATGTTGTAGCTAGAAGGCGGTGGCAGCTGTGCAATGCAGTGCCTAGGCACGGACAACTTCGAACTGCGACTTGGCTCCCGATGACGAACTGATGTCTTGGCCGCAGAAGAATCACTTCACGCAATGCTAATCGGAATCATGCTGTCTTCGACTAAAGCATGCATTTCTCCCCTTGCCACGTTCTAGGCTATGCTATTGCTGGTTGAGACCGGGCCTCACATCAGTCCAGCCCCTGCGCATTTCGCTAGTGCCTCCTCCGTCAGATATCTGGCAGCGGCAATTGCATCAGCCTTCACATGAACAAAGTTTCGGCAGCATGATTGGCAGGGTTCTCATGCCGTAGCAATGGAAGCAAAGTGCTGCTTCCAAGCCTTGCCTCCTCACCTGGAGCGATGACGGGAGGGTTCAGGAGGATGCGAACCGCCTCTTCGGCATCCTTTCGGTGCGTACGGCAACGGAAACAAAGGAGTATCCGAGCGGATCCCGGCATGCAAATGCAGCGGCGGATGGCCCCGCCTTCTCAGTTATGCAGTACTTCGGGTTTGTCAGGACTGAGCGATGCCTGGCATCGACAGCTTCTGCGAAACTCCCGCAACGAGGCCAACTCAACGATTCTCGCCAGACCGATGGCTCGGCAAAAAGACAGGAGTCATCACTAATTGTCAGAACTTACTGGCCAGGGGATTTCCGTGGCCATTGCTCCGATAATCTACACAAGCGGCTTCGCCGCTCTCCATGATACCACAGCCTCTGTAGTCATCCAGGGCCCGCACTTCATCAGCGGTGTTCCCGACACCTTTACGCTGTCAGCCCAGCTAAAGTCGATATCGTCAATGGCCACCCAAGCCTTGGAGGGCGTATCAGTTCACAGCAGCTAAGTGTGGCTGACACAACAGCAGCTTCAAAGCAAGCTCGGAAGATTCCTGGAGATGCACTTTGTCACTTCTCCACTTTAGCTTGCAAAACTTGCTGCGAAGCCGGCGGCCTTGACATCTTTGTGCTGCTTCAGCCAGCTGCCTATCTCTCGTGCGCGGCGCTCGGCCCAAATGATCGCCTGCACAGACCAGCAAGGCTTGAGAATCAAAGTTTTAGTCATAGCCTGATAGCCAGGTGCTCCCACACAAACGATCCAACTGCTGCGCATTCGCTTCCGTCAGGCACTCATCCTGAACCGACGGGCCTGATCAAGCCTCTGCTTGACGAGCTCGGCCGAGGGCTGGAAGATCGGCGTAGCATCTTGAATACCAGGAATATCCTTAATCGAACTGAGATGTGTGGGGTAACAGCGCTTGTCATCGGGGCTCGCAAGAACATGAGGACTTTGCATGGGGCCGCAGCGTTTGACTGCTTAAGGAGTATTAAGGTAATGCACTAGCACGTCCATACTGTCCAGAGTCCAGAAGACAGCTGCTAAACAGAAGCCCTCAACCAACTTGCGGCGCCATGTGTAAGTACTGCAAAGATAACGAATCAGGCCGTCCCAGGGTGTGCGCCTGGGTTTGAAGAGTTCTTCGGATGTTGTCCCTCATCTCCTCGCATGGGCTGCCAGCGTTTGTGAATGGCTGAGGTCGTACGACATAGCAGCAGTCAGAGTTGGGCAAAGCAACGGGACCCACGCTGATGCTGCTTTCTATATATGTCATGCTTGCGCACTGTAGAAGCGCGTCTTCATCGGGTTTCGGCTTCTAAGCTGTTGCTCTGGGGCGTTGCCGAGGCCAGGAGCCTCCTTCCGTCGCCACTCGGAGGACAGAACAATCGAAGCACCAGTCCTTAAAGTACGCACTGCACCGGGCGCGTCGCTTGTGACCGCACTAACTGGTCGCGCAGAAGTGCAGCCTGAACGTTTGCTTTGGCAAGCTTGGGACCTGACTGCTGTACTATCGCCCGCAGGTTGGACAGAGCAGTTCCTCGGCGAGAGCCATGTGGCACAGGTTCTGCTTGCATCTCGTGGCATAAGCGCTAGGGGCAAGTTTCTGTTGAAGTCCGCTTCCTTTGCCGCTCGCACAGGCAGCATGACGCCATCAATGAATATCCTGCAGGTCAAGAACTGATAAGCTGTGACAACACCGTCAGCTCCTTCTGTCGAGGCATGTCAAGATTCTCTGGCTATGCAAAGCTGTATTTTTCTGACCCTGCCAGGGTGGGAAGGGTATAGGACAAAATCCGCATCAGAAGCCGCAAGCTTCCAGCCCTTTCTCGCTTCCGTCATTCTCTATCTTTTCCACGTGGCACAAAGGGCTCGCTTTCTCTGCCCCCGACAAGGGCGCACATTTCGACGCTGCCAGCCGGGAGAAGGACACCGTCGACATCCAGGAAGATTACTCTTGACCTGCCGTCCGAGGCTGAACCCGGAGATTGCTGAAAAAGACAGCGGGTTTGAGTCGTGGGTGCAGCTCAGCGCTCAGCAATGCCGAAGAATCGATACCATCTACAACCGAGTATGGTTTGTGTGTCCCCGGCCTGTCGACGGGCGGAAGCTTGGGCCGCGTGCTCAGCCTCGAAATTTGGGATTTTCGGCACAGCTCCAACATGCTCCAACGCCGTTGTTGGCCAGGGACCTTCTTGAGGGGTTGTGTAAATTTCTCGGGCGGGGGAGATCCGTCTCGGTTCGATCAAGTTGGCTTGCCGTTTGCATGATCACCCGTCGCTTCCTTCTTCTCTCTCATCGTGTTCTTCTTGTGCCAACATCGGCAAACGCCCCTTCCGCATCTGAGAGCAGTAATTGAACGAGCTTTGCAGGGTTCTCTCATTCAGAATTGCCACCCCCGGTAGAAGGAGACCCATCGAACAAGATCAGAATTCGACAAACCGCTCCACATGTACAGAAATACACAGCTGGAGACAAGATCCCCTTTCTCCTGACACTGACAATCTTATAGGGTCTGCCGAGGATGCTGCTGCTCGGCTTTGCGTGCCTTAGCAGCTGTAGCCTTGGCTATCGTTGCGACACACAGACCACATCCAAAAGACACAGTTACGACAGCAAGAACAAGCAGCGACTCGCCAACGGGCCTTGTCCTTCTCTGGATCAGGAGGGGGAAGAAAGTCATAAAGCCCACCGAGGCCCAGATCCTGAGTTCGGAACCCGGCCGGTTTCAAGAAGGGTTTTGATAAGACTGCTTGGAGTAAGGATCCAATTCGGCATCTCGTAGGACACCATGCTTAAAGCTGATGTAGAGCATCGCTTACTCATGCAACTTTGTCATCCTTACGCTCCTCATCTGTCGATCCCATCATAACCCGCCCCTCACTGTGCATGCCCAGCGGGGCACCCACAAGCTCCGAAAGTCCGCGACGTTATCATATTTGTTCTACATAACCCTTCGGGCCCTGAATGAAAAGGCCACCCAAAAGTCCCTATCTCAATCTCAGAGACCCCTTTTGCATCCAGGTCTATGACTAGAGCAGGGTTAGGATATTGGTAGGATCCTTATCAATTATACGGATCCCCAAACTAAGGCAACTTTTGGAAACTCCCAAGTAGGTTTGTGCTTGTCGCGGGCTTACCTGTGGTTAGTAGGGAATGGAAGAACTGTAGTAATAGCAGTAATAATTGTACCCCATTCCTCCATTCCCTACTAACCAAAGGCAAGCGGGGGGCTTCGCCTCGGCAGGCTCGGCCTCGGCCTTGCGCTTCCTCGAGGGCTCCGACATCCCTGCGCCAAAGGAGCGAAGGCAAACAAGAAGAATCTGTGGAAGGAAACGAGCTCTCGAGTTCTTGTGGGGCAACCGAGGGGGGGTCGGGACTTTCCACTCTGAGAGCAGCTTGCTGTACCGAGGATTGTGCATGTATCGGCTGATGATTGGAGTGGGGGGTTCGTGGCTCCCCAGGGATTTTGAAGCTTCGGGAAAGGCGGGACTCGTCTGTTCGGAAGGTCTGAACAGTGACCACGAGAAACAAGAATGAGATTTAATCGATTTTGGCATTAAACCGATTTTAGTCAGCAAAGGTCTTACAGTAGTGTCTGCAACTCGCAACTTTTCTTTCTACGCAAGTTTGCACAATGCGACAATCTTCCGCAGGATAATGTTCAGATGTCTCTAAGCTCAAACCCAACGTTCTTCCAGCGCTCCCCTTCAAACCATGAACAGACCGCCCACAATCACCCTTGCCCGAAGTGTTCAGAAACTTCCCGCCCCGAAACATCGGACCCCTTGCGACACCGACAACGTAGCTGAATGCAGTGAGCTCCACCCGCTTCGGCCCAGAAGGACTCCCCTAGGCTGCCTCGCGCCCTCCTACCCTTTCATGGCTCGAGCCAAGCATGTCGGACAGCATGGAAAGTCTCTTCTGCAACTTGACGCGGGCTCATACGATTGCAGTGGTCATGAGTTAAGGCGCTTACGGGGTCCGACATTATGCTTTTGACACTGATGCTTGGTGGGCTTGAAGAGTCCAATCAGCTGAGCTCGTGGCAGCAAGACGTTTCCGTGCTTGCCTGATTGGGCCATCAAGCTTGAACTGATCCCTGCTTCTCTTGTCAGCGCAGTGCTTTGCAGGACGAGCGATTCGCGGGAAGGACGAGATGCGAGAGCCTGTGTTGTTCCGGTGGATTCTGTTGATCCTCTGCCACTTTTCAGCAAGACATCGCAAGACTGTTCCAACCCGATGCGATTTCAAAGGCTGCAGATCGGAAGCTCTTAGCTCTGAGGCGCTGGCTCGACGGCGGCCTGTAGGAACTCGAACGGATGCTCAGGCACAACTCACATTCAAACAAGAGGTAGGTACTCGGCGTCTCCAAGGTCGTCGTCGACGAATGAATGGCCACGGGCGAGTGGCTACGGTTCTTACGCAGATAACACTCAGAACAGGTGGACGACCAGTTTCAGTGGACCTTCGCATCCGGATCGTCCCGAAGCTCCTCGACCTTCAGCAGTATGAGTCGTTTGCAATGCCCTTGCCTTGCGGGCAATTGCGGGCATGCACATTAATGAACCCGGTGCATCGCAGACCAGAGCGCAAATCGCATTTCTCACAGTCGAAGAAATGATATCTGAGGCCATGTGCCCCATGCGCAAAGCGGCCTTGGTGCTGCAAGGACAAGTCTTCGCAGCCTAGTGCCTGGAATAATCACCATCCAGCCATCGCACGGCAGAAAGAACTGACGGAGGTCTTGGAGAAAAGCAAGCGACCAGTTTCGACTTCTCTCAGGTGCTGGCATTGCGCGCCGCTTTGGCAGTTGCCCTTCTCGAACCAAGTGCACAGCGCCTGGGCACCGGAATTAATAGCTTCTCTGCGGCATCGGTCGAGCCACAAATGCAGAAAGATCGATAGCTTCTGAAACTGAGGTATGGCTGACAGAAACTTTGGAAGGGGACTCGGGTACAAGAAAGCCAGCAGAAATAGGGTCGTATAACGACGCAGTATAGCTCGATGACAGGGACCATCGTGCGGCATCAGCCAGGCGCAAGGTCTAAGCACAAAGCGAGAGAGAGAGAGAGAGAGAGAGAGAGAGAGAGACAGAGAGGGGCGGAGAGAGAAAGAGAACAACATGTAGGAGAGACACTTGGCACAAGATGCATAACTCTCAATTCACTGTTTAGCTGTCTTAGCCTAGAGCTTGTATTCTTTTGGACTCGAGCTACTGTGATGTTAGTCTGTATCCGCATCTGTGCGTTTTACGTCTCTGCATGAAGGACTTTGCAAGCGGAGATCTCCTTTTGCACGGCACATCTGGGCGCCCCCACGGTCTTGAAACAGATGTTGGACGCCTTCAGTGACAAAGCTGTCCCATCCCAGGCTTCCGGCGAGATGCGAACTGAGAATACTATGCTATTTCCGGACAATCGACAATCACTGGACAATCAGACACAGTTGAAGAAACTCGGTAACATGGGCATGATAGTGAAAGTCTGCCTTGCGCAACCTGCACCATCTGTGAACCAGTGCTGCGTAGCTGGCACTCATGATTTTCACTCGTCGCTTTCCACCCGGGCGCCAGGCTCTCAGCTCCTCCTCGCCATGTGCGAACTTGCAGTCGGAATCGTCGCACTTCCTAGGAGGTCGCCAGCTTTCGCTGGAAAAGAATAGGATGCTGCCATGCGCTGCGCTCTTCTGCGAGGCTCTGAGGCGGCGTCCCCTGCAAAAATGCTCGGCCTCTCAGAACTCACGCGTGAGATTCCACAACGCGTCTTACAACTCTTCATCTTCTACCTGCCAGATTGAGAGAACCCTGGTCACATCGGATGGGCTCCTGGTCCGTAGAATCCCATGATCGAATAGTTCACTGGCTGTCTTCCAGAGCACTGCCGGCAAGAGTGACAGCCGAGTCTGCGGCAAAGTCGTGTTTTTCGCAAGTCTGGGGCCTGCTGCAACTCCGACCTCACGTTGCTGCTCACAACAGTGAATATGAAGGCAGCGAGCCTTTGGCTTTGCGGATTTCGAGGCACAGAGCCTCAAGCCCATGCAAGCCTACCCTCAATGCGCCGGTCTCGGGCGGCGGCTCTGTATGTGCAAAGGCGCAGTCTGCACCGTATTTGCACCTGCGGCAAAAGCGGAGAGGTGAGGTCTTCAAGATCAGAACCCGAAAGAATCATATCATGCAAACGCTGCAAATGTGGTGGCCGGACCTTCCCTCCTTGTGGAACTCGCACATCTTTGTCTTTTTCATCTTCGCTGTCAGGATGGAGCGCCCCTGGATGCACATGTGGCTTTTAGTGTTTACCTACAGACTGAAGGCTGCCTTTGGTTGCAGCTTGTGATGATGCATGTGGCCAGTTTGAGATTCAGAATTGTGACAGGAAAGGCCATTCTGATGCAATTGCCTTGCTTCTTACGTTGCCGTCCCCTTTCTGAAAGCAGGGTGAGCAAAGCGAGAGACAGGGGCTCTGTCCGAAGTGATGCCGTCCACGGGTGCAGAATAGTAGCGATTGCGTCCGACTGTGTTGGGGCCGAGCGATTTTTCATCCGAAATGCGCGCCCGCTGGCCACCAGGCCCAACACGATGAACTGCATGTACCTTTCCTGTTTTTCGCTCCTCCATGCCCAATGCCCGATGCTGGTGCTGCCACGGTGTCTTCCTCAATCTGAGCCACAGGCAATGGTGTCCGCAACCACCTTGCGCTCTTCCTGGCTCTTCCCAAGCTGTCAACGTAGAACATCCAATTAATCCACTCGGAGCGACTGCACATGAGCCGTCGGCAACTACTTACAGATGAACTTAACAGCTTGGGGTAGAGGCAGTAGAACATCTGGAAAGATCGTTGAACCATCCCTCACCTAGTGTCAGTTTGGAGAAACGTATCCACATCTTTTAGTCGCGGACGGCCTGCTCTTTGGGGCTCTGGGCCTTTGCTTTGCCCTTTCCACGTCGCCGCTTCTTGGCAGCGCCAGCCGCCTTTGGCTGGGCCTGTGAGTTTCGGTGAGTTCGGGGGAGTTTCGGATCCAAGCTCACCCTTACGCCTTCCGCATTCACGGCTGAGAAGAAACACTGGAGGCTTCACATCCCCGGATGTCCCGGACCATGTGCGGACTAACATTGTCAACGGGCTCGGGCTCGGCGCTTTGGCTCATGAGTGGCAAGGCAACAAGTGCACTCAGAAGACTGCCGACCCGAACATAGCAAGACATGAAACGCGAAATGCTACGTCGGCCTGGAGTGATAGGACAGATCTTGGCTACAAAACGTGAGTGACTGGCTTTGCCACGTGTGGTTCAGATGGGCTTTCGGCAGAAACCTCGCTCTCCCACCCCAAGTTTCCAGCGTTACCGGCACAGATCCGACAACATTACAGAGACATGGTGCAACCTTCCAACATCCCGAACCCGATTGCCTGCGGCTTCTCATCTTCGTTGTCGCCATTTTCAGGTCTGAGAGCATCAAGACGTTCAGAAACCAGAAAAGCTGCGACTGCAAAGGGGTTCCGAAGTCAGTTCCTATCCGAGGCCGTTCAGTTCAGGAATCCAACGGCAGAGTGAGGAGGCGGCTCTGGCTCATCATCCTCATAGTTTGCCTGTGTCACAGCTTCAAGTCTCCTTTGGGAGTGCAGGGATTAAGATTGAGACTGCTATATACATCATATATTCGAGAGAGCGAGAGAGAGGACGCGCACAACTGCAGCAGCTAGCGCAGCCACGGTGAAAGCGGGATAGAATGAAACAGCGGAGGAACGGTATACAACATCGCAGAGCCAAATGAATCCCTCAGCAGCCACCAGGTGCGGCTTTCGAGTGCATCAGAAGTTGCGTCACACGCTCGAGGCCGGAAACCCTGCCTCCTCCTCCTCCATATACCCTGGGCAGCAGGACTTCACGCGCAAAGCGAACACAACGTGGTCTTTCAAGCTGTAAGCAGCACAGTGGCACAGTGCTTTCAATATCTGGCGCCACTTGCAAAGATGAGGGCCCGACATCAAACTCCACAGCACCAGCAGAAACCTTTTGCAAGGCTGGTCTGTGCAAGCTTCTACCTGCGAGCCTTCTCGGCAGCCCTCAAACCTACTGCATCTCTAGAGCTCTTCCAGGTCTCGCCCCGTTTGCTCTCTTTGGTGGTGCCGGACTTATCTCCCTCACGCAGCACCACTGCGAGAACTTTATCGCAGCACAGAGGCCATCGAATCAAAGCTCTGCTATTCAAACCTCAGTTTCGGTCCGTAGCCTTGCCAAATCTTGCATTGACATACCGACGAGAAAAGAGCTTTCGCAGTAGAAGCACAGTACCTTGAGCTCCATCAGGTTGCTCATAAATGCGCCCATTTGGAAGTCTTCTTCTGACGATGCGAGAGCATGCTCATCAGAGGCGTCTCTAGCGCTACACTGAAGCAGATATGAACACGACTGGAAGACAAAAGAACCAGGCAGCCATTCAATGCCGAAACTTCCGAATTCCAACACCCATGAAAATTCGAAACTACATGCAGCTCGCTGTTCCAACCGTGGTGTCACCACCTGAGCACCTGACTCGCTGGCACAGGTGGGCCCCATCGATGTCTGATCCAGAACGGCAGAGGGCAGCAGTGCTCACCTGCCCCTGACATAGTAACGTGGCTGGGCGCAAAGGTGTGGACACGCAAGCAGGAGCTCACACCGTAGCATACCCAAGCTATGCCTCCCTCCCGTAAGCCAGTTCCGCTGACAGCAAATTGTTGGAGCCTTTTGTCCAGTCCTTTCCGCTGGCCAGCACGTGCTGTGCGTGCCAGACAGTCTATGATGTCTTTGGATCCGTCTTGGCTCCAGATTTGAATCTGGGTGGGCTGCTGAATGAGAGACTCTTTTGCATCCATGCGTTGTCCCTGCTTTTCAGGACAGCGCATGGAGCTCCAAGGTGATCCTCAACGTGGAGCATATACCTTCCATGTCAAGCTCGCTCGCGCAAGAGAAAGGCTACCCCAACTTGACTACGCCTGGCATCTGAAGCCTACGTAGTCCGCTGTATGCTACGCTGATGAGCCGGCTCTTCCTTCGTGGTGGAGTCTGGCGACTTTTCACCTTCCCTGCCTGCTCCACGAGCAAGCCAAGCCCGGCTGCCGCCCCATCGTGGAGTACCCAGGCATCCTTCTGGAAAGTCTGCAATCGCAGAGCCCGCCGAGCAGACACCCATGCTAAGTGAAACCAGCTTAGATTACAAGTCTCCATGCAACGGTAGTACGTGTCAGCTGCCTCCTCTGCAGGCGGATGAGGATTCCAGAAACCAGGAGCACACATGTTTTAATGATTGAAGTCGGCAGGGTGAGGGCAGCGTAAGAGTAAATTTTTGTTCCATGTGTTTTTTGCTCATCATTTTTTGGTTCAGGGCGCATTCCAGTTGTGCATGTTTTGGTTGCTCTCTGCACGGTGTCGTGCCAGAAGCGCAACATCTCCAGGTAAAACCAAAATGCCCTGGATATCGCTGGATGCGTTGTTTCTTCTCTGCCAAAAACGCGGGAGCCTAACTTGAAATCATCTCCTTCGTTTTCTGACAAATCGAAGCTTCGATCGAGGACCGAGGCCCTGAATGCTGAATGCGCTTGAAGGCATCTCTTACGTTTCCTGAAGAAAACTTCAGCCGACGGCTGGGGGCGTGCATGCGAAGCAACAAAAAAACTACCTGGGGGCATTTCGTTTTGCCTCACTCACTCGCTCTTGTGTCCAAAGACAAACACGTCCAAAGCGGCCTCGCTCACTCACATTCTCCTTCGTCTATACCGCTTACCGAACCAAAAACAGAAAGCGGTATTGTGGGCAACAGCTTCTCACCTCCTCCGGTGCATCCGTCGGGTTGGGCCAACTGGCCTGTGGGCGATTTGAGTGCTGTTGGTAGAATTCAGCTTGCAAACAGGTCCGACTGTTCGTGATTGTTCACGACCTTCATCGGTATGATTCTGCATCAGTCCAGCGATCGGCTGCAACCAAAGGCTGTCATTGGCACGCCCCAGTCAAATCCCCAATTCTAAATCGAAATTCTCATGCACTCCATCCAGGAGATCTTCCAGCACAAGGTTTCCGGCTGAGATCTGCCCCACCTTCGCAAGCCGAAGCCATGGGCCTTGCGTGTCGCCCGGCACCTGCGTCCCCAGTCCCAAACAACCTATACATACAAGTCTACGTATGCGCGTATGCACAAAACACGACGCAACAGCAGGTGCCAAAGAGCTGGGCCGTGGGCGGCGAGCAGTTCGTCTCCTGCGTAGAAGAGGTCCACAATAGGAGCCTGGCTGTCACGAAATGGATACGAAGCCTCAAAGTCGGCAAAGCATGGCCAGGCGAAAATCTTTTCTCTACAGTTCCTCATGGTCTCATGCCTTTTGCGTGCAGCAACCCAGATCTAGCATGCATGTGCCTGCGGGTCGGGTGCAGCACGCACCTGGGAAGCTTCGAGATGATTTTGTTCTCCTCATGTACACCCTAACTCCAACCCAGTTCCCCATCGGGCCCCATCGCTCCTGCAAGCCAACCCCGAATTCTTCCGGGATCACCAGCACCCAAATAACCGAGCTCCGAGGGTAAGGCCGCAATCCTCGGCTTGTAGACGACACGCCACACGGAGAGGCCATGCTCCTTCGGATTTAAACATGTACAAAGATCAATGTGCTTCCCAGGTATAGAAGCTCAGGGTCAAAAGCGCATACGGGAGACACTTGACTCCGTGTCACATTCGCTGGTCGAGTCGAGAAAGGTAGAGCTCGAGAAAAACAGGAAGCGTCCTTGGCAATTTGCCTTGCGCGAGAGAGGTCTTCTCGCCGGCTGAGCCTCACTAGAACTCAGGAGAGTTCCAGGCTGGCCTCTGTCTAGAGCGGACAGAATAATTGGGCAAAGCTCTGAGTCTCCGACAGGGGGTGCTCTTTAGGCTGCAATGAAGGAGTCTTGAAGAACTCCGGCGGCCACTCTACAAGCGTCCACGCCTTCCGGTCCAAATCAACCCCATGCTGCGGAACGACATGTCCATGCAAAGTGCTGCATTGGTCTCAAAAGCTGGCGCTTGTGAACAGGCGTCGGTGCTCGACGTGCGCTATTGTCACTGGATCGGCAGTGTCACTAGGGCCGCCGCGGCCGAGAAGAAGGGCTCGCCCTCAGTCGGGGCACCAATTCATCAAAATGTTCGCCGTCCGAACTTCTTACGGCGAAGGTCTTCCACGCAAGATCGACGTGAAAAGCATGCAGTCGTTCCACCTGAAACAAGGATTCGTCGTTTTTGGCCGTATCTGCCCCGGGCAAGGCAGACTTCTGCAAGCACAGCTTAACATCGACCGTCAGCCCTCTTGCAACTTGCACCCTCGGCTTAAGAAGAGAGCCACGTGCAAGCCACCCGCGCAGGCGATGCTTATGACGCGAGACTGGTCACCTGGGTGGCCAAAGCCCGACACAACCAACATCATCCTACTGTAATCTCATAGGCCTAATATGCTGTAAGCCCATTCATCGGCCGGAGGGCTTGCTGAATAGGGGCAAGCCGGAACACTATGGCTTTTACAATCCTATAGGTCATAGGGTGTCGCAGGTCACGCAGAGTGGGCCGGTCCTGCTGCCTTCCTTCCACCCCAATCTTGCATCCGTTGATTGAATCCGTCAGTCAGTTTGAAGTACTCAGGAGCGTTCTCTGCACGGTGTGCTGCTTTGGCTGAGACACAGCGAGCTTGTGACACACCGATAAACACCACCGACTATTCTGACAGTAACAGCATGTAACAGCTGCACATGGTGACCGGCTTGGGTCCACGCTGTCGAGGCCACCCTCCAAACCTCCCAAGGTCTCCAGTTCCTGTGCATGTCGGATAAGGCCAGCTTCCCAAAGAAAGCTCGATGTCACCATCAAGATTCTGCCATCGCGAATTTTGTGTGGCTAATCCTCACTGCTCGCGAACCGTGGCATGTATATCTAAATTTTGAACCTTGAAAGCCAGGATTGGAGAGCTCTGAGCTACTGCACCAACGACAAGACTATGTGACTATGTAGCAGCATGGAGCGCGCCGCCCATCCCATGCCGTGGGATGCGCTGCCTGTGGTGCTTCCAGATCACCCTGGAAGGGGCTCCTAAGAGGAGCCAGGCAGGAAATTTGGGGAGGAATGCACGCCCTGGTTCTCTCTGCTCCCAAGTCCGTGGCACCAGCACGCCTTTCGGAAGCTCCGCATGCAAGGCATCTGCCAGGAAGGCCGCGTAAAGTGAGGGCACTGCTTCTCATCAGCTGTTGGCTGGTCTTCTGTGCCTGGACCCTCTGCTAGGCGTGCCAACAGGCCATCCTTGCATAGCGCACGACCTCAGCAGCCACCAGCAATCAGCTGCATGCGGCAATGTCTTTGACAAAGTCCTTTCTACATGTCGCCTTCCGATTGCCGAAAGCATCGGCAGTTGAGCTGCACTCACCCTCCGTGCCGAACTTGTCTGGGCGCCAAGGCTCGCCAGGCGACTGCAGTCGCCAGAGCAACCATTCCAATGCCTCGGCCGGTTGAAGTAATCAACATGCGGGAGACTGTGCCGGGGCGCTCAATCCACAAACGAGGTTGATGATACCTAATTGACACATGTCGTTACCCGTACTGCCAGCCGAGCCGGTGGACGTGTCGCACTGGACGAAGACATGGCAGTTGGAAGCACCTTAGCTGTAGCTAGCTGGAGGAGCAACATTACAAACGACGTGATGGTTCCTGCCTATGATCGAGCCGAGGACCCAAACTCTTCGTGTGTGTTTGTGTGTGCGTGGACTGATGCAATGGCTCAGGATGCCACGTCCTCCTTTTGCCGATGCCTGCAGCACGCTGTAAGCAAGGTCACAAGGCCGCAACAGAAGTGTCCCTGCCTCGGAATAGTCGGCCAGGTGCCCGAAGACTAAGATCTCACAGGGCTGTGCCCGCCTCATCTGCGCCTGTGTTTTTTTTAAGTCTCTGAAGGCTGTTCCGTTCTCTCGACACGAAGGCAGCTAAGCGTGGCTGTGCTATGATCAAGGCTTGGCTCCCTTCGTACGGTCAGCTCATAGCACTGTGACCCTGCCGGCAGCCAAATCAGGCAAGTTGGACACTGGCGCGCTGCCAGTCTGCGAACTCTCGCAGGGCCCGCCGCGTTGGCAAGCCTTGCGCATCTGAGGCTTCTCTCATGCGGTTTTGTTTTCTGGCATTGATCTCCATCGATACAGTCTGAATATGTCTGAATCGTTGCCAATACACGCGAAGCAAGTCGACTGAACGTCTCAGGCAGGCGCTGGGCTGCCGATAACCAATATCCTGTGCTGATCGCTTCCGATCGCTGCATGGTTAAAGCAGAGTAAGTGGCCCATATTGGCACGAAAAGACACTCTTGGACACTCCCTGTCTCAGGATAAGCATGAGGTTGGTTACTTGCCTATCAGCTTCCAGCTGCACACTCGAGTAAAACTGTAGGTGCGCAAATTGGCGTCACGATCTGCTCCACAGAGTATCCACAGCCCAGAACCGACTCCCTGCTGCCCACTGCCCCACTGCATGAAAATGGAGCATCACTGATGCGTCTCCTATGTTTTGGTAAACAGGGTGTGGCACACACACACACACATACACAGTGGTACTCCCTTTCCACCCGCCCACCCACCCACCCACGCACGCACTTACGCAAGCGGTGCGCGCATAGCCTCATCAGCAAGTCATCAACACACATGTGAGTAAGAGGCCGTGTTCAACATAGCTGAAGCATGCTGAAGCTGGGAATCCGGCAATCAGGCAGATCTGCGCGATCTGCACGCCTGCCTCGATTCTCCGGCAGTGGCTATATAAAGCCGGGCCCATCCACACGCTAGCAACCGCAACCAACACCCCTCCCCAGGTCCGAAGACGCTATCTGAACCGTTATGCGGGGTTTACAAAGGGTGCTTGCTGCATCTGCGGCCAGAATCGCTACTGCTTGAGCGAGCACAGCAGTCGCACCAGACCCGAACACGCCGAGCACCTCCTCCCGGAGCCTTTCCAACAGCTCCTGGAGCCCAAGCGTGCGTTGGCGAAAGCTGTTTAAAGATACTTTGGGATCACATCCTGGCAAGCTTAAAATGCAAGGGTGGTCCAGATCAAAAAGGAGTTCGCCGCAACCCAGGGATGCGTAGCGCAGGCCTGCAGATGCGACAGTGACCAATTGCAGGATTCTAAAGATTAGAAGCTCCTGACGACTGCCGGCCTTCTGGTCCCCACCACTCCGTCTTCGTACGGACCTCATCGCCACTTTTTGCATGTGAACATCCGTCTAAGGAGCGAACCTCCGACCGAGGCTCGCGCCGCGTCCCGTACGCTCGTGACCTCCGAACGTCTTTCGAAGGCAACTGAGCAATTGAGATTACTGTAGCCTTAGCTTAGCCTTAGCTTCTCGATAGATGTTCTGTTAGTTGGGAGTTGAGGGCGGCGGTGGTGCCCTGCAGAAGTGGAAATATGTGAATCAGGCCTCTCTGACAGAGCGAGCTTGCGATTTCAGCCAGCTTTCCCGCTACATGTCAAAAGTATCGGATCAGGTTCTCCCTGGGCTCTGGCAACGAAGTCTCGGAAGCCGGTACGAACCTGGCGAATGAGAGCTGTCTGTGCTCCGTCCAACATAACACATGCACATGCAAAGTTGCAAGATGTTGTAAGTCGTCAGGCACCATGCGACGGTTGTGCCTCCGGATATCGGAGGCGATGGGCCATGCAGCTCGAATGGCCACACCTCACGAACGAGTGATGGTGACCCTCCGCTATCGCCACGGGTGACGGTAGCGCTCAAGTTAAGCAGCCGAATGGCCAGCTTCGGACTAAACGTACCGGCCAACAGGGCTGGGATTGCGATGGCACGAACCGGCGACCAAATCTTTCAACGTGCCAGGGCCAGACACCAACTTTGCCCGTGACTGGTTGTGTTGTTCTCTGGCATGTCCACTTTAGAACAGACTCTCTACTCAATCCTTCCAGCACCCGGCTTTCCAATCTGCATATTTCCGCACCATGCCGAGCAGGAAAGCACCACGAGCTATACCCGAAGATCAGCAGTGCACCCCTGTGCCCCAGGCTCGCCCAATCCACCGAACGGCGTCATCGGCCCGACGTGCCGGATGACCTGCCGAACAGCGCCAAGCGAGAGAGCCGCCGAGGTCAGCGGTAGCTGCCGGCCCCTCCACAGTCGGCAAGCTCCATGGGGACCTTGCCAACCTCAGAGCAGTTTGCCACGAAAGCTGGATGTTCCGCATGCTGCACAGGAGGCGAGCAGTCATTGCAGGAAGCAACAGGTTGCCCGGCGAGCTGGTGCATTGCGATTCGCACCTGGCATCAACTTAGCTTCAAGCCGACTGCAGAACATCGCTAAATGCTCAGCGCACTCAGGACACTCATTGCTCGTGTTGCATGCTTGGTTTCCGACATCCAATTTCGACCCTGTGCTTAAGTCAGCGGTCTGCATGTAGTCGGCAGCCACAACTGAACTACTCCTTGATTCTACAAAGTACCACAAACCATCTAACGTGGCCATGCTCACCTTGTCCCGACTTCCACAGATCTTGGCCACGCGGGCTGCCTTTCCGCGGCAAAAGCGGAAGGGCCTGTGCAGGTGAGATGTGAAATAAAGACCGACGGTGTTCGGAGAGAAAGAAGGGAGTTTCCGACAATAGCGTACCCTAATGTAGTACCCTCCATTGTGGGATCCTTATTAGCCTTATTATAAGGACCTCAAAATAGGTACCCCTAATGTTCAGAAACTTCCAGAACATGAAACAGCGCCTTTCATCTGCTTGGAGCATTTCAGGAGCAGGCGGTTCAGCAGTTGCTTTCGGAAAGCTGCAAATACGTCTCAGGTGCCAGTGTCAGAGACCTTGGATCATTATTGCAGTGGAGATGATGAAGTCTCAGACTTGATCACCTGAATTCCTTTCTGTTGCTGCTGGTCTCCAGATGTTGTGGAACCAAGCAGGGCCTTACGGCTATGCTTGCCCTCCAGGTATTGATTGCTAGATCCTTTTGTCCCAAGACCTGCAGCTGGCTTGTCTCGCCCTGTGCCCGCCTGCCCTCACCGGAGAAGTCAAAGTCAGCATCAGTACCGTCCTCTCGGAAAACCAAACAGGTACGGGATGGTACGGGCATGGACGGGTGTGCATTCTCATGCTTGTCGTAGTGTCTCCGATATGCAAAGGGGCCAAAGGTCGAAGTTGCGAGTGCCGTGTACCACCACACTTTAGCTTGAGACTGTGAATCGATCGCGACTGGCATGGAAAAACAACCACCCCATCGAGGAAACTCTGACTCTGCGAGCATAGAAGCCGAGGCCATGACTGGGATGTCTCGACCCGGCTGAGCTCCCGCCTGGATGCACGGAAACCAACTGGAGAAGCTCGAGCCCGTAAGATACTTGCTGAGAAGCCAAGAAACTACTGGAGAACTGGGAACCACTGTGCGAAGCAAACTTCTTCAAGTCGGCACTGAGACTGTAGCAAATCGGAGGTGATCCGTGATCTCCACCTGCTGGGTCGCGCACCGAACAAGTCTTGGAGTGCCACTATGCGACAGGCGACATGCATGGTGCACACGGGCTGTGTGCCCAACGGGGACGGCATCGGATGCCAGTCCGGGAACGATAAAAAAGTGATGATCACTGTGAATCGCTTGAAGGGGCTTAACAGACCAGCCTGTGATCCGACTGAGCTTCGACCCCAACAAACGATGTGAGCTTTCAACCCTGAGAATCTGCACCTTCTCCTCCACAGGCGGCAGTGTTCGGTCGTAGTTCCATCCTGAAGCTGCTTCAGATGGCTTCGCCTGTAACTTTTCGGGGGTGGGCCAAAGCTGGGGGGCATCGCGGAGAACATGTTGATTGAATGCGACGCGGTTGAGAGAACGCCCTCTTGCTTGGCTTAGGGCTCTGCACTTCGGGCCCCGGCGATGCTTCGGATTCGAAAGCACGGCGAAAGCTTCGTTGAGTTGTACCTGGGCGGCGGCTTCGGCTTCTGGGCCCTTGTTGGGAGTTGACCCGGAGCGATTGAGAGGTGGTTTTGCGACCGGCAAGAAACAACACCTGCAACGCGTCGGTGGAGCATTCGCAAGCTCAAAGTTGATGTAAGAGGTAGGTAGAAATAGTGAGTTCGTGCTAGTAGTGTTGGTATACGGGAGTGAGCTACGCCACTGGACCAGCAAGCCCTGAGAGCCCATCTGCAAAGCTAAGACTTCCGGAAGCAAAGTCCAGAGCCAACCCGAACTCCAAGCAAAGTCCAGGCTGCCATGGACCGCTCCATCGAAGCACGCATGGCTCGATCAGCCTGCACGGCCTGTGCCGAGTCCAGAAGCTGTTGGCTCTCTGTCTATCACATATAAGCTTATTTTCAGCGGCTCTAGTGCTCCTGTTTTCTGCAAATTCGTGTCGAGTGAGGGCTCATGGGCCGCCCTGAACCAAGCCACGACGCACTTGACACGCGGGGAGCCTTGTCTGGATGGTACCGGCTGGAAAGCGCCTTGGTTGAATAATTCAAAGTTTCCTCTCCATTCGTAGTCCGAGCTTCAGGGTTGATGTACCACTTGTGCAGGAGCAATCAACTTGCCTGTTTTGCAGCATCTCTGTCTCGTAAAACGGTGGTGGTCATCGTGATAAACTTGGCAGGTGTTCAAAGAAGGATTTGGTGCTCTGCAGTAGTCTGCTTGCCTTTCTACCAGAAGCCGGCATGAAGTGGCCTGAGTCATGGGAGGTTCTACCCTTGCTGGCACAAGCCCGCTGCCTTCCTCAAACGCCTCCCTGCCAACAAAGCTCCTCCGCTCACAAGGCTTGAAACTATATGCTTGAAGCTATATACATTCCAAGAATTGAGTCTGCCGCTCTGTACGCCCGCTCGATGTCTTCGGGTGTGGCGTTCCTTGCCAGGCCAAGGACCTGCTTCTTGGCTTGCTGAAATTTAAGAGGTTGCAAAGACTCAGCAACTAGTAACTCTACGTTCTGGAGTCAGTGGGACTACTCTCGCCGGAGTTGCCTTGTTTCGGGAGAATGAAGTTCCTGAAGTGCTGAGTGCCGAGCTGTGTAGTGCGTCATGTCTGGCCTTGGCCAAAACATAATCCGACACACCCGAAGCAGCTAGCCGTAACCACTCTTAGAGCCTGACTCATGCAGCAGCATCTTGTGTTTTCGGAGAAGTTCACGGCTTCGCTGCTCGTGCTCCTCGTGCTCCTGCAGTTTAGGCCGACTACACTGCCTCAGTTGGGCCTAACGGACAGCAACTCAAGGCTGTCGATCGAGATCGCAACCGCATCCCTCAGCCCCGAGTGTCGCAACATTGAAGCCAAGCCAGAACCTTCGCTTTCTGTCACGTCAAGCCTTGTCTTGGGCTCTCAGCTGCTCCGCTTGTCGCAGGCGCTGCCGCCGCCTTGGCTTCCCGGTGCTTTGATCCCGTTTGAGGGATGGGGAGGAAAGGCACTCGAAACAGCAACTTAAGAGCAAATATCCCACTAACCGCCTACAGCAACTCGAAGAAGTTGGGCGACCCGAAACCATCCGGCTGAACTTAACCAAGCAGCTGCTCGGGAGTCTCGCGCCGCTTCCCTGTTCAAGAAAGGAGGGTCCTCCCTTCAGACTTGCAAATCCGCTACCTTGACAAGTCTTCCAAGCCCATTTTCCGAGCCAGAATCCCAAATCCTGCCTCCGTCATCTGTGCCCTTCCAAGGCTCGGCCGACTCTTCTGCAGCTTCGTCCTGCTCAACGTACAGCTTCGATGCTACGGCAATGTCGTTTCGGCCCCAAGTCCGCCATCATGCCTGTTGAATGTTGAGACGTCCCGCCTC
This sequence comes from Symbiodinium sp. CCMP2592, assembly GCA_905221615.1. NCBI lineage: Eukaryota > Dinophyceae > Suessiales > Symbiodiniaceae > Symbiodinium > Symbiodinium sp. CCMP2592. The sequence goes on from CAJNDT010000523.1 coordinate 36,517, forward strand.
ATCTAGGTCGTCTAAATCATCTAGACCTCAGCAAAGCAGTTGTGCTCCCCGATAAGAATCCGCTTGAGCACGTTGAGCTCCAAGCGATCTTCTGCTCGAAACTTCGACTGCGCTCGCTCGAGCAAAACCTGCTGCACCACCACTGGCAAGGGCTACAGCGGCTACAGTTTCTGCATTCGCTTGCTTGATCTTTGCCCTTAGGGATATGGTCATGTCGTTCAGCGTCATACCGAAGTCAAGACCTATTCGGTGTAGCAGATTCGCCAAGATTGCGGCGAACACAATCTTGAAGTCTACAAACACAAAGCCGTCTTGAACCAAGTCAGATCAAAACCAATGCCTGCCCTATGTCGCATGCTTTGGCGGACGCTTTCTGGCTGTTTGCTGGGCCCGCCTTCTTCCCACCCACCTCCTTGGGCAGGAACCGGTCTCCGATCTGCCAAGTGACCCGAGAGAAAGATGGGATCGTTGTCAATGCACCACGAAAGACAGGTCGTGAATCCGAGACTCACGACCAGCCCAATTTGAAACAGGAGCACCACGGCACGTGGCCTGTACCCATCCATCTCCGGTGTCCTGATGTCTGGGCAGCAAAACAGTCCCACGATGGCTTCGTCTTTTGACTGAGGGAGCCGGCCTCGACATGTATTCAATCCATCGGAGCAGTTTGCAGAATTATCCAAGGGGAGTGGGCAGTAGACTTGCTTGAGCATTCCTCGGTGTGATGTTTGTTGGCCTTCGGGTTCGGGGTCATTGCTCGCATGCCTCCCCTCCTCAACACCGTGGCAGTGATGCACCCTCACCACCTTCTCTGCTCCCGCAAGGTCGCGCTGGCTGTCATACCGTACACTACATTATCTCGTAACCTGATTCGATTGCTTTGCACAGCTTCTCCGTCTCCTTCTTCAAAAGGATCACTGCGTGGCCAGTCTAACGCAAGAAAGAGCAAGAATTGATATTCATATGCTGCAATGGCAACGTGCACTGTTACAGGCAGTGCTCTTTATCAGAATCTGACCGTTTGGGCTCTCTCATCGGATGCTGGAGGTCTACACTGCACACGTACATACCATCGTTGTGCTGTCCTCCCCCGTGACGATGCACCCCCACTGTGCCACAGGCCGCACGTCATCTCCTGCGAGGAAGCCAAGCAAGAATCCCAAAGTCCAGGGCTTTTCTTGGCAGTATCGCTCTCTTACTTTCGCAAGTGCTGATAGGTTCAAGAAAGTTATACGCTGCTGCCAGCTAGATTTCCTCTAAACTCGTCTCATCCACAATCGGCTTTCCACAGTCTGTCTCGGGTCTCCCACGCTGTAACACATACGGACGGACAGTCACCCATACGCAACGCTGCCATGTACGTAGTCATCGCAGAACACCGCATCCATGAAAACAATCCATGTTCCGAGGCCAGGGCTGTCGTTCAGCTGCCGGCTAAATCGGAAAGCCACCCCTTGGCTCTGGCAGAATGTTTGCACTTCTGATGTGCCTAGAATTGGATCTGGATGACGTGAAAACCCCGAAAAAGGCTGCAGCCTGGAGCATCCGCTTGAAGGTCCGAGTTGTCCACCTGAGCACAGCCGAGTGAACGTGCTCGGTCGCAATCTTCATCCAAAACCCCCTTCCGTTTCCATGTGCGACGCTACAGTACACTGGCACATGTGGCACAGAGCCGAGCTTGCCACGACATACTCCTTGTACGCGCGTCGCCGGGCCTTCCCATCGCAGAAGCCAGTTCAGCCCCGCTGTCTGGCTGGGCGCTTGCTTCGAGGATCTTCGAAGGCCGGCTACGATTTCCATGCTGAGCGTGAGATCTCGTGAAGTGGTAGCTCCGGGGCCTGCGATGGTCGGATGAACTCCTCTTCAAAGATAGTATCCTCCGGCAGCGTGTACCTGCGCGTCGCTGGAGGTTTGGGCTCAGGGGGCTCGAAAGTAAACCACGGAAGATCACCCAGAAGGCCTAGTTCACAGGAAAGGAGTGCATGGTCTGAGCCGAGGGCTGGCCGTAATCGATGCAGTCCTGCGCTGGAAGGTCTGAGCCGTTTGGTGGCAAGCAGTGACGTGTGCCTAAGCACTCGGGGTTTCACCCGAAACCTGACTAATTAGGCAGTAATCAGATAATTTTCAAGGATAAAATCATGTACAGTTGTTGTGTGATCTGGCCTCATCCTCGTTATCTTCTTCTGCGCCTGGACATTGCAGGCGGTGCATGGAAGCGAGGGAGATTGACAGAGCGCGTGCTTCAACTACTGGCCTGCACCAAAGTACTCAAGGGCATATGGCGACTGGAACCTGGTTGTCTCGCATACACTCAGGCTCTTAATCAGAAAGGGGCGGGGTCCGCAGGCATCTCTGTGGAAGTTAGTTGGTCGCCATGCCGCCGTGTGGTCTGCAGAAGTCCATTCCACACCGTCCAACATGCGAAGACAATAACCCCTTGAATGAATCAAAGATGTTCCCTTCTCGAACACCGCACACCGAATTTGGGTTGCGAAGTTTGAGGCACGGTGTAAGGCAAGGCCAGGCAAGGGTTCGATTTGGGCCCGAACCCTCCCACTGCAAGCAAAATCTTTGTTCATGCGGATATCTTTCAGGCAGCAAAGCTAAGAAGAGTGCAGCTGCTGCAGCTCAGCCCCAACTTTGTGCACGCACGCAGACCACTGCTGGTAAGCGAGAGCTCTTCCTGGCGTGCATGTGCGACGCAGCTGGCCGTGGACGGCTGCCGATCGCTTCGGCTCCTCCACGCTCCACCTGCTCATCGCGTGTGACGTGTGTGAAAAATCGTGTGAAGTCTGAGTTCACGGGATGCAGGCCTCGGCGGCCAGCATCCAGCACGAAGATCTCGTAAGTGCGTCCGAGTGCCCCCTCCACCTTGCTGCTAACATCCTCTGTATCCCTCATTGATGCCGCGCGACGCTGATTTCTGGAAGCCCCATCGACGGCGCAGGCACTTGGTGCAAACACATCCTGGGCAACAGAAGCACAGATGTCGGAGTCTCCTCATTCCAAGATGGAACCGAGCATGCGTAGGCCGACTGGGAAAGCATGAGCATTCTACCAAAAGTCCAATGCTGTCCATGTTTGCCCTGACATGTCATGACCATAACTAGACCCGTGTGCAGGACGTGTATGTCAAGTCTCCTCGTTGGCAGGTCGCTGGCGTTTGCGCTGCCTGGCTTGCCACCGCCGCCGCTGCAGCTGTAGAGGGCCCCTACGACGTGGCAACCGAGAATTTAGGCGGAGTTCGGCCTCTCTGCTCGCGTCAGAAACCTTCCACTACTTCTCAGAAGACCAAGGGCCTGCCTCCGCTTGCAAAGCAGATTCTCGGGGCATGAGCACCGAGGATCCTGCAGAGGGAACTGTGTCGCCATTATCAGCATGGACCCCTCTGTAGCAGCTGAGAGCAGTGACGGGACACAGGCAGTGATTAACATGTTCAACCATGTTCAACAACTATCCAGTCTGGCCCTCTGAAGCTTTGACCAAGCTGCCGGACTCAGCCTGTGCTGCAGACTTCGCCGTGGCGGCACCTGGAAGGCCGAGTCGGCGGGTTGCAGTGAGGAAAGCGTCCACCTCAGTGTCTCTGGCTTTTGCCTTTCCTGGCTCCGCAACTGAGGCTGAATCGATTCGGCGAATACTGGGACCGGCTCCTGCGACGGGAGCTGGTGCATGGCTTTCGTCCTCATGCAGCAACTGCATTTTCGAATGTTGTTCCGATAAAGCCTTTCAGAACCATCTCGTGAGTGTGAAGCCTAGCATCAGTAGAGGCCATCTTCCGTGCTTCTCGATCTCCAGCATATGGCGGCTGTTCATCAGCATGGCAACAGTTGCCTGCGCGACGGGTGGGCTCGTGTCGCAGGCAACCAGAGCACGACATTAACTGCTACAGGCAGCGCAGATCCCTTGACACCCGACAGGCCGCTCGCATGAGCCGATGCAATTCTTTTGCGAAGGCCCTTGCTGCGCCTCAGGATCCACCACAGCGGCCGCGCTCAAGCACTCTGCACCTGTCGCAGTATTTTGCAGGGAGCTTTAGATGCTTCCAGCTCGCTGCTTACCCCGCCTACAAACAAAACACGAAAACCGGTTTGGTTACTGGATCACCGCTGCTGACCTCGCACCACCAGCAGGCCCAAGCGCGTGCCATCGGGTGCGAACCGAAGATCATCGTCACTCTCCTTCAGGGTCTAGATCTTATCAAAGCTGTTCTAGTGACTTAGCTTTAAAACGCTAAGGTGAACTCAAACTTGTCACGCGCTTTCGAGATGAAAGGTGGAGTGGAGAGGGTTCTGCGTACCAATGCGCGGGCATCTTCGGCTCATCGCAGGTAATCGTACTGCACATCACACTCTAAATCTCCTCGAGCCCGACCAGGAACTCTTCCAATGATGCCAGAATTTCACGATGCTGGCCTTGACCTTCCTGGCTCGGTCAGAGATTGGCAGGGAAGAACAATGCATCATTCGAGAAAGGTTCCAAAAACGTCTCCTCCCTGGCTGCTTGTGCCTGAACAACGACCGCATGGCTTCAATCTTGTTTTGAAGCTATTGTATGCGTTAAGTTATCAATAAGGGTCTCGATGGACTGCTCTGAGTCGAAGCGTCGCAAGTCAGTACTGACTCATCAACACAACTGCAAAGTCGACAAGCCTTGACCACGCCATCGCTCAAAGGCTTCTTGTGCAGCCACAGCAAACCTGCCCTTGTCCCGCCTGTTTGTAGCTGGACAGCTGCGAGCAAAGCCTTCCACAGCGAGACCAGGCCAGGGTGACCTCGTTCTCTAAGCTCACTCTGACTCTGGCCGAGCTGCAACATGAATCCTGAACCAGCATGTGAGCTCGTGTTGTCATGGTGTCACAAACGAATCGGCTCTAATGCCACTGCGGGCTACTTAATCCGGCGCCATGCCAACATCTACACATTGGAAATCTCTCACTTTTGCATCCGTGCTTGGGAAGTCGGAAGGGGAAGTCATATGTCTCCCAAGGTGTTGCATCTGATTCAAAAAGGCTTCACCAACATTAAACTATGCCTACACATTTCAAGCCTCTAACTCAGCAGATCCTCGGGCCCAGCAGCAGCTTGGTGCAGCTTCACGCGGCTCGCCTGAAGCTCGGCTTTGCCTCGGCACTCTCTGGTCTTGCCCCGGCCCCGTCCTGTGGTGGGGTGCTGGGGACCACCGTTCGCACCCTTGCTGGAAAAGCTTGGCTCGGGTAACTTTGATCGCGAAGGGTTCAGTCGCAGATTCGCTGCCACGAAGTCACGCCTTCAAAAATCCAAGTTTTGCGAAGTGCATCGAGTGCCAAGTATATCTCGGTCGAATGATAAAAATTAACAGTAGAAAACTCTGGCCTTCCTCTTCAGCATGAGTTCCCACACTTACGGTACTATGGGCCCTTCTGCATGGAATGTTTACATCGTGGGGGAAGCAAGCACAGCTCCACCTGGTGACGGCGGCAAGATTATTCCGAGTTAGTGTTTGCCCCGGCTGCCTGTGGGAAACAAAGCCAAAGTTGCGACTATCTGTAAAACAAAACTGGAGCAAAGAATTGGGAACAATAACATGGCGACTTTCATGACCAACAGAAACCCGCGCAAGATTTCTCGGAAGCCTTCTTACATCCCGGCATAGGCTTTGTCGAGAGGCGGCTTGCGCGGCTTGGGGCAGGCTCGCCCTCTGCACCTTCGTCGGTAGTTGGCTGCTTCGGAGATCTTTGGAGCATGCGCTCCAGCACGAAAGGATGTCTACTCAGCCCACTCGCCACAGCCTCGATTCCCAAGCAACTTGTCGATCTCGTCGTCAGTGTCTTCGGAGCCGCCAGACGTTTCTTTGACGTCGTCTTTTGGCGCCCTGCACCCGCAAACTCAACTGCTGCAACGTGCATCAGGCCACAGCAGGAAGTGTTCATGCTGCCGAGAGTCCCACCGACACCGTTAGCATTTTGCTTCATGGCTGGCATCTTCGCGCCCAGCAGCACATCTTTCATCTGCTGGAGGAGCTGAAACTCCTCTAGGTCGCCTCCTGAATGGGATCGATCGCACCCTCTCGATGAGGCAACGTTACAACGGTGATGACGTCTCGGGCCTTTGTCTGGATGTAGCTCCACGGCTCGTCTCTTGAAAGCCTTGGTGATGGATGTGCTGTCGGCCGACTGGCCAAGTCCTGCCAAATTCAAGTCTCTGAGAACAGAACCAGGCACATCAAAGTTGTGTCAGTAGATCGGAACGGACATGCCAGGCCGGGTCCAAGTATCGAGAGGGCCACTTGCTTTTCGATCAGCTCCAGTCGTGCCGCCACCTCCAAGGACAAAAGCATCCCTAACTTGGTTGACCCTGGGGATCATCGCCCGCCATGTTGTCTGTGGCCTCACTCTGCCTTTGCAGGCCTCTTGAAAAATCTCAAGGATGTGGCGGATGTTTCCCCCTACCAACGTGGGAATTTCTGCATCAGCTGTCTGTCTGATCGCGTAAAGTGCCAGAAGGAGCATCAGCCGCCGGCCCTCAGCAGCGATTTCGCAGCCACCCAAAAGCTCACAACCGGCGATTACAAAGCCTGAAGGCCAAGCATTGCAGCATTTGCCTTACCTACCCCACCACAGTCCGCGCCTGCAAAGTCTGTATGGCCCCTTCCGGGGATGGGAGTCGTCACGTTCTCGTTTTTTTGTGTTTCTCTTCTTCCACACGGCCAAGAAAGCTAGCGATCACTCATCCTCTGCTCGATTTCGCGCACCGGAAAACTTGTTTCTCTCTCTCACTCTGTCTCTCTTACTTGCTTTTACTTGCTTACTCGGGGGGAGGGGACGGTACGTTCGCACCCTCCGAAGGCCTACCCCTCCTCGGTCCGGTCCGCTGCGGTCTGTCAGTTTGGCCCCTTTCGGGTGGGAGAGTTCACGTTCCCTCGAGTATCCTTGTAAAACCCATTCCCCAACAACCGCCCCCCACTAAACCATAACCTTCCTTCCCTTCGTTGGGGAGAGGTCTGCACATCACCGCGCCCTCTAAGGCCTATCCTGAGTTCCTCCACAGATACATCCCCTCCAGCAAAACCTATGGCTTGCAGTTATCCCCCGACGCATAGACAACCAACACAAATGAGCACAGAACATTGCATCACAGCTAAATATAGGACTTTGTACCACGACCAGTACCGGATAACAGAGTTCACGTGGACCTTTATTGGAAGCAACACGGATAACCTCTGTCTCTTTCTCTCTCTCTATCTCTCTCTGTGTGATGGAAGTTTGCCCCAGCATCGCTCAGTAATTACGGATGGAAGGTTGAGCTAGATCTGGAGAACAATAGAAACCAGAAAAACCGAGTGTCCACCAGCGCCTGTCCGCGCCACCCATCCCATTGCAAGACCTCCTGAGCCAGCTTTCCTTCAGAGAGCTCCTGACAGATCACCGGATCTGCCCTGAGAGTCATTAAGGCCCATCGGACTGGCACCGACTCTTTTTGATCTCGTCTGCTCGGTGGAGAGCGCTATCCTCTGATACACGCGCATTCTGATTTATGCCTACAAAAACGGCCGAGGCGTTGGACAAAAAGTGTCCTTGCCACGTGAAAGGATGCTCGGCTCGGTGTCTTCGAGCTCCTGCGCCGGCACGAAACGAGTTCGTCATTGAGGGTGGTAGAACCTGACTACGCTGGTAGCACAACATTGGCTTGGTGCAGCAGTTCACGCACGGACGAAACAAGGTCTGGATCGTACGGTCTGGAAGGGGTACTAAAAAAGAGAATGCGAAGCAGAGAAGCAAAAGAGAAGTGCTGCTGCTGCTGCTGCTGCTGCTGCTGCTGCTCCTACTCCAACTGCTACAACAACAACAACTACTACTACTCCTGCTGCTTCTACTGCTATTCCTGCTGCTACAAATACGCCTAGCTGTCGTTGTTGGCAGCGCGTGCGTCTCCCGCCACGCGGGGTGGTGCGATTTCTTTGCTGGCATGTGCTGAAACTCGAGTGTTGGCACTTTGCTCATCCGGAATTGAACTTGCGTTTTGTTTTCGCGTCGTTTTGTTGTGGTGTTTCTAGCCAAAAGTGCAACAGCCGGCGGGCTGTACTGTACAAAACATGCTCAGCTCTACATTTCGCATCGTTTTTTTCGTTGTTTTCCTGTGTGTGTCGCATTCGCACCGGTTTTTACGGTGTTTTCGCCGACTCTCGACTTTTGCACATGCCAGCTTAGACTTGCATTTGCCTTTCAGCTCTGTGCGGGGGTGGGAGGGGGGGATGATGACGTCCATGCCAATGCGGCTTGTGTCTTCTGTTTCTTTTGTTGCGTTACTTGTCAAATGCTGCCGATGCTCTGTGAAGCCCTTGTTGCCGCTTCTTGTTGCTTCACTTTTGAAACATCAACCATGCAAAAACCTCGAGTTTTTGAAGCTTTTCAGACAGAAACTTCGCAACGAACCACCAAAATCATCAAACATAACAAAAGAGGAAAAAACATTGCATTCGCGACGATTTCGCAAAAGCGTAACCAAAAAACAAGACTAATAAACTATGGAAACAACATACGAAACATCGTCTTGTTGACGAAAACCACACTAACTCAGGGTTTTCAAGCTTTTGACCAAACAACATCAACAAAAATGAAGGACACACCCCGCGCGGCGGCAGACGCACGCGCCACCTGGTTGTTGTTGCCGTTGTTGTTGGCGGTGGTAGTGCAGCCACAATTAAGAGCAATTAAGAATACTTCCAGCGACCCATGGGGTGCCGAAACCACGTCGCAGCTGCCCAGGGGGATCAAAACAACAGACGGGCTCCGGATTTCTCTCTAAGACAGCAGGTGGAGACAAAGGCCGCGTTGAAATCAGGGCTTTGTCTCCACCTGCTGCTAGAGAGAACAACTGGAGCCCGTCTGTTGTTTTGACCCCCGCCCCTTTACAACAACCACTCACTCTACACCACATTTCCATCCCAGGTATAAAACTCTGCAAACACATTGCAGTTATTCCCTTTGACTGCCTAGTTTTACGACGGGGCTGTTGGTGTTTAGCAGGGTTCGGAATGGATCGAAACGGTTCAAAAGATGCAGAGGGTGCATATGGGTCTTAGAAAGGTCTTAACTGTTTTCTAAGGGTGTTCATTGATCCATTCTAGAACCCATATAAATGCCTAAAAACTCATTACTCAAAACCTTGTCTGAAGCCCATTGAAATCCCCTCCAAAACCCACTAGAACCTTTGTAAAACCATTGAAACCCACTTTAAACCCTTAAAATCCTTCTACACTCCATTGAAACCCTTTCCTTTAACAATCCCCTAAATACCATAAAAACCCGGTACGCTACAGCCGCTGTTGTTGCTGTTGTTGCTGCTGCTGCTTCTGCTGCTGTTGTTGTTGTCGTGGTCGTTGTTGCTGTTGCTGTTGCTGTTGTGGTTGTAGTGGTTGTTGTTATTGCCGCTGTTGCTGCTGCTGGTGTTACTGATGATGTTGCTGTTGTTGATTTTTTTTTTGCTTCCGGGCCTGGGAAGTCGGTGTCAATGGGTGACATTGGTCTTGTTGGTGGATGTTGGTGGGGCTGCTGTTGCTATTGCTGCTGCTGTTGTTGTTGGCGGCTTCGCCATCATAATCGTACCAGTGCTTCGGATTCTAACTTCTTACTGTTGCCAGTTGGGGAGGCGAGCAATGATCAGCGAGAAGCTACAAGCAACAAGCCCGCGGGCTGGAATCTGAGCGCCTGCAGAAGTTTGGCTGGAGAGACTTGGCCAATCCTCCCCTCCACCTGCTGCATGGCCTGCACACGAAGTCGCCTCTACTTACTGTGCTGTTGACAAATTCTGCCAATGTCGCCCACTCGGTTCGACCCACCTCCTCCAGCGAATCGTCGAAGAAAACGCTTCTTAGGAGAGGGTGCACCTAGGCAAATCTCAAGCTAGGGGCTCTCGGAATCAACGTGGTGCCCCCATCTGAGTAGTATATAGCTCCAGGCAGCATAAACGTAGGTTTGCCAAAGGCACCAGCACCGGAAGCCCGCAGAAGACAATGGCCTGTGCCACGTCGATGCTTGCAGCATTCAGGAGCTGCCGAACACATCCTGACTTGGTCCGGTACGGTTCAGGGATCACGCTCTGCACTCTGCATGGGCAAGATTCGATGTTATTGACGCACTCTTGGAATGGGGATGTCCCAAAGTAGTATGATGACGTCTGGAGAATGCCGCAAGGAACTCAATTCCATTGGAAGCCGGAGCCAAGCATCCACTCACATCGGCATCGCTTTCAGCTCGCCCATCGTGCAGTACGAGCCTGGGAGGCATGTGGTGACATCCTGTCTGTTACTGCACTACCTTCTTGTCTAGCTCGTCGATGAGCCTGAGACACCTACAAGAAGCGGCAGAGAAGAAGATGAAACAAACAACCCCCAACGCTTGGACACTGGCCCACGGAACTTCTGCGCGCTTCGAGACCCTACCGTATTCAATCAAATGTCGACAGGCCTTCACATCCACTGAAAAGGAGTCTTCGGTTCCTTCATCTGCGAGGCCATGCATGTATCGTGTCCCGGCCGAACCCCTTTTCCGGAATGTTCAACCCTGAACTGCAAACATGACAAACACCGCAACAAATTCGGGATTTCCCGACTCTGAATCTTGGCTGTCGCGCATGCCAGCCCAGCTGCGGCTTGGTGCGGCTCGCCTCCTCCTTGCGCTCCTCCTCATCCAGCTGCTCCAGCAAATCCTTTGGATGAAAGTCATGCAATGAACGCTCTTCACACTTCGGAGCCTCTAAGACAATTGGACCTGCCCGGCAAAGTTCGCTGTTGAAGCCGCGGCGAGCTGCCAAGTTGCTGAAAATACTAATACATTGTAAACATTGTAAACCCTTCCCTGTTCCATGTCTGCTTTGCACTCACACTCGTCTCCCTAGGAAAATCTGCCAAATCTTGCAGGGCATGGGATCCAGGCATCTAGGCTTGACAGTTACTTAACTCGAGGTGTTAGCTTGGTTGGTGTACTCAACATGACTTTGAGTTTGGAATGCTGAAAGAGGTGCCTTAAGTGTTGCGGCGTTGCGTTCGTAATCCTGTGAGCAAACGCAGCTCAGCAACTCAGTACTCTAAGAGAGCCATGGAGCTGCCAAAGCGGGCAGCTCCGGGCCCACCGGCATGGCTCATAAGTCCGGCGCGCTGGCATGTCAGGGTGCTCTGCAGTGTTAAGGCTTAATATTCCTCGATAAAGTTTCAGGGCCCACGGCTTCAAAGTGTGGAGTTGTCCACAATATGTCGTCTGTGACGAAAAGCCCATTGGCCGGCTGCTACCAGGTTGTGAGCTTCCTGTTGAAATAGTTCCGTCTGCAAAGCAAACGGGAAAATTTCAGAATGGCCGCAAGCACTATCACAGCATTTCGCTTCAGATCTTTCAACTTCTAACGGCTATAGCATGATTCAACTCTTTGCGCATGTCTGCGGTTTTTCGCAGACCCCTGTCACCAGACAGCCATAACAGTAAAGCCAGAATAGCTGCGAGCGTGTCGCGTTCGGAGTCGCCCTACGGGCTTGTTTCAAGCTCTTGTTTGGGTGTTTGGTGCCGAAATAGCGTATCCCAGCGACGGCATCGCACTGTTCGGCACATAGTTGTCTCGGGGTGCCTTATCTCTCTCCCTGACTGTGACGGCTGCAGCAAATCCCGCGGCTCACATCTGTGGCATCGCAATAGCCCCTCAACCTTTGCTTGGCTTCCGGCGCTGCTTGCTCCGCTGCACTTAGCTTGCTGAAACTGCCAAACGGACAGGGCTTTGTGTGCCATCTCATGGAGACTTCGAGCTTGCAGTGAAATCGCAACCTCCCCTCCCGGGCCTATAGCCGTGGCCGGGCTTCGCCGGTGCTTCCGCTGGCCGTGGCTGCAGCAGCTCAGCCGCGGAGGCCTCAGCTAGCATGCTGCATGCTGCAGCCTGCTTCACGACGGATGTGCTACGACATCTGAAACTGAAGCGCGATGCATTCTCTACAACTGTCCGTGCATTGATGGCTAAGCTGTGGTCGTTGGTCTGCCTTTCTCTGGCAAGGGCCTCTGCTGCCGTTGCCTGGCAAGGCAGGAATTCTTGGGGCGACGACAATCGTTTCCAGTTCAACAGGAGCTGGGGTCATTCAGGCAAGACCTGCGTGGGGTTTGCAAGGAAGTAAAGGTCTTGCATCACAGCAGCAGGACTGGATGGCACCAGTGCAAGCGCACGACGACACAGAAAAAACACAGGCACCTTGCTGTCTCAGGCCCTAGGATTAGCAAGTCCTCGTGTCGTGACGTGTGGCGTGACATTGGCGTGACCATCATGTCTGGTGGGAACACCTGAAACCTCATTTGTGCCGTGATATGCCATGATTCAGCATGAGCACAATATCATTATCTTCTGAGGACAAAGCTCGGATGTTGGCAACAGCTGCTGCAGCAATGGCATTTGCGGCCGCGGACATCTACAATCTAGAATGCAATGAGCCGAGCTGAAGGCATCTCGAGGCTACGGCAAATGCTCAGCCCGGCTCTGGCCAAGGATGTTGCGACAGGCAAGGCTTGTTTTTTCAGGGATGGCACGGCATAACCTTGATATGCATAGAACCCGAGCTGGCTGACTTGCAATGTTGCTGTACCCGTGTTCGGGGTAGAGGGCTGCTGTTGAATTCACTGAGTCCGAGAGGAGTTGAACCCTCGAAGTATGGGTTATGGGTTGCTTCTCGATTCTCGTTATCAGTACGAACGGCATGTTGCCCAAGTGGTGCAGGCTGCGAGATCCGGCAAAGCGGCGTGTGCTTCAACCATGCAAACTGTTTCCTGCTGCACTAGCTCCAGCTTTCAGCATGCTGCCCGTGTCCGCATCATGAAGGTGCCACGAAGCAGCTCTCTTTCAAGACGGTGCGGCCCCTGTCGCGCTTTGTCTGCCAAATGTCAAAAACTCTCACCGTTGCGGTTGCATTTTTCGGATTGCCTGCGCTTCCTGGCTCCATCACTTATCAAACAATTTGCCGCTGACGACGTTTTCGACGGCTTTTCCTCGGGCAGCGCTTCTATGGTGTGCAACTCCAGTCCAGACACACGGCACAGGTTTCACAAGAGCTCAACTGAAGGGCTTTGGAATGGATCTTGGAGCGACTCCGTCGTCTCGTCATAATGCTAAAAGCTAACCCTTAACTCGGGCTGTTCATTAAACTAAACGCATGTCAACATGTGCGGCGAAGCCTTGCGAACCTCGCAAACCCACTCAGCAGTCCGAACTCATGGATCTTTCAGTAGATGAGACTACCACAGCACCTCTAAGGGATTGCATGCATGCTAGACTCGGCTAGACCTGGAGCCATCAAGCCAAGGCCGCTGCCGAAGGTCTCTCCTGCCAAACCCAATCTCTTCTGCATCTGTTCATCCGCCTCGAAACCGGGCATACATCAGCAGTCTTCTTGCTTCTTCTTTGCCACTGCCACAAGAGTAGGAGCGGTCCCCCGTACATCTGTGCGTGTTTTTTCTCCAGGGCTCAATGTCCATTCCGGACGTGAGTGGGGCGGTCGGTTGAAGTGTATGCTGGCACGGCAGTTGTTCCCTGAAGACACGCGTAAGCCTTAATGCACATACTGAGGCTCGTAAACATTGACCTCCAAGCACGAATCATCATATCTAACTCGCGATGAATACCGACAGCTGTTTAGAGGCTGGAGCTACCGTCACTGCAGGGACGGTGCACGAGACGCCAGGGCATCAACCAGGGGGCACCTGCTCGAAGGGCAATTGTGACCCAGAAGTGGAGTTTACGAGGTCCCACTCCAAAGTCAGTGCGTGTGCCACTCCGGCCATGTTGGCAGTTGTCAGACACTCCTCCATGATGTGCGAGGCCGCAACCTGCCGCTCCCGCTTCGGCTTTCCCAGCTCCATGGGTCGCAGGCTCCCATCCGACATATGGTGCGTTCACAGGCTTTGAAATGGATGTTGAACCGGGTGGAGCAGTGAGAGCTTTTGAGGTCCTGCGTCCTCCTGAGATGGCATCAAGCGACGCTTCTTGTTTTGCCTCTCCCCCTTCTCCAGCGGAGAGGAGAACAAGCGACTTGTCCGGACAAGATCCTGAAGTACAGCACAACTGCACAGCCTTCAAGTCCGACCGCGAAACATCAACCAGCCGCTTTATCCAAATCGCACCCTGTTGGGCATCCCACCTCTGCGGCCTCCGGTGATATCCTGGCCAGTGGCAAGTGCTGCTTCTGCATACCGACAAAACTAAAGCGACCAAAGAATCCCGGAATCTGGGTTGCCGGCGATCGAAGCATGGCATCGATAGCCTCCTCCGATGGAGGCCTCAGGCGCGAGATGCAATCAGGCTTCACTGGCTCGATACCCAAATGCATATTCGAAAAATGCTACAGGAGAGCTCTGCCAGTCATTGAGACAAGCACTCGCCATCCTCGTTGATGACCTACATAATGGGCATGCACGCGTTGTGCCAGCACAAAGCAGGAAAGGACAGCGACGACTAATGCAACTTCTGGTTGCCAGAGAATCGCTACCTCCGACTCTGCTTCCTTTTGTCACAAGCTCTCGACTCGCGAGATCCATCAAAAGAGCGGTCGGCCATTCTGTGCAGTGGAAGGCTGATTCTGTGCAGTGCCATCATAAGGCTACCTTGGAGTATTCAAACAATAGAACTAACATGTCCAGAGCTATGCGGCAGCTCGACTTCTTTGAGTCACTGCGTAACCATGTCCTTTGACACAATCATCTGCGTTTGCTGGGCAATGCAGAGCTCCTCCCGAGCATGATGCAACATGACGCAATGACATGAAGCTACTGACCAGCGTTCGAGGAAAGTCCAAATCTTAGCCCGGCCGATGACCCTTCTTGCGGTCCAGATCTGGCCTCGTCGGTCGGGATCACCCAGATCTGCGTTGAGAGGCGCTTGGAGTCCAAGCGAGTGTTTTCCTTAGTTCGTGGTTCCGACTTTCCAACTCACCGTCACCGTTCTCTGAGAAAGCAGAGGCCGGCAAGCCGACACATGCCACAAGTTTCGACACTCTCTCACACGCGGGCAATGCAAATCTACTCGCGTCGACCGCCATTCAGGCTTGCGTGTGCGGCAGGATCTTAGTACATTGCGAGGCAGACATGCAAGTTCCATCTTCTTCGGCATGGCCCTCCTCTGTGCCGACAATGATGACTATATTCTATAGATGCTGAGGCTGGCATGTCTCGTGGACTGTGTCAAGCCAGCCTGGAATCTACTTTGCATGCAGAGAAGTCGCGGAGAATCTGCCGCCCTTCGCTTGGTTCGCCTCCTCCGAAGGAAAGTATCTTTAAACAAACTGGCTTCGAAGATGCAGGTGCAACACGGGGTAGCAGTAGGTCCTCGACGATTTCAAGGCCCAGGCGATCCAAGCCCTGGCAGACCAGCGTCCTGGGCAGCGGCGGCCCCTCGATGCTGGAAGCGAAATAAATTTAAAAAGCTGTCCCCGCTCCTTAAGAGGTGGGACTTCTCCCCGAGACCTCCTGTGAACACCAAAGCATCTACCTGCCAGAAGCATCTCAGGCAGCACCGCTGGCAGGCATTACCAAGCAGCCTGCCCATCAAGCGCGACCATAAAGGCACCCAGGTATTTGCGCATCCGGTAGACTTGGACCTGGCGCGAGGCTAAAGTTCATGCGACCTTCTAGAGCAGCCAGATTGCTCGCAGACTCTCGGGGCCTCCTTCGCCAGTGTGCCTCGTGGTTTCTGCTCAAAGTATTCACGCTCAACGTCCCGGTCGTCAGACAGACCGCAAAGCCCAAGCAACCCCGATTCCTTGCACAGGGCTGTCACGGCAACATTGAGACATCCCGAGCTGAACAAGAGTCTTTTTGAACATCCGATGCCTTGTTCATTAGGTTGTTGACCTCCTTCACGGAGTATCCCAGCTGCTCAATGAGGTGGGAAGGCACAGCTGGATCAATGTCGCCACACCGTGTGCCCATGACCAGGCCCTCTAAAGGAGTCATTCCCATTGTGGTGTCAACGCATCTGCCCTGCTTGATTGCTGCCATTGATGCGCCATTGCCCACATGGCAGGCAATGATATTCAGCTTGTCCAGAGGCTTCTTCAGCACTCGGGATGTCTCCTCCGCCACATAAAGGTAAGAAGTGCCATGAAATCCGTACTTCCGGATGTGGTGCGTCTTATAAAGGTCATAAGGGAGAGCATACATGTATGCCCGAGGTGGCATTGTCTGATGGAAGGCTGTATCAAAAACAGCCACTTGTGGGCAGTCTCTCCCGAACAGCTCTTCGGCAACCTCAATGCCCAAGATGTTCCAGGGGTTGTGCAAAGGGGCGAGGACAGTGGCATCGCGAACGGCCTGCAGAACTCTCTGGTTTATCAAGGCAGCAGATTTAAAACTCTCACCGCCGTGAACGACTCGATGACCCACCGAGCTGATGTTATCCCTGCCAGGCAACAAATCCACAACACGGCTCAAAGCCGTCCGGTGATCTGGGAGATCCACCTTGTGGACTTTTTTGCCTTCATGCGTCTCCTCCTTGATTCGGCACTCAGTCTTGGTGGCAATGCCCTCTGCTAGCCCATGCACCACCCGACTCCAACGGGCAGGAGCTCCGGCAATGCTAAAAAGAGCGTACTTTAAGGAGCTGCTCCCGGCATTCAGCACAAGAAGTAACTCCTTGGAGGCGGCCATCAAAGGAGAACGAAGGCGAGAAGATCAGCTGAAGTGGCTGCCGGGATTTCAGAAACCGGTCTAAGGCTCAAACAAACTGAAGCTTCACTAACTTCCTATACTTGCCCTCAGAGCTGGGACATGGGCCCCAAATGCGAGCAGCTAGAACCCAGATGTGCTGAAGAGGACTCAGTCCATCCTACAGCTTGGGCCCCTGCTGCAAACTCCATGTCAGGTTCCGCACAAAAAAGACCTCAAGAACTCATGTCGGCCAGTCTTAAGTTTTACGGATCGAAAGGCGAGTCCGAGCTTGTGACTGCGGACGAGGACGCCCGCGAGTGAACTGCGCCTGAGAGTGCTTGGGACTAACTCGGGGTTGAAGTAGCGATGCTGCGGGCATCGGTTCTCTATCTCCGGCGCTTCGACTTTCGCCGTGAATGACGTGCATCATCCAGTCCATTCGCTGCATTTTCTGCTGCAGCTGTGTGTGACGTGCAGGTGATCATATTGCGAAGGCTGAGCTGTGCAGAGGCTCAAGCTTTGGCAATCTGGCAGTACCGCTCAGCCGAGTTGCGCACAAAAGGCTTGGCCGTCCCCCAAAACAGGGGGGCTGACATAAGCTCCGATGTTGATTCGCTTGTTATGGGAAGTGCGGGCTGGCGGCACTCCAGCTACAATATTTCCGGCGGTTATGCGCGGTGTCTGCAGGCTCCCATTGCACAGATGCATCTGCGTACATTTACAATAGGCAGGCACGCTGTAGGAATTTAGTACAGTTGGATGGGTATGTCGGAGAGCGTGGAGAGCGTTATTGTTGTCGTGCCAAAAGCACCAGGTAAACAGACAAACAGATACTTGGACACCGAAAGACACGGCATCGGTGCACATATACGTGCCCACAAATACACGTGAGTGAACGGCTAGATAGTGTGCCTGATTAGATGGACACCCTTTGCAAGAGTGCTGCTGAAGATGCTCCGCAGCACCTTTGGCACGACTCCTCTGAATTTGCTTGGTCGCGGGCAAAGTGTCGCCCACCGCAGTGTCTCCAGCTTCAAGTTTCACAGCCTGAACGCTGGAGTCCTGCAAGCTGAAATGCAAATGTCGTCGTGAACGACTCTCAAAACATCCCAGCTTGGCCAAGCATGCAACACTCATCTGTGCTCTGCTTAGGAACGGTAAAACCCTCAGCTTCAAAATGGCGAAGCGCCGAGTATCCACATCTAGCCACCTTGTCAAGCTGGAAGAGTGTGCCCAAGTAGCGATTGTTGTCATATGGCCCGCCAAACAACCTGAAGTGATTCAGTGCCGTTTCTGCAAACTTGCAGTCAGCGAAAGCCGATCACCGCTGATGAGGTCTTTGACTGTGGAGACTCATGACACGAGTTACCAAGAGGCTGAGGTCTCGGCTGCCCAGGCCGAACCACTGTGACACCGAAGCCCCGCTGTGTGGCCTCGCTTGAGTCTTTGGTACCATGACGCAGCAACGCAGACTGCATGTCCCGATGGCCTTCGTGCACTGTGGAGCTCACGGCGGCTAGGGGACAGTAACATAGCATCCAATTGCGCTCATGTTCACTTCTCCCGTGGAGGCGCAGCTTCGGAAGATGCGACAGCGGAGCCGCGCATATCCATAACCTAAACGGTTCGCCAACCCAGGTTCGCGAGGCATGCCAGGCGTTTCATGCCTCGGGGTTCCCCCCTCGCTACCAGCCAGAAGTTGTACTAGCACATCCAAAGGCACTCCCCACAGGAATTTCGATGTCTGACTTGAAGTTTCCGGACATGCCCCCGAGCACCGGACAAGCTCGCGCACGGCCGCTTCACCCTTTGCCTGGCTGCCATGTGGGAAAGATGCAGGGAAATGCCGGACAAGTTCGCACAGGAGCAGCTTTCTGCAGTGTCTTCCATCATCCATCAAAACGCCCTCGGCGCACCTAGTAAATAAGTCGGAGCAGTCCTGCTTAGCTACGAACAATGGCGACAATGGTGGTGTTTCCGGCTTTCGGCCATTAAACCAAACTATTTGCTTCACCGAGGTTTCCACCAGTCGATCACCGCTTGCACGACGGGCCTTCGCATCTAAGACGCCGCCACCATTGAGGATGCTGTAGGGAAGCCCATCGCGCCGCGTGACACCTCCGCCACAAGCCGGTGAAGTCGCAACTCCCAAGCACACAGAGGAGCAGACTGAAGCAGAGCAGCAGCCCGGCTTGTGACTCGCAGCAGAGTGTCTTAAAAACCCTCTCTGAACTAAGCCAGCGGCTTGGTGGGCCCTGAGCTAGCCGGCTCTAGTTACAGGGAGTGTTTTGAAGAAAAAGGCCGAGGCCTACACCAAAACTCGACACCCGTCCCCAAACTCCGAGTCGAACGCTGAAGCCCTATCCTATGAACTTCTCCTTCTAGCATATTCAGGGCGAACATCGCTACGAACAGCCACTGTTCCCCTGTGCTATCCAGTTCACTGACAGCGTGAGGCCATTCTTTTCGGTGGAAGGATACAGTAGCCCTTGGCGTCTTCGGCGGGTACTGCCATCAAGCCCGGGACATCGGGAGAGCTGTTGGACGGGCCCCAGACTTTGACTTTGTAAGCTGTGCTGTCTTTAGAGGACAACGAGATCCCAGCTTCAGCCAAAATCGATCCACGAAAAGCCCTTGGAATGGCACCCGGGGCCCGCCTATCGAAGACATCAGCACAAAGCGACGCTTCGGCCTTCATAGCACGAACGGGTGCGGTGCCTACAAACCTGGCCTGGCCGAAAAGTGAAACACACAAAGTCTGCCAGCCGTTCGAGAAGTGGCTAAGCTTAGGACCCCGAAGCCGCAGACCTGAGCACGTGCTCCAAGCAAGCCCTACCGTTGACATCGCTTGTTTTGCAAGCGCTGCTGGATCGCGCATACTTGTGTGAAGCAAGTCTGGCCTGTACTGCAGCCAAATGATGACAGACAGCCATCTTCTGCGGTTGGTGGCCAGTGAGCAAAGGGCATCGGGATTAACGGAAAGACAGGGTAGTGATGAAGTTCAACACGTCTTTTCATCTGTGGTTAACTTCAAGAGGTGCGGCACTTCTCATGCTGCCATAACCGGCGTTTTGCTCGATATGTCGTCCTTACCTCAGACCTGATGGCCGCACCGCTGCCGAGGCAAAAGCCAAACGTGCGCAGCATTCTTCACACCGAAGTGATCCACCTCAGACATTCACAAAACAGGGCTTCGTCATGCTCCCACATGAAGCTGATTCATTCCGAAGCATGTGGGCACGACATCACGGGCTTGACCAGCCTTGCCGGCCAACAGCCTGCTGGGAGCCGGGCGGATTCTGGATGATTGCCCTTCTCCCACCTCTGTGCAAAGCTCATCAACACGGGTGGCAGGCTGAATCGCGAATACCACTTGGCCGGACACCAATGTACGAATCACGTCTGTGTTGCAGTGTTCGTTAGCTAGTTCTTTCAGTGATGCCCTTCTAATCGCTTGTACTGTGCTCGAAAATACTTCCAGGACGATCGTCGGAAAGCCATCAATGAATCAAGAGATGACAGACATGCAAGCGAGCATGCAACGACCAAAACTGCTACCAACGAAACCTCGAATCTCAGGGACCAAAGCCTCAAAGCTACATGATAGTCACTGCAGGGGCGCGTTCTGACGGTTCCAAAGGCTCCAGCTGTCCCGCAATGCCGAAGGCTGGGACGCCGGTAGTGCAAACCTCGGCATGTCGCGACTGGCCATGGCAAGGTCTCGAGTCCGGACTTTGCTTTTCTTCGTCTGGACATCGTCTCCCCCCTTCTGTGCACCGAGATTTCTGAATTCTGGGCCTCTCGCCACTGCCTTTGCGGCACCTCGGTGGACGCTATGCACGGCTCAATGCTCGGCACGCTGCAAAGGAAGCATTGGCGAAAAGACTCTCCCTTTGCCGGGCATTGCCGGGTCTGTTGCTGAGCGGTTCCTGGAGGGCCAGGGCGTCTCGAGAGTCCTCGGGTCGGAAACTTCTGCCGCTCTAAGCCCAGGCTCGGCTTGCTGAGGCCACGGCCGCCTCGAAAAGCTCGAGGCCCGAGATGCCTTCTGCCTCAAACGAGGTCTAGGGAAGCTCCCTTCCGCTTTTCTTCCAAAGCTAGGCCGCTAGGCTGAGGAAGCCACCCATTTGGCATTCTCTTTGTTCCGAAGGACCTGGGGAGAGTCAAGCTGCTGCGAACACCGAACCGGAAGGAAGGTCGTCCTCTTTCATGCGCTGATGCGATGCGGTGGGGAGGGTACAGGTTCTTTCAATGACTGGGTCGCGCACTCCGTGCACTTGGAACATGTTCATGCTACAGAGCCGCTGGGTCACGAGTCGGCCCACCTTGGCAGTGCAAGTTGATGCGCATGCGCAGACGTTGGGTGGGCTTATGATGGACCTTCGAATTCCTCTCTGACCTGGGGGGCTGTTGACACTACAGAGCAGGCAGTGGCTCACGGTCAAAGCACAAACAGCACAACAGAGTCATGCAAACAACCAACTTGTCGAATGGTTGGTAGATGGCATGACACGAGAACTAGGAGACGAAGGATCGGCCCGGCTTGTTGAGCAAGCCAGCTGCAGTATCAGTTCATGTGGGTGCTCGAATGAAAACACACCCATCTAAAGTTTGGCTGGGCTTGAATGAAATTCAAGGTTAAGTGGTTGTTTACGGGAGTGTGGTTCTTGCTGTTGTTGACTTTGGCGATGGTGTTTCTGCTGTTGATGTTGCTGTTCCGGCGGTGTGATACTTCCAGTGATTGCAGCGCTCCCCTTATTCGTATGACCTGTATGACGACTGGAATAATTGTTCTTGCTGTCAAAGTCCCTAATGTCAAACCAGCCACTGATTCGGTTGTAAAATGTCACGATCGCTGCATTGTTACTGCGAGTTTGGCAGGACCCGCTCCACTGCGCACGAGTGGCAGTCGAAGCAGTTTGCGGCCACTGGTCACACGAAGCTGTACAAAAACGATGGCAAGTAGAAGGCTGGCTCCGACTCTTGTTGCCGTTGCTGCAGTGGGTAGGTGACATTTGTGTGATCTGTTTTACCTCACAAGCTGTGCCGACCATACGATATTCTTTGGTGGGACCGGCTTTGCTCTTTTTCTACTCATGGCAGGTCTTTGGCAAGACATCTCGTACCTCGTGGGAACCTGTGTCGTCACAGGCTGGACACGGATAGGAGCAGGATGAGGCCGAGGCTCGTGAACATCGCCGTGGGTCGGTGACTTAATGAAAAGGCTGCCGAATGACATACCACCAAGGACAAGGGAAATCACGGAGGTCGGCACTCACCCTGGTCACCCACCACATCTGCCGATGGTGTGCGGCGGCCCTCGCCCAAGAGGCAAAATTCACCAGGATCGAACCTGTGTTGCAGTGGCTCCGCTAGTTTACAACTGCAGCTTCTTACCGCCCACAATCGATCAGCAGGGCAGCAGCTGGCGGCAACCAGTGACCAAGCCACTTGTTGAACGTATTGACAGCTGCCGGGATAGCAAATCAGGCACTACGTTCAGCATTCAGGTGCGTCTCGTCTTCCGTGTCTGGGGCATCCACTCAACAAATGCAAATAACTACGTTATCTTGTGTCTATCAAAAAAAACCCCAAACACGGGAATCTCACTGACTTCTCGCATCAGTGAATTGGTGTGCTTTCCCACAAAGCTGGCGTCTTTTGAGAGGGAACCGACAAGTAAGTGCACTGGGCGGTGCCGCAGCATCCCGAGTATCAGTGTTTCGAGTTGTATGCTCGTTCTTTTCAGGTCTCATGCTCCAGAATCATCGGCACTGTCGACGGACTCCCAGTTCTCTCAACGACAGTCTCTCGACGTGTTTGTTCGATCAAATACACTCGCCGTCCCAAAACTATCCCTAAGGGTCCGACGTCAAGCATAAGACTACAACGTACAACAGCAGGCTGTCCTGAATCTCTATGTTCTGGTCACACGAGCCCAGTACCAGTAGTTGCAGACTCAATTTTGGGATTGGACCCTTAGGGTATCTGCCAAAGGCAAAACTTTGACATAATCGGACTGTTTTTCCTATGCCCAGCTGCCTCGCATGAGTGCGCATCGAAGAGCAACATGCGTCGTGCGTGGCAGGGCATTTCTCAATCAATTCGTCTGCGAAGTAGCGATCGATGATACTGCACTCTTCGGCTGGTCATTCTTTTTGGAATCAGGTCTCGCAGACGCTTCCAAAGAGGCTTTTGAAAACCTTCTTCTTCTCATTGATTGGGCTCTGCCTCCTAAGGCAAGAGTCAGCTCAAGGGTTGCAGGAGGCTCCATGTACGTAAGCTTGTAAACATCCAGGATTGTAACACTCTCATGTCGGATTCTGGAGGGGTGCCGGAAGCTAGGCAGCCCTGAACCCTTCAACTTGAAACGGTCCCAGCTCATTATGAACGTCTATGGCCAAGAAATCACAGCACCTGTACTTCTTCTGCTCCAAGGCCCTGGGCGTCCTGCGCGCGCGGCACAACATCACAACCTCCGAATGCTGGCCATGGAGGCTGCAGAACGGCCTGGCTCTAGACTCATCTAGACTCTAGCTATGATTACACTGCCACCCTGAACGAGCAGACCAGGAAGTCATCCTTGTACACATGGAAGCTGACTTTGGATCCTGTTTCGATCGTTCCCGACGTCACATCCTTGCAAGCTGAGAGACGTGGTTAGCTTTTGCATGGCGGCTCCAGGGAAGCTGTCCAGCGGCTTATATCACATCCTGTGCTGTTTTCTTGCCGGCCTTCTTGCTTGCGTAGATCTTACCCTCGCGCTGCTTTGCCGAGGGGTGGTCAATGGGCGCGCTGGACTTCAGCCAGCCGAAGCTATCCTCCAGAGAAATGTTTTAAGGGTTTAGCCGACAGTGACAGGGTGTGCAGAAATCGCCAGCGCCTTCCACTCCAGGACCTCGCCCTTCACCGGCTCCTCTGTAACCCGCTCTCGCGGGAGATTGGGCCCAGAAGGCCCTCCGCCCCACCTCCAGCAAAATGATCAATGGTCCAAGATGTCCGTACTTTTCATCTGGCCTAATCCTAGCAACAAATGGCAGTTTTCGCGAAGTTCCATCTGCCAAACCATTCTGAAATCCTATCCTTGTCGGCCGCAGTGCTGCTGAGCGGCATCATCTGCCAGTCCCAGGGGCCCCACATGAAGCCGAAGCCCTTTCCTTTGCCTTTGCCCTTTCCTTTCCTCAGATCTGACGTGGGTTCTGGAGAAAGCAACAGAATCTGAAGCACATCATGCATGTCGGCTCGCCGATCTCGCTTGCCGCTTGCCAATGTTAATCCTGTCTACACCTTCAGGCCTGCAAGGCTAAGACTGTAATGGAATTTAGAAGAACCCTTGAGCGGAACCAGTGACAGGAGGTTTGACATGCCCATGATCGCGGAATCTAAGTGCGGGTCCCCGCGCCCTTGGGCTTAGCAGCCTCTGCCATCATCTCGGTGTCCTTTGGCTCCGTCCGCTTCTCTAACCCCAAGCCATCAGTTTGTGTCTGAGACATGGTTAGCTTAGGATTCCCCGCGCATCATGTAGTCCAATGTGATCTGGGTGAGAAAGCCGCACGCTCCTATGCCTGTTTCTCACTTGCGGCGCCCCAACCGACATTATCCCAACAAATCCAACTGCGAGGGCAGCCCACAAGGCCTCGCTGATCTGCTTGAGTGCAATTTCGGCTGCACTTTGCTCAGCCTGCAAGCTGCTTGTTTCGGGCTATGGGGCAGGGCTAAGCGGCTAAACAATAACAGCTTGCGACAGCAGCAGGTCGATACTTGTGTGAGATGCTGCGGTCCCGCCTTCTGTTTCGTAGAGCTGACGTGGCCTGCCCACACGCGGCTCCCCCAATCGCCAGGCAAGGCCTTCAGCTGCACTGTCGCCTGGCGGCTGGGACACGTGAACGCAGAAAGCTTCGCTCCGCTGGCTCCGCACCTGGTGACCCCCACCGGCATAAGTCTTTGTCTCGTAGATGGTCTCGCCCTTCTGAAGATAGCGCTTCGCAATCTTCATGACCTTACGACGTCTCAGGCAAGTAGTCTAAGTAATTACTGTATGTAGTGACCTATGCAGACGGTTCCTACGTTCAGTAGGTTGCACTTGTGTTGGGTTGCGATGTATGGCATCGTTACGTGCGCAGTCCATCTTGCGGCTGCCCTTGGCCTCAGCCCTTCTGAGTCGACGTACTTGAGGAAACTCCGGATGGCAATTGACAATGATTTGATGGGACTACTCGCGATCGAAAGCATCTGGGTCGGCGACCAAGGCATTCAGCTTCCTGCCGGCAGGCTCGGTTGGATTCCATGAACTTGAAGAACGCATGGAAAGTATGCTATCTAGAGCCAAAATAGTCACATATAGTCATCTTACACAGCTTCGTGAGCTGCTCAGGGCGACTGACCCATTTCTTCTTCCACCACACCTCCACCGGTTCATGCGAATGCTTCATGCCGAGGCTCGTTTTCGGCGTCACCGCGGGGTTGTCGCCTTCCTGTAAGCAGCTCAGGCGATGTAAGAACTTGAAAACTTTATGAACTTCTGCAATTCCTTGTTTCTGTGAGAAATGTCGCAGTCCATCGAGAACGCACACCGGCGCTGTGCCATGCAAGCTACCGCGCAACTCTTCCACAACCCGGAGCCTCGGCTTGCTTTGCCTTCTTAGCGGCGAGCTCAGCCGGCGTGAGCCTTGTACCACGTTCGGTGCATAGCTTGAATGACGGAGGCAGAGTAGAAAGAATCGTAGGCTCAGAAACGTTCGAACCCAGGCCAAGGCCAAGCCTGAACCATGATTTTCT
The DNA here is from genome assembly GCA_905221615.1 of Symbiodinium sp. CCMP2592. NCBI lineage: Eukaryota > Dinophyceae > Suessiales > Symbiodiniaceae > Symbiodinium > Symbiodinium sp. CCMP2592. The sequence continues at coordinate 61,934 of CAJNDT010000523.1, forward strand.
AGACTTCTGCACCCGGCCTTGGTCTCTCCTTCTTCTTCTTCGGATCCTTCGAGTAGAAAGATGTGTCTTAACAACTGCGACGGGATCCGTAGCTGTAGCTGCCGTGCGCTCAGGCTTATCTCTTTGTGCTAGCGCTCCCAGGTGACAAGAAGCCGGGCCTTGCTTGCCGGCGGCGGCAGCGATGCCATCCTGGGCTCTCTTGGATGTTGGACATTGGACCAAACGTTTTTGCGGACGGCCCAAGAGGCCAAGCAAGGTTTTGGCCTTGCACAGATATGTCCTCTGTCCGAACTCTTTGCCTCCAAGCATCTGAGGCTTGAAAGCCATGACGGCTTGCTCAGCGGCGGACTTTTCCTGGGATGCACTCAGAGGGCCGAGGTTGACTCCGGAGCGGCTCTCGAGGTTTCTCAGAGTCAAATCCGGGGAGGATCATAAGCACGTAAGTGCGACAAGGTGCCGCCTCCTTCTGGTTCAAACAAAGGTGGCCAGCGTACTCTTGGCCCTGACGACAGGACGGCAATGGGTTTTGGGCTTGGTCCTCTAGGACTTCGGTGAGGTTGGCGTTGTGCCACGTGCGGGGACGCAGAAAGGCCGCATGTTCCAGATTGCAGATTTTGCAGCATGCTGCAGGCCGGCCTGAATGCAGTCCAGCTTGACAATGCTTTGGTACCTTGGCCGCAGATCTTGCTTGGAGCGAATGTGCAAGGCATGGGGCATCGATTGAACTATGGGTTCTCTTGGCTGGCCCCGGGGTCGGGTGAGCTTTCAGGTCCTCTATTGTTCTGCGTTATGCGGGAGGCCGCGCCAGCTCGGAGCATGTAAACAGAAGCTTGACAGGAGAGCCACTGGTTCCCGAACTTGTTCGTGGTGTACGAGATATCCTCGGTCAGACTCTAGGCACAAGGCATACGATCTTCTTCGAATCAGGCGGATGAGCACAACTGAAGCATTCGGGTGAAGCGTTTCGGCAAAAATCTCACACAGACATACAGGTACGAGTAGAAGCCGCATCCTGGTATCCGGACCCTCCAGTATGCTCTGTACGCCATGGCTCGGCTTTCGTGACCGGCCTCTGGCAGTACCTCTGGCAAAAGTGGTTGAGCTCCTGGCATGCAGCAGTTTCAATTGCAGCGTGATGGCACTGAAGTTGGCGATGCGGCGATGCGCTTCGAACAGACATGGCAAGTTCTGCGCGTCACGGCAGCACCGAAATCTGAAAATCTTGAACTCTGTTTGAGCCCCAACAGTCTGGGGTCCGTCTTCGGGTCTGTTGTGGCAGCAGCCTGCATCGAGGTGGGAGCCTTGGAAGTCTGTCGTCTATGTGTGGGTTCCCAGAAAGACTCGACATGTGCTGCTTGCAGACGATGAGTCTTGGCTACTTTCGGGCAGATTATCCAAAAAGCCTTTTCATTGCCTTTTCGTCTGCGCACAACCAGTTGTCAGCTGAGCTCACTGCAGAGTCTAAGCCGCGGGTACTGCTAGCGCCGATCATAACTTGCAAACGTCACACTGATTGTGCAGACAAGTGGCCGCCATAGTCACCGGCTGGCCAGATGTGGTCCAAGTGGCACTTGCGGCTATCAGAGCCAAGCAGCTGCAGGCAATCTAATGTGAGCAAAGAAACATTTCGACTCATTTCGAGTTTTTGCTTGCCTACGACATTCTACATTGCAGCAGACATGTCTGTCTGTTGCTGTGATCAACGACCCAGCTCACAAGCATTCGGCGTGAACCAGCATCTTGGTGCAATGCATTTCCCCCAGCGCCGACCACAGCGATAGTGTCCCCCTCCTGCCCGATTCATTTCCGGTCTCTATCTACGTTGTCCAAGCTATGTCTCGCAACCCTAACTCAAAGTATTTTCAGGAACTGGTGAGTGTTGGGTTCGCTACCGGAGCAGGGCCCTACTCAAAACGACTCTGCTCGGGCTGTGGCCAACCCATGCCCTGCAAACCTCGACAGGTCCCGCAGCCGCCCTGGAAACACGAGGCCTCATCTTGCAAACAGCTGCTGCCAGTTGCGGACATTGCCATGACCCTGGGGACCGAACGAACGCAGACCGTTCCGCTGCGAGCCGCGGCCCAAGTCCCCTGGAGTCTGCGCCGTGAAAATAAGATGTGCGTATAGGGCCTTTGCTGGAAGTACCTCCTCGCAGGCCGAAGCGCAGCACACAGCCTCAGATTCAACTCGGCAGAAAGTGCCAAGACCTTCCTGAGCCGTTCAGGAGTAGTGCCCCGAGGACATCCACGGAGGTGATTCAAACCCTTTGAGGGACGTGCCTCTGCTTTGTGGTGCAGGGGAAACTGACTTCTGCTTGCATGTCGAATCGCACGACAACGGATTGAGACTCTGACCTGAAAGTAGCAGCAGAGCTGGTTGAGCCTCCAGCTAACTACTGAATGTGTGGGCACCTATGACAAGCCTCGCCATAGCCGCTTTTCAGGAAAACAACAATCCATCAAGCCCACGAGAACGCAAGCAACGCTTCGTCACATGTGTAATGCTGACGCTTGACGATTGTTTGTAAATAGATGGTGCAACCGATGCTTGCCACGACTGCTGCTTCTTCCCGCTTTGCCTCAAATCCAAGTCCACGGCAACCCTGAAACCAATCTGGGCCGGCAGCGGTGCGTCTCTGGCTGCCAGGTCGGTGGGCCGACTGCGGAAAAAGCAAAAGGAATTCGGGCAACAGTCAGCAATCACTCGGCGACAAGAGCTGTGAGAACAGTGTCGGGGAGAGTTCAGATTGCCTGAGCTACTGTCAACACGAACTTCCGATTAGGTACGCTGATGCAAACTATGAAGTACAGCATCTGCCATGGCCCATGCCCCGTGCGACGACAATTTATTCAACAGAGCCCGAAGGTAAAATGCGCGAACTCTTCTGCTTCCCAAACATGCCAAAGCGAGCCTTCTGCCTCTCACTGTACGGCCTGCAGCAGAATTGTGCAGCGATGAGGGCTGAATATGCCGAGGACAAGAGGGGGCCGTTGTGTTTCTCAGTTAGATCGGCCTAGCTCACAACTGTCTCAGAGAGTCGACGGCTTGTTGCTCTGCAGGGTGCAAGTCATAGACAGAAGCATGACTGAGTTCTAGAACTGTAGATCCAAAGAAATGAAGTCTGAGCTGTGAGGACTGGAAGTTTGCATGAGAACAGTGTGGTGAGCAAAAGAGAACAGTGGGCACGATCTCCATATGAAAGCTCACCGGCTACAATGGCATCACGAACTACTGCAGGTACGTACATCAGACGGCTCCAAGAGTAATAGCCATGAAGTGCAATTTGGTTGAACTGTACCCGTCACGAATACAAATGCCGACACACACACACACACAATCACACACGCACGATCGCAAAACACGCGCACACACACACAGAGACACACACACACACACACTGCACACACTGCACACACATGGACATGCATCTCTTCAAAATCTCTGGAGCCCCATCTCCCGAGACCGAACCTCGGGGGCTAATTAGAGTGGCACCCACGTCGCATTGCAAGCCTGCACCACTGTCACATGAGTTTTTTGTGCAAAACGCCTTCGTATAGGCACCGCAGCAGAGGGCGGTGCAGAGGGCGAAAGCATCATTGCCGCTTTTGACAACATTCGCCAGTCTGTGTGCGTATTGCAAGCCGCTGCGAACGTTCTCGATAAAGGAACACTAGCGGACATGTAGGTAAGGATTCAGAGGAATGTGCTGGCCTTCGGCTTCGACCTTAAGCTCATTGAAATTCTCTACGTGAGAATGCTCACCTGCTCCTGTGCTTTTGGACGCCGTCTCTCAACACGAAAACGCCTGCAGAGAGGCAGAGAACAAGTTGAGAGCAATAACCTGGGCAGTATCCTATGTCTAAAGCGGACACCATGTGAATCGTTGAGCTTATGTACTGCAATTACTGTAAATGATTGAACCAGCTGTGACATGGCACACTGCTGCGGGACAAGTAGCCTGAGCCGAGGTCATCGTCAAGTTACAGTTACACCAGAGGCACAGCGGGGAATGCAGAAGTGGGGGTCTTCAGTGCTGATATGTGCTGAGTCACACCAGACAATGCAAGCGCAACTCACGCGCTGATCCCTACCTGATGGGGTTCATGCAGTGCTTGCCAAACCTGTTCGCAAGCTCATGCTCAACATGAGTGATTCGATCGCTTTTGTCTTTTCGTTGCCGAGCACGGGTCTCGCTGCAATCGCAGGGGACAGCCCGAACGACAGCGCCTGCACCTTGGTAGCAGCATCCTCCCCGGTAACGGCCTCTGTAGGCTCCGAGTGTGCCAGGTTTGGGACGATCTTGGGTATCCTTCCCGTCTTCCAACTTGCTTCGATGCCGAGAGGCTTCAGCTGTACAATGGATCGATGAGCTCCTTCCACATCTCCTATGTTTGGGTCATGTTGGGTCGAATCTGGGTAGACTGAGTGAAATCCAGACTTCACTGCAATCGCCCAGACACCGACAGCAAGCTTTTGCTCCTCAGTCACGGATCGTTTCAGCTTCATTGTTGGCGTAAACTCTCCTGTCGCGCGCTTCAGTCTGCAATCTGTGACGCAAACTAGGAAGCAGGACAGTGTGAGAATAGTGGCGCTTCTAGTCAGATGTCTCGCAAGCACCGGACTGCTGCCCGTCCCTTCACGTCGCCGCCTGTTTGTACCGAGAAATCCCGGGGAGCGATCGCAAACTTCTGGATCTTCCAGTTGTTGTTCTGGCAAACATTCCTCACTGTCTCAGACTCGTTGCTCCCGATGGGCTCAGGGTCTCTTGCGAGCCAAGCTTACTCTGACAACGAATATCATCAAGCGCAAGAAATGCCATTGCTCGTCTATTATTCGATAAGCTCCTTGAATACCCCTGCACCACCAGAGCCTGCAGACCCAAGCCGGTGAGAGTGCTGCTTGTCAACAGGCTGAACACAGGTGCTGGGTCATCATGCGATGGCGACAGCGATTGCTGCCTGCTGCCGAGTGGCGTGTCAGAGTTGGTTTCTTCGATGGCTTTCTCGATGTACTTCTGCCACGCAGGATCCTCCAAACGAAGTCGGGAACGATTCACTTTGCAAACTCTTAGCCGCAGTGACCTGGAGGAGCGACGTTGCAAACAACAGGGAAGTCAAGTTGTGACGAGTGATGCGGGGCAGGATCCGAGCTTCAGAGCGCCATGGTGCGTGCAATACTGAGTAGAGTGCTTGAGCTGCACTTATCTGTTGCAGCTCTCAAAACCGAACTGGGCTTTTCCGCAGGCATTTTAAGCAATCCCGCGAGATTGAAACCCATCCTTCATCGCAGCTGAGATGGTCTTCACCGCTGGGTTCACCTGCCACGAACTACTCCGTCTGCAGCAAAATGCCCAGTCTACCATCTACTTTGCCAAAGGCTTCAGGCAACCAGTCCAAACCCTGAGATCGCATTACGATTCACTACGACTCGTTAGGCCTTAGTTAGGCTGCTGTCTTGTTTGGGCACCAACACGCCCATTATGATCTCGGACAAAAGGGACTTTGCCCTTGCTGCCAGGTTTCGGATACAGTTGAGCACAGGGTGCGCGTTTGCCCTACATATCAGGAGAGTGCATTGAATTCTCGGTTGATTGACTGGTCATCGGGATGACTGCTTCTGATTCATTACTTGAGAGCAAGTCTAAGCCGGTTTCCACAGGGAAGAGCAGGTTCCAAAGCTGTGCAAGCACGGCCCGTTTGATGTCACCCCGACCATTGATGAGCATCGCTGCGAGTCGCACTGCCCACTCTGCCGTGCGTTCGCGTCATAGCAAGTGCACGCTGTATATAGATACGTCTATATGCTATATTCATATCATATGCACCTTCTGCAACACTCTCTTGCTCTGATGTGTGTGTGTGTGTGTGAATATATATATATATATATGCATATGCGTGAATACATTTTGGCACTCGCTCTCGGCGAAGTCAGGCCAGGGTTCTGAAGAACAAGACAACTTAGGTCACAGACCAGGTCTTGAGGACAGGACATCTTCAAAGACGAGCCTCCAGTGCTGCTCCAGTGAGGTTGTCGCCTCCGGGAAGTTCGCCGGTCGCGCCCTGGTTTCGGCACACTCACTCAGGGGGTTTTTGAGCCAGCAGCACACTGAATCAGAGGGGGCGGGGAATGCTAAGGCTTAGGAGATTTTAGTAAGAACGAGAACCGCTGGCAGCTTTGCAAGTACGGTCTGCGAAGGGCTGCAGGGGCTGCAGCAGAGGAAGACGCTACAATGTGGACAGGGAAAAGTTTAGCTTCCCCTTAGGCTGGTGCTTGTTGTGGAGTCTGTGTAGAGTGGCACTGAGGAGCTTGCAGCCCGGCCCCTGCCTCTGCCAACAGCGTCACTACTGCTACGTTAAAGCGTCGATTGTCTCCAACCATCATGACCTCAGAAATGGCAGCTCTCTCCGACCACTGTATTTGTCAAATCTTCCTCGCTCCTTCTCGGAAGTCTCCCGACTGAGCCTGTGACGTTCGAGAGTGCCGGCGCTAGTTGTTTGATCTTGTCCTGGAACGACACTTAAAGTGGTCCGGGGCAACATGAAGCCAAGCTTCCGAGACTGTCACTGTCCTCAACCGGCACAGGCGCAATGTTCTCGCCACCTGACGTGGTTCTGCGTTGACTCTTCATGGGTGGCATGGAGTCTAGCTAATTGCGAATGTCATAGCCTTCTGTTGCAGGCCCAAGGCTACAGTGCTACAGGTGATCACTCCACGGCAGGTCAAGTTTCCGCTTGTTTCAGCCTGCACCGATGATAAGCTCCTTGTAGCGCCCGGTAATCCGCACGACACCATTGGTGTCCATGCAGCCCTGCAAAGGGGCCAGTGGCAGCACCAGCTGGGGAATGCTCAGAACCACGGCAACCATGAACCCCGAGATGACCCCCTTGGCATCGCGTGCAACCACAGAAGTTGCTCGAGGATGCGCTCATGCAGCAAACAGCGTGCACACAAAACCGGCAGTCACGGCAAGACCCATGCATTTACATAATTTCGTTAGCCTCATATATGAAGCATTCCATAATGTTGTATAACGGTGTACAGTAGCAACTGAATGCAACTGATGCAGGTTGGTGGTGCCTTGTCGCCGCTGTGCAGCCAGCCGTCTTTGTCGATGGTGCTCTCGTTTTTTTCCCTGATTTCCTGGCGCCAGCTAAAACCAAAGCCCCAGGAGGGATGTACCACAATTCGCGTCGAATGCAGAAGCTGCCTTGATGTGGGCCTCACCGAACCTGCAAAACAAGCTGCCATTCCGAGCTGCTTGTCGCTCGCTCCGTGCACGAACTTCCTGCCTGGGGTTAGCCATGTAGCCACTCATGATGTGCCGGCCACCTTCAGCGAGGAAGCTAGACGTGGCTCTCTCCGTTCGAGACTTCGAGGCCATGTATTAAGATCTGATTGCAACTACAACCAGAACCGAAGCCTGGCGGGTTCTGCAAAGACTGATCGACAAATAACCCGAACGCTTCCTGAGCTCCTTGCGGAAGCAAATTTCACCTCGCAGGGAAGCTCGAGGTTGCAAGGAACAGTTTTTGACACAGGGCAACAGGGCCCACCCTGTGACAGCAAAGCTTGCAACCCGGGAGCTTAGCGCGCATGCTTGGATTGTCATCCTGTGGGAAACCTAATCAGCAGGAGGCTATCCACCAGCGGCAACCCTGGAAGAAATTGCACGATGTCTCCCATTGTCTCCCGCTGCTGAACTGACTGCGTTCCCGCCACCTTGGCAGTCCTCAGGCACCTGGCCACTTGGATCCGCTCATCTACGTGAAATATCGTCAACTTGTGCTGCAGGACATCAACACCAGCCACTTTTTGCTGCCGTGACCAAGAAACAGTGCTGTTCAGGTGAAGATCCATGCCAACATTGGCAACGGCGAGGCTGCAAGACTGCATGAACACATGCACAGGGCACCACTTTGGCGCTGGGTTGACATCGCGGCACCTTGTAGCAACTGTCCAAAAAGCACTGTCGGATACTTCAGCTTTGTCAACTCACTGTTGCTCTCAAAGCGCCTCGATGTTTTCTCCATTTGGCCCGGTCTTGAAGCACTTTACCTCGATGCCGGGCAGAGCCTGCAACAGTGTCAGGCATGGTCTCTCGGGCTGCACTCTGTCGGCTGGGTCAGACGTGGGGAGACTGTGGTGACCTTGCATGTTCCGTGCCTGAGTCCGAAGACGAAGTCAACCTCCGCCCCATCAAAGGTTGGACTACTTGGAATCATCAACATCCGTTGAGCGGGTGGAGGGCAAGAGGCGGGGACACAGCAGGACGCAGCACCACCACCGCCACCAGCTGGCCCTACTGCGGCCGCGATAGGCGATCGGCCGGACAAGTCCACATTGGAAAGCTTCAGCTGGCCCATGCTGGATGATGGCTAAGCGAACGGCCCTACTGGCCTGAGCTGCGCCGGGCCAACGACAAAGGACGCAAACAGGGGCACGCAACGCATCAGCCAGCAGCAAATCCGCTTTGAGCATCAGCTGCCCTACTCGGACCCAGGCGCTGGCCCTGTTGCGGCTGCGATGGGTCGGACAAGGCCACGGGCACGCATCATCACTATTCATCACCCCCATCATTTTTCAGCTGCCCGCCCTACTTGGGCTGTCAAGGGCATGTGGGCATTCGACAGTCGTCCTCACCCTTGCTGACGGACCGCAGCCTCCCCCGCCGACTACGAGCGCTATGAGCACCGTCTGTGGCCAGCCCTCAAAGGCCGATGCTGTTGGCAACAAGCCGGTACTTTGCTATCTTTGTTGTTTCCTTTCTACGTACGATTCAGAGGCTGCCTCTAGAAAACCGACTACGGTAGCGCAACACTCGTTAAGACAGCAAAGTGTGGCAAGCCCAAACCATCCTTAAAGGACTCTGCCGCCTTCAGGTCCGATGGCATCGTCAGATATAGGGAAAAGATGCCATCGATACATTATGTCAGACACATTTCGCCAAGATCCCACCCCCTGTCCCAGATAGCATCCTATGGCAGCGAACCATCCAAAAACTCCGATCGCGAGTGCCTGGCCAACAGTGCCGAAGGCATTCCACGATGGCATGCAGCATGTGGTAAGTCCCGACGACTCGCTCATCCCGTAAACCTTGGCACAACGCTTGGAGTGTCGTGTGCGTGTGGCTTTGGTGGGCACGGTATATTTGCGGAATTTTCCTGCAATCCTAACAACATCTAACACAGCTCCCACCGAAGATGAATCTTCAGCTGGAGATCCACACATCCACCAATGTTCCACACCCTGCCAGCCCTGCCAGTACAGTCCACGTGCGTGCTATGTGCGCTGAAGGCTCGATCTGGCCTTTTGGCCAAGGCTACAATAACTGCAACATACTGCAACTGCTTGGCTAAGGCATCCGATTCCGGAAAGCAGTTTAGGAGTTCCCAGGCCACAGGGAAGCACAGGCAAGAAACTCAGGACACATCGTTTGCCTCCCTCTCTGCCGCCGATCTAGTTACGATTACATGAGCCGCGTGCAAAACGTTTGCGCCGAGAGTGGCAAGGAAGCCGAAACTGGCCCCCATTGCCAGAACGAATGTCGGCAGGCGAGTTGCGAACCACTGCGAACGGAAGAGCATTATCAGGGTTTGTGCTTGCGCACCTTTGGGTGATCACTGCTCGCCATCCGACGCAGGATCATGTCATGTTGTGCTTTGCAGAGTTGGAATTTGGCTCTGCCAGCACCGCTGCCATCCAAGCCTGGACGTAAAACGTGTCGATCTTCATAACGGCACACTGTCGCAGATGCAGTAGCAGTACTAAGTACTGTAGTAGGATGTTGTAAGTGTAGCAAGTCAATTAGTCAATAGCAGCTACGTCGCAGCTACGTGGTCCTCGCATCGATAGATCGAAAGCCGGCGCAGTCGCGGTCGCGAGGATGGTGACAGTGTAGCGACTGTGGTGATTCCGATTGCCGCAGCAGGTGCTGGTGTGACGAAGACATTGCTGGTGGTGGCAACATCGGTGATCGATGCCGGAGTTTGTGGGCCGTCAGTCGTCAACAATGATCTGTATCCTCCCTGATTCTCCTTTTCGTCATCGTCAGCCAATGCGGGGTGCGCTGCGGCCGCAGCCTGGCCATCAGCATCGCAATCCGCACTCTCACAATCGCCACTGCCACGAAATAACTGCTGTGGACGGCATGTGGGAGGTGAAGCCTGCGGCAGCTTCTTGAATTCTTGTATGCAGGCCGCTGTCCATCGCAGATGCCAAGATCTTCCGTTCGGACCAGTTAATGCTACGTCGGTTTCTCCTTGCACTCTCGACCCTAGGTCCCTGGCGTTCTGAATCATCATGCCGAGCTGGCCAAAGTATTCCAGTGTGTCTGCAGAAATTGGAGCTGCACCTTCGAGTGTGTAAGGGATCTTGTACTTCCGAGCGCCTCTTTGGCATCTAGTCTTGAAAAGTACCCCGAATGTCTGCGTACCACTTGACTACAAATGCTGTCTCTCAAAACCGGCAGAGCATGCATGCTTCCGCACTGCCGAGCTCGAGGAACCCGCCTACGATCAGGCTCTTGCACTGATCCAAACCTAGTGCATCGCGAGCTTTGGACAGGATCAACTTGTCCTTGGCAAGCGGGACAATTACCGGCTAGAGGCATGACGTGCGTGTTGGTTGCCTCAGCCACCTTGAATACCCGATGCTGAAAGAATCCTGAAAGATCCCGAAAGCATCGCACGACCTAGGATCCCGACTGCAACGGTCAGGAACAAAGGCTTCGCCTTCGAACCGCCAGCCTGCCGAGCAAATCTCGTGAAACTTGGCTCGTATCACACGCCAGTATCGAGCTGTTTCGGCTGGAGCTAGGTCACACCGCTCCCCGCCTGCAGGTTTCTGCAGTACTCGAGTCCCTTTCCCTTGGCCCACGTGGCAATCGACTTCTTCACACCTGCCCGCGGCCCCACAGACAGCAACAACGATGTATCGCGCGGTCATAGGCAAAGACGCCACAAATCATAAATCAAGACAACCTCCATCAAGGGCTGTCTGGGATCAGAATTGTGTGGGGATGTGTAGTGGATGATGTGAGACCGAGACGGATACAATGCGGACAGGCGCCACTCCCACACTGCACGGACCTGTGATGGTCGAAGCAACCGCCATCATCCGGCTTTGCATCTTTTCGTAAACACGCGGAACGCCAAGGAAGACGGTCGGCCGCACAAACCTTGCAGCATCTTGCAGCACTGCAATATTGCAAAGTTTCTAAACCGAGCCATGCCGACCAGACTGCCTGACCAAAGACGAAGGGTGCCGGGTGCAACAGTACGACGCCTGTCTGTTCAGAAGAGATGCTGGATGCGGGCTGCCAGGGTCATCTCCTTCAGGTCGTAGGGACGCGCAAAATAGATTGTGCTGTGCAGCTTTCGGTTGCTGCCGGCCATGAAGATGGGAAACCTCAAACAGACTCAAAAGTTTGCAGAAAGGGTAATGGCTGTATATACTCCGTATGCTCCGTACTCTGCACCTGCTGTGCCACTCCGGTTGTGGCTGAGACGTTGGACGGGCCCTACAAAGCTTGTAATGTTCAAGCCCGGAGTCAAAAAAGCGTTACGAATCAAACCCCTCATACATGCAATCAGTTGAGGCGAGCTTCCACATGTCCATCATCGAGCCGGCGACGTGCGAGAGAGGCAGGTACGACAAAATCCGCGCAGGATATGCTGGCACAGGGAGACTCTGTTCCAAGGCCGTCCAGGTTCCAGATTGAGGCTTGGCCGCACTCTTCATCACTGCAAGACTGAATCACACAAGCCCCAATGTCATTTACCGAGGCTGCCTTGGCCTGCAAATCCCGGTGTCGAACGTGATACTTCTATACTTCTATGCGCATATCATAGTGACACAATGTGACACAACCAACAGCCAGCCCGATTCCAACTACAGACACACAAAACAATCACAGACACAGACACACAAACATAGGCGGTTCAGTTCAGGCACCGCCGCAAGTCCGCACACTGGTCTGCTGGCAATGTGTTCAATGGATGCAAACCCTTGCCGGCCCGACCTTGAAAAGCACCTGTCTCGGCTTGGCTCGCCATGGATGTGATCGCGCAAGCAGCATCATGGTGCACCATGACCTTGTGGATTCTGTTTACAACTCCCGCTTGAATCTGTCGAATCTAACTATCAAATCCAAGCCCAACGCAGCTTTCGGGTTGCCGGTTGTGCCGGAGGTGTAGATGATGCCCATAGCATGTCCAGGCCGCGTTGCCTAGCACGCGAAACACTGCAGGGTCATGAAGCGGGCAGTCATTGGCTTGTTGTGAAACAAAACAGAGAGCCTCCTTCCTGGTAGCCAGGCCATCAGAGCTCTGCGACGCGCCAAGCTCCAAGCAGTCCTGCCGTATGTGCTGAGCATGCAGCTGGACAGCACAGCAGCTGAAACAAGCAAACACCGGGCTCAGATGTCCTTGAACGTCAGGACCTTGCAGACACTGCCGTCTTTCCTGCGGCAACATACGAGTAGCACAAACCGGCGGCTGTACGTCGTTTCTGTCTAGCTGCGTTGTACTATGCATCACGCTTACTAAGATGGCACAGTGAGGAACAACATTGCTCCAGCTCGCCCCCGGAATGGTCGTGAGTATAGAATTTGGGCGCAGGAGGTGATTATGTAGAGAGAAGCAGAGGGGTCCGTTAAGGAGTGACAGCAAGTAACCCTTTCGCATGTCAAGCAACTGCACCTGCAGCATGACATGCATCAAGATTGGAGGCACCAGCCAGCAGAACCTTCACCGAAAGCCCCAGCCTGGTGAGCTGAGCCGGTGCCGGCATGCCCCAGCACACGATGGCACGCAGCTCAGGCATTTCCTGGCCAGTTGCTCGCTATGCTTCTGCTAAATGAAGAACCCGCATTGGCCGGAACCCACGTTCCTCGACATGTTTCGCCGTCGCTTCAAACTCCATCTCTCCATCCACCACCATGACCTCAGCCATGCCAGAGCACTCGACCCAAGGCAGTGCCACCGCACCCTGGTCATTGTAGGACTTGGCTCGTCTACATCCCACGAGGTCCAACACCCAGAACATGACACGGCAAAGCCGTGAATGAGTACGTAGCTTTGGAGTGTGGTAGTCTGCTTGCGATAGCGAAGGCACCGCTGCGTTGGAGTGGTCGACCTTGTACTGCACCTGGTGGCAACCCGGTACTGGACCCAGTGTTCCCGTTTGAAATCACCATACATAGATAGCTAGTTTGTCGATCAGGTCGTTTAGTTAGTTTGGTGCACTTTTCTTGGTAGTTTAGGTTTGGTAGTCCACTAACAGTTGATTCAGTCAGCCAGCTCCAGTTGGTTAGTGCCTTCGTGCCTTCGTTTGATGCATTGTTCGAGATCCAACGACCTCGCTCGGGACACCATTCCGGTTAGTGGGTCCGTTGTTTAGTCGTTTGGTGGGTCGGTCCACTGGCTGGTTGGTCGGTTGGTTGGCTGGCTGCTTCATTGATTGGTGGGCTGGAGGGTTGGAGGGTTGCTGGGCTGCAGGGTTGGAGGGATCGGGTTAGTGGTGGGATAAACTGGATAAGTTGGGTATGTTGGGTTGGTGGGTTTGTGGGTTGGTTGATTGGTTGGTTCGTTCGTGGTTCGTTCGCTCGTTGGCTATATCTGCAGATACCGGCATTTGCCTGCTCCGGCGTATCCGTGGAGTAGATGCCGACGTATTTGCCTTTTTGGATCAGGCTTGACGGCTCGAAGGGGGAACATGCGGTTCGCGGTTCTGAAATGAAGTCGACAGTTCTGCTTTCCGAGCTGCCGCCACAAAGCATGGCCGCGAGAGCACTCAACATCCACTCCGGAGCCTAAGGTGAACTCTGAGTCAACTGCCAGCACATGCTGTAGCCTTCATGCCTTGAGCATTTAGCCGAGTCTTGTCAAGCAATGGCCGAGCAGCATTGAAACCAAAAATCGTCACACTCCCAAACTGTTGGACGCCCAGCCTTGTCACAGCCAAGATCATGCAAACTGGTATAGGGAGCAGTTGCAAGACGCTGCGTCAGTGCATCTAACCATGGTTGTAATCGCATCTGCTACATATCAGACCTGCCAATGCAGCTCAAACTGCTGCTTCCGCCCCCACCACTTTCTGCAGCTCGATCACTGGATGAAAGCTTTCGCAAGCTTGCAAGCATCTTCGTAGTAACCCTTCCATGTCCACTTCGCCCATGCCTGAAGAAACATCGATCAAGCCATCTGCCGCTGCAGAATCCCAAACTGAATGAGTGCGATGCATCCCTTCCATACAGACGGCTGTCGCATGTGCCTCCCAAGGCAGCGAGGGAGCTTCGCCAGTGCGAACGAGTGCCGGCACCGGTTTCTCAGCCGCCAGGGCGGGAACCTTCGGCGAAAAGCAAAGACACAAGACCATGCCTCGTGAGTTTTGATTTTTTGGCGCATCTTCGTTTTCTGCTTCGCTCACAGCAAGTACCCACATCTAAAAATATGTGCTAAGAGCTCTTGAAACGCCCTGCAGTCGTCGCATGAAGCGTCAACCGAACATATCTTGGGTGGGTGCTGGCTTTCTCGAAAACATTTGCGGCACTTCCTCAAGGTATAGCCCAACGAAAGATAATCCCCTGTTTCGAAAGCGGAGCTTAACCCTGACAGCGCACATCCCTCGCAATGACGGAGTCTTATGTGACCATACTGGGACTTCCCCGGACCTGAGACTTGTGTGGGAGGTTTTAGGGATCCACAGCTCTACGACGTCCGACTGTTGTGGAGCTCTGAACCAGGCAACGGTTGAAAACCGATTCAACAGCTCGGCAAATATGGGCCCTGGCATCTAAACCGATAACGGTTCAACGCTCTGAAGCAATGGGCCTTTGGCTTCCAAGCTCTACCGCTTCTCATGAGGAGCTGCCGGCTTCCGGGACCTGGTGCCTCTGCGGCCTCTATCATTGACCGAGCCCTTGAATTATCCAATATCCCCGGTGTAGGGAAATTCCTGCTCAAGGAAAAGTTCGAACGTGTATGGCACTCAACATCATTAGAGGCTTCAGTGCGTTCGGCCGGGCGTGATTTACGTTCGTCCTCACCGCCTCCCCTGACTAGCCACCGGCGCTATCAGCAATGTCGACAGGAAACTGCAGCTGATCATGTCGCATGGTGGGTGTGACTGTGCCCTGACGCTTCCATGAGAGCTCGAACTATGAAACGCCCTCCTGCGCCACACCGTGATGCCGATGAGCGTGCCGCGGTGTGGGCCAAGAAAAATTAACGCTGAAAAACTCGGACCCTCTCGCTCACTCTGCCTCCGTCCCGCCCTCATCCCTCTCTCGATGCAACCTCCGGGAAATTCTTCGCGGCTTGTTCCAAAAAGGACGTAAACAACGTCGACCTTCAGCATCTGATCACGAAAGTTGCGGCTGACAGAACTGGAGAACATGACATGGACAATCAAGGTCGTCTCAATCTCTTGCATCGAACTGGGCTCACGGCGGGGTTTCTTGGGCGGACATGATACCGACTTCGGGATACGGCCACCTCTTGCATGTGGCCATGTGATGCTGAAAGCGTACCGAAGGGTCACTGTGCTCACCCGATGCCCTGTGACTCCACGACACAATCAAACAATTTGAACTCCGACCTCTGTCCTTCATTTTAACTTCACCACTTTTCTGACATGAACTTACCTTACACATCTGCGCATGGGGCACTTGTGCTCGTAATCAGGGAAGATGCCGAAATGCTCGCCCGGCTCGTAAACCGGAGTCTGCGACGGTGACATCCAGCAGGTCCCGCTACGAAAGCCACGGCTTGCCCTACATGTCGTACAAGTAGCAATGCACAATATCGCAAAAAGGCCTTGCTGAAACTCGTGAAGCGAACAGGCAGTGTAGCAGTCCAGGAAAGCATCTGCAACTTGCACTGCGCTACTGTGAATCATGTGGCGGTCCTCGCTGCCCGCGGCAGCGACTGGTGCCAGTAGGTGTCTGGTCACAACCTTCACATGAAACGTCGAGCATGTGTGGCACACATGATTGCATTGCGCATGTGCGGCGCGACCAAGCAACCACATGAACCGTTGAATTTAAGTCTGCGCCTGCACCCTTTCCGACATGATGGTCGGCGGCCCAAGACTTTCTAATGCAGATTAAAATTGAAACTCGTCTGGGCCGGAACTTGAACCGAGACGTGCGTCATTCAACGGTCGCCCTGTGGAGAAAGCTAAGAGCACAGCCAAAGAGTTATCTTTACACGCCGTGTTCCGCCCACACACGTTTATCAGCGGGAATACACTGCCACGCTGAGTACTGCTGCAAAGCATTTTTTCCACCACTCCTTGTTCCGGAGCAGTACAGCAGCGTCTGCGCCCACCTGGCCGGCGGTCGGTGTAGTGGGCAGTTTGCACGCACTGGCTTGTTGAAATGCTGCCTCGCATCGGCGCACGCTAGACAAGGCGTACCACACGTGGCAATTCGCCACCATGCAAGCTTGCTGGCGATGACCTCGATCCTGGTTCAAATCCATGACCCGGGCGCCGGTTCCCATGGAAGCAGCGGCTTCATTTCATGTCAAACTTGACGGTCGCGCGGTGTCTGTGGACACCCATAGGTTCGTTTCACGCACTTTGCAGGCGGGCTGGCTTGCTTCTGGGCCGGCTTCGGCTTTGGGTGCATCCGTCAAGGTTTCCGAGGCGATGAATCAGGCAGTGGTGCGTGACACACAGACTTTGCGCATTTTGCAGGCGAATGTTCAGTTTGGCCCCCTGGGCCCGGTCATCGATACCACTGCAGGCCGTGCCGTCCTGGCAGGGGACACCACTTTGGAGGTCGCAGAGCTTTTCTGTGGAGGCTTCAACGGATGGAGTCAGGGTGCTAGAATCCTTACTTCCTTTGGGTATTCCCTTGCAGTGAAGTGGCTACTGGATACAGCCGAGGAGTGCTATGAGCCCGAGCTGCTGCAACACTGTGCGAGCACTGAACCTGTCTTTGTGTGTGCTAGCCTTGAGCATATCTGGTGGGCCCAAGGCCCCGCGATCACATGTCCACACGTTATATCCTTTTGACCCTGCCAACCGTGGAGTACGGGAGGAACAAGCTCCGGTTTGGAGGGGTTGTTTGATGCTTCACCTCATAGAACAGGTCCCCGGGTTCTTGAATCACGCTCACTTTCCCATAGTCCGTCGTGCGTGGATCGAGGCGGGCTCCCACGAGCAATGGTCCAGCACATTCCAGCACCATAGAGGGGCGCCAGGGACACAAGCCCAGAGCACTGGATTTTCAACTTTCCGCAGAGTTCTTTCGCAACCAGGATGGCACCGAGGTGCCGGTGCTCACGCAGATTGTGCCAGGAGCCCGTGGGGTCCCTGTCCGGGCTGTCGCTGAGCATCTGCGCCGCAGTGGCTTCGCCCGCCTCGAAGCTCTTTTCGGTCGTAGCTTCAGGGCGGATGGCCGGGCTGGCTCTCCACAGGATTGCACCTGTGTGCAGTTCCACTGCAGGGCCCCACGTTGTGAACTTTTCACGCTCCTGCCATTTTGGTCCGTGCTCAGGTGTACGCAACTCCCAAACCTTAGCAGCAGGAGATCCTTCCTGGATACTCGGTGGTGTGGGCCGCGGTGATAAGGATGAAGTTCTCAACATGAGCCTCAAGATCCCGGATGAGCTCGGTTTGGTTCGGTCCAAGAATCGACTTGGAATCAGGGTTGCTGAAGCCAACTTTGCTTCAGCTTGGGCGATTGTTCGGCCTGATCAGGATGCGCCGCCTAAGGTCGAGGTTACAAGTCTTTTCAAGCTGCTGTCTGCACCCCCTCAGCTTCGTTCCGGGGATATCCAAACCTAGGCAACTCAAATGAAGTGGCAGGTTCGCCCCTATTTGCGATGCCTCGGCCCTGGACAGTGGCCAATGGCCCACCACCGTATTAATCAACAGGCCGTGTTGGCGCAGCCGGTGGCTCCTCGTCAGGACAATCGGCCGATCATTCGGGCAAGGCGGATGCCCCAGCCGGTACACACGGCGGAGGAGCGATAAGTTGTCGACCCGCTGGAGACTCATGACCCATGGAAACGTTACCTGAACCAGCAAGCCGGTAGGTCAGCTGCCCCTGGTCCCGCTGCCCTTGCGCTTCATGCGGCAGCACCGCCAAACCAGCAAAGGTACGACCAACAGAAGAATCGACTCCAACAGCTAGAGGCTGGTCTGGAGATGTCTGGCGGAAGTCCGATGTGGCCATCTCGCCATGGCACAACAGGTTGCACATACGCGAGCAGCTGTGGATGGAGGAATAAGTGAAAACCGATTTGACCACGTTTGCATCGGACTTCAAAGCCCAACTCCAGGCCAATGCTGAGTGTCAGCGTGTGCCGCAAGCGGCGCATGAACTTCAGTACCAGCCGGGCTTAAATGAAATGAAGGCCTCTTCCCAGCTTCGCGGCCCTACTCCTGCGAAACGTCTTGCCGAGCCGGAGCAGCTCCAAATGGAACTAGATGGGCCTCTATGACAAATGGCCTTGAGCCGCTTACAGCTGGTTTTTTTACGGGGTTTGGGCAGCCCTGAGATGCCTTCGGGGGATGGTCGGATGGCGTCGGCGGGTTTCTTTTGAGGAGTCAGTTGTCACTTCGCCGTTATCAATCCGACAACCATTCTTGACAAAGACTGGCACGTAGTTAGGTTGGAGCTGATGTGATCGTTGCAAATGATACCTCTGCAAATGCCAGGGTTCAGAATATTATGAATAATGGCTTCCAAGTTCCGGCGATTGGGTTTTCGTTGTATGTGGGGTCAGCCCACCGAGAGAAAGTTCCACGCAGGCTCCCGGAGAGCCATGTTGCGGAGCTATGCACTGGGGGTTGCCGCATTATCGCGCCTGCCTCGCGCTGCGTTGTTTTCCCGCTTCCATGTTGCACAGCTGCATTTTTTTTTTTACGCGCCTCGTTTCCGCCTGCAGGGTGCAGACTTTCCGAGTGCTTCGTCCGCCTCCATGGTTTCGAGGTAAAGGTCATTTCCATTTATGGTGTTCCTCCTTGTCTACCTGAAGCAGCCGAGAAAAATAGCCTTGTGTTGGCCTGGGCCTGGCCTTCCAACAAGTTTCCATTTCATGTGTGCCAGCCATTGTGGCCGGAGACTTCAGCACGGCACCTGTGAGCCTCCCGGCTTGGCAGGCTTTTCAAGACCTGGGATGGATTTTGAGCTGGGTGCCTTCGCGGCGCAGGCTCATGATGTTCATTTGCCTTGCACTTGCAGGGAGGGGCTACAAGGTATGATACGTTCCTCGTCCCCCCGAGTCTGCTCCAGTACTTCCATTCGGCAAATGTCATGACGCCAGAGCACCTTTTTGATAGTCACGCCCCCATAAGACTCCGATTGCAATTGCCTTGCAAGGGCATTCCACGCTGGATCTGGAATTAGCCGAAATCTTTTTCTGACTTGATTGATGCGCTCGCCGATCTGGTGGATGCCTATGATGCTGTATCTTGCACCGTCAGGGCGGGGTTTCATGCATCGGTCATCGGTCCCGGAGGTTCAGGCCGGGGATAAGCTTCGGTTGTGGTCTGCCACGGTTGAGCGTTCGATTTCAGATCCGGGTCGGAATTCCTTGAAAAGCTTGCCCCGCGGCCATCGTGGTCGCTGCAAGGACGTTCAGAGACAGCAAGCAATTCCTCCGCCAATGTACAGTGATGAGAATCATGCCGGTGGAGCACCTTGGCATCCTGTTCCGGGCAAAGTTGCACACATGTGAAAGGACGGCTCTGGGGAGGTCTTATCCGGACAAAGCTAGGAGAAGCCCCGCAGTCGCGGGCGTCCACCTGTATTTGGTATAGTACCTGAAAAGGCGTTTTTTCACCGCCGGGGCGGGGACAAGCAGCGTTGTGGTCGCCGAGGGGGTCAACGGGGCGACGGCAGCGACAGGCTGCAGCGTCGAGCGGAGCAGCAATGCATTTTTTTTGCGCGCCTTTTTACGACAGCGAAGAAAGTCCCGAGTCAGCCAACTGTGTGCGGGGCCGTCTGCACCCCACGTTGCGCGCTCAGAGTCGACTGGGCGCCGGGGGCTGGTGGCCCGCCAGGAGCTCCCCGAGTGGGGGTTCCAGGCCGCCCGTTGGGTCACCAGGCCCCGCGATGGCAACGCACGGAAAACAAGCGAGTCCAAAGCGAGCTCCTGGCTGGCAGGCAAAGCAGTGAAAACCCTCGAAGCAAAAGGCCCAGACTGGGACTCGAGCAGGGCAAGGGAAGGAGGGTCAAGCATTGCGCGGAAGCGGCCGGCGATGCTATCGTCGACAACACGGGAGGCCGGCCGCTGCCATCCTCGAGTGGTGTCGACAGGAATGCTGTTCTCTTTTCTTCAAATGACGATGCCGTGCTTCCTTCGCAAGGCCTCCTCTGCCGCTACCAACAAGTTACCTCTTGGCGAGGTGTCATCGGAGCTTTGATGGAGTACTGGAGTCCCATTTGGAATCGTGATTCCAAAGAAGAGGAAGCTGATATTGAGGATTGGCTGCATTTCCACCGTCTCCTGGCCACTTGTCCCAGCCCTTGCTCGGTCCGCAAAGCTCGGGGAGTGTGCGGTTGGTTCAATAGTGAGCTTCGGATTTTGCCCCGTCAAGCGCCGGGCGACTTGGCTCAGATATTGCACTCCCTGTCGGGGGATGGCTTCCCGCCTGCGATGCTGAAGGCCTGAGTCGCTGTCCTTAGCAAGGTTTCAGTACCGACTGGCGCATCGCAGGCAAAGCCCATCACGATACTCAGTTGCATTTTCCGGCTTTGGGCCAGAGTTCCTTGTTGCCAGGTGTTGTCGGCTTGGAGTTGCTCGCTCCCCCCACCATTTCTGGCTGCTTGAGAGGACGCTCCGCTTTAGACATTTTTTTGTTTTTTTGACGCACCTTTTTGCGACTGCGCAAAAGGAGTCCAGGTCCGACTACAGGGCACTGGACGGGGGGTGCTCAAGCGGGACGCGCTGGCAGGCGGCTGTTGGCGGGCGCCTGCAGCCAGCGGGCGTCGGCGAGGAGCTCGTGCAGGACAGGCGGATCGCCAGCAGCACCGAGCTCTGCAGCAGCAGGGAGCTCCAGGAGTGAGGCGGCGAAAGCTCGCTGGGCAGCAACAGACAGTATGCCACTCCAGCGGTGGACCCATGCGGCCTGCACAGCGCGGCGTAGTGCGGCCGGCGCGCTGGCCGCGCGGGCTCGCGCCAGCAGCCGAAGGAAGGTGGCGGCCTCCTGGCTCCAGCGGCCTCCGGTCTCAAGGCCGAAAACGACAAGGCGGCAGCGGCGGGCACGGAGCAGCTCGGGGTAAGTCTGCCGGCGTTTGCGCTGCGCAGCTCGGGCCAAAGCAACCCCAGGCATATGCCGTGCAAGCAGAGGTTGAGACCTGTCTTAATGCCTCAGGTACTGTTGGGTCTACCCGGGGCCGGATATTAGACCCCAAACCCTGGGTCTAATATCCAAACCCGAGGGTCATGCAAAGGGTCATTTTAGACCTTCACGCCTTGGCCTATGATCATTTCTGGGTTTATGTTTTCAAGTTTACCGGGTTTCTGCGTTTTTGGGCGCTCGTTTAACGTTTCTGGGTTTCGGCGGTATGCTGCCCAGTGGAACAATCCAGGGCACACGGGTACCACGAGCCCTCGCTTACCCATCCATAAGAACACTAGCCACAGCAGCACAGCGCCGGTTTCCTGTACCCGTCTCGAGGTTCATATCTTACTCAGACGTCTATATTGGTTTGGGATCTATAGGGTCTGGAGGGTTTGGGGGGTTTGGGATTCCTGGGTTCACGCCCTTTTCAGATTGTTGGGTTTGGTGACGTTTCTGGGCTTAAGTGTGAAAGGTTCCTGGTCGTTGCGTTCTGGACGGTTTTGTGTTTACGCTGTTTAAGTTTGTTGGCGTCTTCGTGTTTGGGTTTCTGGATTTGGTCATGTTTCTGGATCAGAGTGTTTCGCATTTCTAGGTTTCTGTTTCTGGGCGTTTCTGTGTCTAGGTGTTTAAGGTTTCTGTTTTTCTGTGTTTTTACCGAAACGCAGTTTTTGAGTTTATGTGTTCAAGTTTACTGGGTTTCTGAGCTTTTGGGCGCTCGTTTAATGTTTCTGGGTTTCGGCCGTATGCTGTCCAAGGGAACAAACCAGGGCACACGGGTACCACCCATCCATTAAAAAAACTGGCCACAGCAGCACGGCGCCGGCTTTTTGTATCCGTCTCGAGGTTCTTAGAGTTTGGAGGGTTTGGGTGTGTTTCTGGATTTAGGTGTTTAGGGTTTCTGGGTCACGGGGTTCCTCCCGAAACGCAGTTTCTGTGTTTATGTGCTTCGGTTTATAGGATTTCTGCGTCTTTGGGTGTTTTTTTGGCGTTTCTAAGTTTAGGTCTAAAGGCGCTTCAGCTTTTTTGGTTTTTGCGTTTCTCGGTTTGGTGCTGCTTGTGGGCTAAGGCTTTTGCGTTTTTGCATGATGTTGGGTTTAAGTGTTTTTAGCTTCTGGGTTTCTGCGTTTCTGTGCGTTTCTCTGGGTTTCGGTAATTCTGCGTTTCGGGTTTAAATGTGTGTAGGTTTCGGTGCTCACACTCGCTCGGGCAATCCAATGTTTAGATTTCGGCGCTCACACTCGGAGAGGCATGTGGTTTCTGAGTTTCTGCGTTTTGGGATGTTTCGGGGTTGTTAAAAGCTTCTCGGTTTCTGCGTTTCTAACTGCAGTTTTGGTCAAGCGACTTTCACGAGCAGGCACCGCGGGACACAAATCTCAGATCCGTTTCGGTGCTCGTGGACCTGTAGTTCAATTTCGCGACCCGCCAAACCGAGAATAGTGCGAAACGGCGGGGGCCGTTCGCGACAACTTCGACGCGCCGTGCCTCAGCGTTCGGCACATCGACATTCATACCTGCAAAGCGGATGTTGCGGGCAACTCTGGCGCCAGCCTCCCGGCGAGGGGAAGCCGCAGGCGGCCCACCAGGAGAACACGAAGCAGGGCACGGGGTATGGTAACGTCATCCTGCGTGGGTTTGATATCCGAAGCACGGGCGGCGAAAGGGGACAGCAGCAGCGCTCGAGAAGCAAGTGTATAAGGTCAGATAACGCCTGTCGCAAGCATAGACAGCGAGTCGCTGCCAGCCCTTGAACGGCCAACGGTCGCGACCGCTCGAGATGCACAGCTGTGGCATCACATCCGGTCAGGTCAGGTCGCCTGAACGCCCGAAGGCGGCCCTTTAAGGGCACAGGGAAAAAACAATTTAACTATTTGCACAACTACGTTGCCAATCGGTCTACCGCTCATTTCTGGAAGGAAGCATGAATCGCGGATCTCAGCGTTTCTTGCAATCTCTTTCCAGTCACCCCAGCCTTTCCAGCGCGCGAGGTTTTCCAAACCAGTGGCCCAAGAGCTATTCGGTCTTCCAGGAACACGTGTGCCAACAGGACCCGATGCTAAAGCACGCTTCACCCAACGTGTGTTTGCAAGATTAATAACATACACCGCCAGATTCCAGTGCTGCTTCATGCAGTTTGTAAACCACGTGGGTCGATGTAGCCTCGCCCAAAAACCAAAAGCCCGCACATTCCAGTGATGCAACACATCATGCCATGGATCGTCCCACCGGGTATCTGGTGGTGCACCAACAATCTGACGCAAATGTTTGCGGAAATGAACGTCCATTCGATGTAGGTCCGCTGAATAAATGGTCCGATGCCGAGCTGCAAAGCACGCGATCGGCGAGATGGTTTTATCAAAGAACTTCAATCGGTAAAGAACGGAAGCTTTCCTCCTGTCACAAAGGATATGACGGTTTGCATGAAAGGCACGAGATGGCACGAGCTGCAATGGCATGCGCATGTGCCGCAGCATTAGCACGTGGAACTGGGCACTGTGGATGGTGACGTCGTCATGCGTGGGCAGAACGTTGAAAAACCGCTTGCGGGGGCAGCTGCGCACGCGGTGAGCAAAATGCGTCTCACACGCGCGCTCATGACAGGCGCTGGTGGCACGGATGTTTGCCAGCACTTGAATGACCGCGGCCCGGCCGCCTCAGCTCGGTTGGGGGAGCTGGGGGGGCCTGTGGCGACAGGTTGCGACAGAAGATCCACAGTTTCTTCTCACATCAAATTTCGAACAGTGATCCCAGTGCGGCGACACCCCGTGCCAGGGTGGCAAGCCGTTTCCGACGACCTCGATGCAAAAATATGCCGCACGGGTGACTGACGGAAACATCAATGCTGTACATGTTTGTATATATATATATATATATGTGTTGCTCGCGAAACAGGGTTGAAACGAAGAAGTCCTGAAGGTGTCCCGAGCGCGCTCTCGTCACAAGCTGCCACGGCAGCCGGCTGCCAGCTATGCGAATGGCCGACGCGAAACAGACTGGAAACCAACCTCAGATCGGAGGGTGTGGAGACACCAGGCAACCACGCGATCATGTTCGCAGACGTGATTAGCCGTGCAAGCGACCAGCAACCCTGGTGACACCCGACATCACGGGACGACCGAATGCTCGAAGCTCCACGAAGCTGGCAAAGTGCACGCATCACATGCCACAAGCCGAGTGCATCAAGATCATTCAAGATTGGTCAGGACACAAGACGGACGACGCAGCTTTTCGAATGCAGCGCACCAATATGGCCCTTGTTTGTACAGTTTGTTACTTGGCGCCCGTGCCAAGTCAACCCCAGCGACTGTAAATCAACCCCAGCTGCCTGCACATAGATTTTTCTGCTGATTTTTTACGCTAGTCAACCCCATGCCGGAAGTCGACCCAAGAACTTGGCGGTGAGATGCGCTGAGATAACCGATTCATGCCGACTCTGTATTCCGAACGTGTGAACGTGTTGTGAAAACCGTTTCTTTGATGACGATGGACAATCAGTTTGACTGGCGGACACCGAGCGGCACATGGTCAATGCAGACCGTAGCGGTTGCCCCCGCCGAGGAAATTTGCTAAGAAACATCAGAGCTGTGAAGGGTTACAGCACATCAGCATCATCGCCGCCTTCTTTTGGGACAAGTATTTCTATTGAGCGCAGGAGGGCTCCCAACAGGCTTGTGCGAATGCAGAAAGCACGAGCAGAGATACGGCAGTGAGACAAGTTCAGCAGTCATTGAGGATACATTATCTTCAAGGTATCTAGCGCTGCAATGAGTAAACAGAAATGGAAAAACTTGGCACCACACTTCCCAAGCAACAATGACGACATTACCGCGAGGAATACCTCGAGAGGCCGATGCCCTTTGGGACAGCGTCCCCATGTATCAATTACATGTTATGCAACAAAAGGTCCTTGACGATTTTTGGCTGATTTTTTGATTTCATTTAGATGTTGTATATAATTGATGTCAAAAGCGTTAGCATCTCCATGTAATATGCTATATGCACCTTGATAGGCTTCGGTCGTCCAGTCTGCTTTGGGCCTGCCTGGCCGCCTTATGGTGGGAGCTCTAGGTGTCAATCCGTCTGTTTTGAAAGTAAAGTGAACTAGAGGGTCTGCTGCGCGGGCTCGCAATATGTGTCCCGAAAACCTAAACTTTGCCTTGCGCCATGTGTCCGCAAAGTGCTCAAAAGAACAACCGTATTCGTTTCGTAACTTGGGGCAAGCATCGGAATCTAGAATTTGGTAAGGAACATGAAAAATCAGCAAAAACTCAGGGTGAAGAGGCACCTAAAAATGTGCGTACGACACCCACCGTTTTGATTTGTCCTGAGAAGACCATAAACGTCGCGACTCGAGCGGGCAGAAGTGCAACATCTCCAAAGCAACAAGTAGACGCTCTTCACAGCGTTTCACAACAATACTCAATTTTGACACGATACAGCAGGCGCTCGACTTCGCAAGCCACACATCGGTGAAGGTGACGCTCCCTCCTGGTACGCCTTTCGAAGATGGGACGCCTTGTCATCCACCCAGGAGCTTCCTGCGGTCTGCCGAAGTCGCGTTCTTGCACCGCCCTAACCATGCGACGAGTGCCCCAAGGTAGCTGTTGCCTGCTGTAACCATGCGTTCTCGCAGATTGCGGAACGCTGGCAATTGGGCAACGTTCTGGTGTGGTCCGTGGAGGAGGCAATCCAGCCGAAGTGCTTGCTGGCAGATGTTTTCAAAGCTGCTGCGCCCCAACAGATGCCGCAGATTGCCGCAAGTCCTGCGCACTAGCACTCCAGCGGCCTTCAGTGTCACTGCCTGCCATGGGACGACAATTTTCTGCCACACACCCGTTGTTCTTGACTTTGACCTCTGCCTGCAATGCAACCTCGTCCCTGCAAGGCCTTGTGCCTAGCGACAGTTGGGTAGCGTCGGTGTCATGCAAACAATCGCAAAAACCAAAACCAAGTCGAGACGGCGTATGACGGCATCCACCCGCAGCGCCGCCCAGGCACCCATACGCGGTGCTGGCTGCGTTTGTGACGGACGCCATGCAAACGACTGCGTGTCGAAGGCTACGTTCCTCATGAAGTATACAGCGGTTCTACGGTTGGTGGGACGAAGCTGCGAAATCAAGATACATTAAACAGTTAAACTGCGAACAAGGGGGCCCGCTGGCCCCCGCCTCGTTTGCTATGGGAAGCGTGACGCCTTGCACGACACCCTCCAGAACTAGCATGTCGTTGTCGTTGGACACCATCAAGGCCGAGCCCGAACCGGTCAGACATCGTCGTGCTGGGTACGCCAATGCGGCACCCGAAATCGTCCAATCCTGGGGTTTCGGCGCTTGGACCTTGGAGGAAAAACCTCGGCCAGCTGCCCGATTTCCAAGACCGACCCCGTGCAAACCACGCCTTACGCACGGTGGCGAGCGATTCTCCAAGGAGCCCTGCCCCGCCGGGCTCCCAGTCATGGCTTAGCTGAGACGCTCGCACCACAGGCCATGCCGCCACGCTCGCGCCCGGCCGCCGAGTTTGCATGCCGCTCCCGATCTGCCACTGCAGAGGCGTGGGGCGCAAACTAGGATATAGTCGAAAGGGCGTGGGATGTCGTGGGTGCACGTCGCGAGTCGCGGGACGCGGTGGTGAAACTACAACACCGGGCGTACTCTCAGATGACCGACGCCGCTTGGATGTGGTCATTTATGGCCAAACACCCAACGACTCCGCGCCCGCGCTGTGCTGATGCGACATTGTTATCGACGCTGAAGCGCACGGGCCAACCACAGCCCACGGCCGACGGCCGCCCTGCGGCCATCAGAACGACGCAAAACCAGGTCGGGTAACGCAGGATGCAAGATTTGTTACTACGTTCGTAGTCCTAGGCTTGTGGAGGCTCTATGAAAGGAGCTGGGCCGGGCTGTGGCAAGAGGCCGGTGCCAATCCACAGAGACATGTCATATGTTTCATGCACAAAGCTCCCTAGGGGCCCTGGACCCATACCTGCGCGATCGCGCGATCTGGAAACTTCCCACAAGCAACGAGCCCAAGTCTTTTCCTTGCCGAGGTGTGCTGTCCTCGGGATGAAGAGCCTGTGTGGAGGCACAGGCTCAGCTACTTCTGGCTGCACACCGAATCGATGTTCTTGCGACCAGATTGCATTGAAAGTGACACGAAGTCCTCCCTGTATTGATGATTTGGTGTGGCTGGAGCCTGCAATTTATTGCAAGCCCTGGTGTGAAACACGACCACACCCTGGCAGACGGCCAAGAAACGGACACAGTCTCGGGAGCCTTGGAGCTAAACACGGTGCTTGTTGAGCTGGTGCCAAACATCCAGCCAGTTTGTGTCCGTGTCTCGGCCGATACTGTCGGGGCCCGGCACAGTAAGAGGCCCTAAACGGCCCAGCTCCACTACTTACCATCAGAAGCACCAGCGGAACATCATCGACAGCAACAGCAACACAATTTAATCTGACAACCCGGAAGACCAAACCGTTCAGCTTGTGGGAGGCGGTTCGTCTTCATCGGTCCACCGAAGGCGTGTGCCAGCCTGGCTGCGGAAAGCACAGGAAGACCCTTGCCGCCCTCGTCGAAGTACCCATCGCAGCGCCTTCCAGAGGCCCTCCCGCGCCACGCCCTTCACATCGACGTATCTGCCTGACCGTGACCGCGCCTAGCTGCACCCTGCTCTTCATCCCCGCAGTGCCTGCACCCACACCCTCTTGCCAGCCATGCCACCTTTGCCGTGTTGCTTGCCTTCCAGCCACTGGCCTACGTAGCGCCGGCCTCGGCTGCTGGGGATGAGAACCAATGTTGTCGGCACGACGAAGGCATCGAATCAAGCACACCAGAACGAAAAGGATAAGTTCGAGAGCACGCAAGCAGGAATGCTCGCACGAAAGGGCTAGTTCGATCTTCAAAGCTATTGGCTTGCCTCGGCGGGGGCAGTTCTTGTTCGTGAATTGGTCGTTCTGATAGTTTTTCTAAATAAGGGTTCTTGACTCAATCCCTCGCCATTTCTGCCATTCGCAATGGTGCCGATTCATTACACATTGTTCCCACCCGCTTTTTTGGTGTCTCTGGCACCACTCCGCGGGCATTTTCGCAGCCCTGTGATCACACCTGTAAAGGAAACTGATGCCAGCACGGCTTGGTTGGGTACGTGCCTGTTCTATCATATTTTCTCGCCGGATTCGGACTGCTGGTCCGAACGAAACATGCAACACGACTCAAGAACGTTGCTGCACTCATGTTTGCCTCTCTTTGCGACGGTGCCCAGGTATTTGGTTGGTGACAGATCACCCGCGTTAGTTACAAACTCGTCCCAAGCCGGCTCCAAGCTTTGTCCCCAACTTCGCATCCTCAGGGTAGCACCGTCCGGCCAACAAAACTTCCCTTCGCCGGACTTTCGATCGCCGAGGTAGTCTCCCTCGTACCATCTGCCTTGCAGATTGAGGGTTTAAGGATCGCTGCTGGAGACTTGGAAAAGATTCTACTCATCGATGCGCTGGGGGCTTCCACCATCTGGCCATCTCATGGTGCCATGGCCCGTCCTCGGCAAAGAAAGTGCATCGCAGGCTGTTTCGCTGTTTGGCTTTGGGAACTTCGTGGCGAAGGATATGTTGGGTCGCGGCATCTGGCTGTCTTGCCAGCTTCCGACGTAGACACCTTGGGAATGAACACGCTCGTCATGGACCCCTTCAAACGATCGCCTGCGGCATGCCCCAGCAAGGCGTTGTCTTGACAACAGGATGAGGAGACATAAACAGCCAATCTGAGGCATGCGCGTCCATCAGAGAAGGTGTACGTACCCTGCAGCCGTGATGGGTGCCGTGACAGCAAGCTTCCGAGCAGGTTGACTCAAGTCCGCGACCAACAAATGTCGACGTCACAAAAAGCACGCTTTCTGTCTTGCATGTAGAAGCAACAAAGAAGAGACCCTGGTATTTCACGATGGAAACACGAAGGCCGCAGCCTCGCCGTGCATGCTGTCGTTGAAGAACTGGCCGGAATACGACCTTGATGGGTCCGGGGGGGCAGGAGTGTCAGTGGCTCGTCCTAATAAGTCTTAATAGATGCCTAGTTCAAGCGGGGCCACTAGCCCACCCGAGGCTTCGCCAGTTCAAGCGTGTCTGTGGTGAGAGCCTGGTAGCTAAGTGCAAAATGCAATGCCGAAGCGGTTTCAGCTTCACGGTGGCAAGCCGCAAAGATCAAAATCAAGGAACTTGACCCGTTCTCGAGGCTGCCGCGAGTTGTCAGAGGACGTGAAGACTCCATAGCCGTGTTTCTTGCCGTCCCTGCCCGGCACAGGAAATCAAACCCATCCTAAACCTGCAACTCTCCTGACTGCAGCGGTTTCATTAAGCAGCCAAACGTCAGCCAAAGCCAGAGCTCAGCATGAACCCCGGCTTCGGCAACGAGCATGGCTAGTTAGCTGCAAAGGCTTCAGAGAAATGCCTCTGCCTCGCACCTTATATTCTGATATTGCTTATGGCACAAAGAGGACGAACCACGTTTGCACTCATGGACAAGACTTGCGGCACGTCAGGCAGGCCTGTACTCGCCCTTGAAAGTGGAGCCATCGGCCCAGGTCTCAAGACCCTGTCCGGATTTCATGTCCTTGTACTTTCACAACAGCAACAAAGGCAGGAGCAGCAAGTGCACATATCCGTACAATCGGCGGCGTACCATCCAGATTCAAAGACACGACATGTCATTCGAAAGTTTCAATTCAGCTCTCCTCCACCCAGTCGCCGATGTAGGACGATCCTGGCAGCCGATTGAAACTGCCCTGTCCCTATTCCGATAAACCTCAGCTTCTCAAGGTTCTTTGCGTGCAACTGGAGTGCAAAGAGCATCACCCGTCTCGAAACTGGAGGTGTGCATTGAGAGCCCTTTCGTTCAAGCCCTCTCAGTCGCGAGACGGAGCCGCGCCTGCTCTATTTAAACATGCCACTTTCGCCGTCCGAGTGAAGGAACTTCCCGGATCCATGAGCCTGATTCACAGCAGAAAGCTTCCGCACACGAAGGCTGCAACGGCAAGCAGGTGTCAGCGGGCAGTCGAGATCATCTGCCAACTACACAGAGGCCGCGAGCCGCGAGTCCCGGAGTGTAACGAGTCTCCAAACCCTATCCACACGGATTCCGGCCTTGTCATCCAGCCACTGGCCTTCGTACACGTCGCCATTGGCATGGACAAATCTCCCACGTCCTCGGCCGGACTGCAGCTCTCTTCTGATGCAGATGCTCATGTTAGATTATTTGCAACGGTCGAACCTGTAGTAGTCGTAGTTAGTAAGTAGGTAGGCTGGCAGGTAAAGAAATATGAGCGCGGCAAGCAAGCAAGTAAGTGAGTAAGTAAGTAAATACATAAAGCTCGCAAGTACTTGAGTACGTTGGTAGGATGTCGTAGCATTAGCGGGCGGTAGCGATAGTGGCAGCTGTAGCGGCAGCAGCAGCAGCAAGAGTCGTAGCCGCAGGCATAGCCCGGCAGCAGCAGCAGCAGCCGTAGCGGTAGCCGTAGCGGTAGCAGCAGCAGCAGCAGCAGCAGCAGCAGCAGGAGCAGCAGGAGCAGGAACAGCAGCAGTTGCAGCGGTACTGGTACTGGTACTACAGTAGTTTCAGTCGTCGTCGTAGTAGTAGTAGTAGTAATTAGTAGTAGTAGCAGCAGCAGTGGTGGCTTCAGTAATTGGCCTTTGCGGTGGGAGTGGTGGTGGAGGTGGTGGCGGTAGTGGTCGAGGCTGTGGTCGTGCTCGGTGCGGTGGCAGCAGCAGCGCGCTGTGTACCGGCGAAGACCAGGAGGCCCGACCGCAGGCTCGGTCGTTCACAAACTGCCCCTCGTATCTGCCACCATCGGGCCTGGATGATCCCCCGGGGCGAGTCGACTGAACTTAAGTGAACTTCGCTGGCACAGTCTAGTACACCCGGACATCGTCCGAAGGAGACTTCCGCGTATACGCGCTACTCGGGGACGGCTGGAGTCTGCAACCACCTGATAAACCGCGGGTATGTTTAAACAAGTTCTTGAAGAAGCGCTCCAAGCTTTAGGCCTCGTATTGCGATGCTGACTTCCGATTGGTGGTACGGATGGACATGGTAATCAGACATATTCCTGCTGCTTTGGTCCCTATCACATTTATTATCCAAGATAAAGTCTAGGAAGCAGCAGATTTTCCCAGACTCGACCGGTAAGAGGTGCTTCGGACTACTTCGGACTGTCATCTGTCTAGAATGTCTTGTGACCGGACCTTTGAGGTGATGACATTCTGTTGGTGCTGCTGTCGCACTGCTGTTTAATCAAACGAACTCAGGCAACTCGGTAGTTTGGTCATTCTACAACTACAGACAAGAAAGCACTACTTCCAAGCCCTGCCCCAATACAGTGCAATAATGCGTCTGTCAATCTGTATTGCGTAACGCGGCAGGAGTGTGGCATCCTACTGTACAATTATGCTCAAGGTTTTCACGATGGAGGCTTGAAGGCCACAATGGCGCATGGAAGTATCCAACAGCCCACCCGCGATCCCACCTTCGAGCTGAAAGGCTTCGGGCTTTAAGCTTGAGGGGAAGTTGGATTCCGGGCTGAGGTTCTGGGTTGTAGGGGCTGTAAGATCCCCGTCACACTGTACTAATTAATTACGCCGAAAAGCGCTGCTTGAATTTTCCATATTCCACTGTTCCGGAAGCTAGCTTGAAGATCTGCCAGCTTCGGAGAGGTTGTAACTGGGATTTTATTTGGGATAAGTCGGAATAATGATGATGGTCGCAGTGAAAAGCCATGTAATCTAGGGCAGGACAAATGCCTGGAAGATTAGGCACCACGCAAAAGCCTACACTCGAGCCTTATCTAAGCTCCTGTCTCAGACCGTTCTCGAACTCGAAACACCCCTTTACGCTTTCCAGCTTTAGTGTTCGAGGGTTCAAGAATTCTGGCCACGCCGTCTGGGGATTTTGAAGAAAGCCTTCCCTGAGCGATAGAGGTTCCTGCCTCAGCAAGGTGCCCTCCCCGTGTCGATGGACACCAAGCCACTGCCCGGTGTAAATCTGGGTCGCACGGGGCGAGTGCAGCATTTGTCAGCAAGCTTTCGGGCATCGAGCCCGTCATTAACACAAGCCTGCGATTAAGTGTGCAAAACTTCCTTCAGATTTCGGAATGCCCTGCTTCCTTGGCTGAGGCCCGTGCGATTCCGTTCTCCAGCTCCACGGGGCCCCTCTGATGTGGTCCCTGCCAGCTTCAACCGTTGTAGAAAATCTTGCAGGGTTCCCTATGTTCCCTGTCCCTCATTTCATCCCACACCACGCCAGTACCTCAGGAGTCTTTGTCGCATCGACAACTTGGGAGGAGTCCGGCCTCAGGCAAAGTGCTGTACCCCCTTCACTCGTCCATACAAGCAGGCGCCAAACTGACACAGGTCGTGTTATCGCCACCGTCATCATCTCCGGCATGAGCAGCTGCCTATCATGATCATCATCAGCAACAGCATCACTTTGCATCACCAGCAACAGTGTCTAGCATTGCTGACATTCATGCGAACTAAAACCGACATGTGACCTTTCTTAATTTTGAGCAAGATGGACCTGCACCGGCACTACCAGTCTCGGCCGGCGGCAGGTGAAAAAACAGCGAAGAGCTTTGCACTGCTTTAAGACCCGGCTCCTGGCAAGAAATGGTTCAGGCACAACTA
The DNA here is from genome assembly GCA_905221615.1 of Symbiodinium sp. CCMP2592. Lineage (NCBI taxonomy): Eukaryota > Dinophyceae > Suessiales > Symbiodiniaceae > Symbiodinium > Symbiodinium sp. CCMP2592. The sequence goes on from CAJNDT010000523.1 coordinate 94,899, forward strand.
CAGGTATAGGCACAGGAACACATTAGTGGATGAGAATTCTGGCGACTTGATCGGCTTCGCTACTGCTCACTCAGCCTCTTTCTTGTCGTTCGTGCAACAGGGGCTGCTCCCACACTGAGAAACATCCATGGCTAGACTTCATGCATGCTGAGCCTGTTCTACTTGTAGGCTCAAGTGACAGGGCAGCTTGCGTGCTGGCTTTGAGGAGTTGCTGGGCTGGCTACCACTGTCTGCGGATGTTCCTGCTGTTGGGTCAGTGTCTTGGTATGCTCCTGGAGAACTTCTGGAAGTCGATTCAGTCTGTTCGGCACTTCCCATCGGTGCTTCAATGGTGAAAAAACAGTCGGGGTTGATTGGTCTTCAATGTATTCGGCACAAAAGGTTGCTATCTGCAAGCTGAAGCAAGACAGATCGAGCATACAGATGCCGCTGTTGCTGCGAACGGTCGCTCTGCACTCTGCTTTTCATCGTCGTGGCAGGCCACAATCTCGAAGGCAAGCGGCAAGCCCTCTTTTTGGATGCAGGCGAAAGCAGAAGCGAAGGAACTCCGTGTGATGTCCTGTGGATCTGATGCTCACGCCGCAGGGCTTGGCTTCTCACTGAATTTCTTTTTGACTCTGCGAGAGTCTGTGCCACTGAGGGATTTTGGGCGCTCCAACGTGCACTCTGCATCCCGTCTCCTGGAGCTCCAGCTGCCCGGCTGCGTAGAGCTCCTCCAAAGCCTCCGAACAAGTCCGGGTGAAATTCCGGGAATTGAACGAAGCGCCCGACGCCTGGCCTGGTCCTCCTCCTCCCAAACGGCACGCCGCTGCTGCGCCTGATCCTCGAAACGGTCGACCGCTTTCCTTGACCAGGAATAGCAATTCTCTCTCAGTTCCGGCACTTGTCAGGGCAGACCAGGGCTCGGGTGAGTAGGAGTTTAGCACCTGCGAATTTTGGACTGCCTTGAGTTAAAATGAACTCTTTGCAAGAAAGCAAAAACATGAGCCCAAAACAAAATCCAATGCCAACCTGCGTCTTGCGCTCCCGTGCCAGGGTGCCCCGCACACGGGCTTCAAGAGGGTCACTCGGACGAGTCTGCCCTGTTCTTTCGTTCAGCCACACAGCCTTCCCGTCACTCACCGTTGCCACCCACTGGTCGCGATTCTTCGAGCGGTCCAGGGCATGGGAACGAGCAAAGTTCTCCAAACCTGCAGCATATCTTTGCCACTGAGCCTCAAAGCGCCGCAAGTTCCGGGCTTCAAAGTCGGCGCGGCGCTGAAAATCCTCGGTCTCGAAATGCCAGGAGCTGAGCATCGAGAACTCGGCTTGGAGAGCTGGCAGCCAGCTACGTCGAAGTCGCTGAGAATTCGATCGGTCTCTTCGCCGACTGCGAACCTCTGCAAACTCTCGCTTCCTTCGTTGGCCGTTGGCTTTGCAAAAGGACTTGGGTAACGGCTTGATTCCTTGTTCGGGCAAATCATGCCAACATGCTACAAAGTCCGAGCGTCATGGCAGCGGTCAGCAACGGCAAGGCCAATGAAGTTTGCTTCCTGAGAGACTGCTGATAAGCATCACATCACAAAATCTTCAGTCATGGCTCGGCCGATAATACATGGTCAGGCTGTGTCGCATCGACCTGTGGTAAAGATGATGTCATAGAATCTTGACCCGGGATGCACAAACACTGCGGATAGTCACCGACAAACGAAAGGAAAGCCTTTCAGGCGAGGCGCTGTCGTGCAGCTAAAGTAGATGCGCGGGTGAAGGGAGGATCCCAGCCTCAGATGAGCAACTTTCTCTGCTCCGCAGCTTGCCGGTTCTGAGCTGGGAAGCGCGACCGTGAAAGAATCCACACAGAGAGCCTTCACAGTGTGATGTTTAGTGGGAGTGTCATCTTGCCTTCACTTCTTTTCCAGCCCACTTTAGACGAGCAGCAGTAGCTCCAGCCCTTCCGACTCCAACGACCTGATCCAGAGGCGTTTCCAGCTGTTCCACAACAGCACAACCCGCCTCAAGCCAGCCCTAGCACATGGCTCTGCAAATGAGTGTAGGCCTGGGCCTGCAAGAACTGCCCCAGCCCCAGCCCTGCCCAGCCCTGCGTGCCTCGGCAGAAGGCTTGGATCCGAAGCGCCGAGGCAGATGATTTGGGCTCAGGCAGGGAGTCCTAGGCTGTGCAGCGGTGCAGAACGACCCCACATGTTCTGCATCCCTAGAAAGAGAAACCCCGATGCCGGACAGTGATGGCTGCTGCAGCTGCGAGCAGATACGAGCAGCACCGCAGCAGCACGGATAAAGCGCAACTGCATCAAACCGTGGCCATGCCGTCGGGTCCTAACTCGGTCAAGTGACGTTTCTCGCCCGGTGTGCGTTACGCGACAAGCGCCTCGCCCGCACAAAGCGCTGGAGACGTCGATGCAAGCGTTGCTGAAGACATCGAACCCGGATCTTGTCCACGGTTTCGCGCAGCTGACGCAGTCGTGGCAGAATGATGTTCCGAAATGTGCGCTGCAGTTTGAGAGCAGCTTTGATGCGCACCTCCTCCTGACACAGCTTCCTCTTCTGTATTTCACGGGTCATGGCCCGGCAGATCACCTTCGATGCGCGTCTTTGTCGAAGCTTGAGCAGCTGCAGCTTCAGCAGAGCCTCGTCCGGGAAGCTCTTCTCCGCAGTAGCATACCATCTATCCCACGTGTGAAGCATCGTTGTGGGTGTGGCTGGGATGGCTGGGACCGGTGGTGTTTGCTGCCTCGCCAAAGTCAGCTTCTGGTGCAAGAGCATGCTCAAATAAGCATCCGACTGAGACTTCGGGGAGTTCCCTTTCTGGGGCTTCACCAGCCTGGAGGTCTCGGCCTGAGCCGTGGCAGCCAGTCGCACGAGCCGCGCCGCGAGGCTGTCGTTCTCTCGCGGTGGCGGTGTCAGGGCCGCAAAGCGTGGCTGGAGCTCTTCGTATCCCGCCAGGGTGTCACACAATAACGCCTGCAGCAACACACGGTGCCCATCCGGGAGCTTCGAGATCTCCGTCAGCAGCGTGTTCTCGCGCCAGGAGCGCCACTCTTCCCGGATCGCTAGCTGCGGAAGATCCATCCTAAGATGCGCTGCCATCGATTACTGGTGAATGCTGCCAACATCAAAGCAGCAAAATATCGGACGGCTGGAAGGACAACCTTTGGCCGCACCACCAAAGTATTAGGTGCTTTTTCCGGAAAACCCGCGACCCTACTTCCTCCACCCCACATTGAGATATTGTTGCATCCAAGCTTGAGGCAAAGAAGCTCGCCAGGGGCATCGAGCAGCGGCATAGAGCCAAGTCTCCGCCAGTCCTCTCGTGCCCAAAGCCCTCAGACCGGACACGTGCGTAGTCTCCGAATGCGAAGAGCAACAGGAATTGAAGAGCCTATCGAAACAGCAAATGATTCTCAGTCCTGCTGCCTCTCGAGAGCCATGCTGCGAAGCTCTGCACATGCCGCGTCCACCGGGTGCCCCATGCATCTGATTCCAGCCGCGGCTCAGCCTCGGCACTCCGGAACTCCGGTGCAGCTCCGAAGATGAACCTTGCTGAAGCCTTGAAAGCTGCGGACACGAGTGCGACGAGTGCGAGCAGGCGGACATTAAACCTATATTGAGGCAGTGTGTAAGTGCCTGTAAAGCGAGCTTCGGCCAGCGGGACCTCAACGAAGAGTTGTTGCAAAAAGGCGGCTTCCAGGAAAGCGGTAGCAGTGCAGTCTTGGATTGGAGAAGGAACAGACGCAAGGTGCTCAACCCTAGTCATACCGGCTCTGGCACAGATCATGTCGGACAGCTCATCAAACGGCCTGGTGCCAACAATCTTTTCGACAGAAGCGTAGCTAAATCAGACGAGCAGCAGCTAGGATACCTAATGACTTGCTCTAAAGGGTGCAGACTCTACAACTCAGATTTGCAATCCAGGATGTCCAAGTACATGTACTATCTATCATCCACAAACCTGGCAATTGCAGTTTAATCCTACGGAGGGTGCTTGGGAATTCGCGTGCGGCGGCCCTTCAGACCTCGAGAGCACGCTAGTCCCCCACCTTAGCAGCACATGGATACATTGGGTTCGCTGGGCAAAACTGAGACCGCAGACCCACGGCCCGTGGCTCAGCTGAGTTGTCCTGATGGCTTCCGGGCCGGGCCCCGCACAATGAACCATGAGACACTTCTTGGCTTCAATGAGCTGTGGAGATCCTGGACAGGCGAATTAGCGCTCCAGAAGCACTTCAAGCAGCAGGCTTTGCCCATTGCCCGTGCTCGTGCAAGGCCGTGGCTCAACCCTCGCCTGCCCTACTACAAGTAGCTGCAGAGACTGCTTCCCCGAGTCTAGATGCTGATGCTCTGCGCACAACGATGGCAGCGAAACACTATCAGTGGCCCTGTAGCTCAAGCCCGAATCCCGTCGAAACAAGTCATTGAAAGTCTGTGGCTCATTTGTGCGCCTTCGTGGATGTGAGGAATTCCACCTTGGTACGGAGGGACGCAGTCCGTTATAGTGAAAGCCATCTGCAATGTCTGCTTCGCCTACCTGCGTGAAACATCAACAACCCCCGCATGCGATGACGATGCTGCCACCTTGTAAAAGTGCTCACCAGTAAAGACAGGCGAAGAAAACGCAAGCAACTCACCTCACTTCATGTGAGCCGATCAGAAGCCTAGGCAGCCGGACCCGGACGAGGGTTCCAGGCGAAGCGTCCACCAACCACGAGGTGCGCCTGCATTGCGGGGCACTGACTGCCACGATCGCACAGGAACAGTACGTACGTTTCCTGTTACTTTGCGAGGTATCGCCATCCAAAGAGGAAAGCACCACTGACACCAACATGGCATCCCCAGGTTGGGCATTGCCTGAATCAGACAAAGCAGTAAAAGCAGCTCATCGTGAGTGCAGACCCACGGCTTAGCTTGACACTTTCGGCTCAGACGGCTCAAAGCCAAAGAGTTTCCAGAATGCATGCCAAGAGCACAGCTGCTTCTCCGGCCCCTTGATCGGAACGAGAGGTTGCCTTGAGCACCGGAAGGAAACGCGTTCAAGGCATTCGCTTGCAGTCGGGGATTGTGGGATTCTCAGCTGCAGCGGAAGTCACACTCCACAGCTAGTCCTGTAAACTGCTTCCCAACGCACCACGCCGACGATGTCACTGCACTCTACAGCAGCTGCACATGAGGCCCAAGCGAGGTCGTATCCTCGGGCCCGATGTTCCTGGAAGAAGGGCTGAGAGGCTGAAAGCTGATGACAAGAGGTCCCAAGATTCGAGACAACCGACAGTCCAGTCTGAGCTGAGTCTTACCGGCGATGTGCAATCATGCTTGCAGCGACACGGCAGGTGCAAGCATGCTGGTGAGCATGTCAGTTGATGTGGGGCACCCAGAGCTCATGGCATGCAGAGGCGGGGGACTTCTGAGCTCATGGCTTGTCGGGATCTCCATCGACCTGTTGTCGCAGCAATCTCTGCTGCATGTGCCAACATCGCCCACAAAGTTGGACGTTGCAGACCATGGAAACAGTGCCTTCCAAACCACGATAATCGGAAACCCGGAAACCGCACAGCTAGCGTCTTGCTCTATGCATTGCCTATTTCCCTTGATTCCACACATTCGTTACAGCAAACGCTTTGTCCGAACGAACCATGACGACTGTTCTGATCTGCTGCTGCGAGGCTAGGATGCGGAATTCGAGCTGTCCTCCCTCCGGTACCTCAGCACCATGTTGCGAGGGAGCCGTTGAGGCAGTCAGGGACTCGACGGGTTGCACGGCCCGGAGATGGCTACGGCTACGGCGTGGTCCTGTAGTCCTACGTGCGCACCACTGTGCAGCAAAAAACGAAGAGCTGTATGCTGAGCACTGCAACAGAATCGGGCGCGACTTTCCCGCGCCACTGCAAACCAACTTTGCAATTACCGCAGCACTGTCCACTGTACTTCAGTGCCCCAACGACGACAGCGGCACCACCACCAGCAGCAACTGAGCTCGCGGCTGTGATGTCTTGAAAGTACAGACCCGGGATCTGAGGTGCAGCACGCACTATATACTTCTCTCAGTCCGTTCTGCTACAGTCCCTTCACACAGCCCGAAACGATACAAACCTTCACGACGCTATGATGGACTTGCAGACAACCCTTGAAGCCTGCTTTTCAGCTTCCTCAGTAGTAAACATTGCAGCCAGAAAACTAAGCCCAGCACAGAGCCCTCCTGCATTCGATCACTGTCCCAGTCATTGTGGTTCCCCGTCGTGCTGTAGAACTCCGCAGGGTCGTCCCTGACCTTGGCAGCATTCAGCAGGACAACAGCTCTGGGGTGCACCTCCCATTCCTGTCTCTGGGACCTGCTCTTTCTCGAAGCTGACGTTCTCTTCACCGGTGAGTGGGTCCTCAATGGAGCACTGGAAAGCATCAATCAGCACATGTCGTCGTGACCTCTTGGACCAGTCTCAGAATCTCGCGGAACAGGCGCAAACAGTTTTGAATTGCTTTCACTACAACATGTGTCTCTGTGCTTCGGCATCCGCAAGCTCGTGACAGCCATCAGACTAGCCTGGCCTTGTCAAGCGACACCTTGTAGGTGTCACCCATGGTGGCTTTGTAATCAAGCCTCGAAAGCAGCCAACAAACCAGTGCCCAGAGGGGCCCCAACACGCTCGAGCAAGGAATTCAGACTCAAACACTTCCACAACTTTCGAACTAATGAACCACTCGCAGTGGACATGCAAGAACACTCTCTTCTGAGCCGGAGGCCCCCTATAGTCCCACAAGGCAGGGTCCGTGGAGCCCTCCGTGGTGATTGGCGGCGTGGCTCGCATGATCTTCCTTAGAGCGTCTGCCGGGCTTGTGCGGGGGAAACGTTACTACAGAATGATTGGTTTCAGGCTTTAAGAGTTTAAGCAAGGCCCCTTCTAGATTAAGGACATAGCCCAACTGTGCCCAAAAGCTGGCCATAACAAGATGTCCCCGGCCCTGACCCGCACATTCAACAGCTGCAATAAGGAGCCAGCAACAAGAACATGCAAGAAGGCACTGTTGGTGCACACTTGCAAACTGCACCAGAATTCAAAGACAAGGCTCTTAAGGAAGACCCTGCGGAAGTCCACGTCCGGTTGTGCCTCCAAAGGCGGCCGGGGTCTCAGGATGTTAGCGGCTTCTGCTCGTTGGGATATCGAGTGCGGTGCCACGACAATGGAGTCATCAAATCCGCAAGCTCTCGCGTGCCTTCTCCCCCCAGAAGATGGCGTGGCCGTTCGTGCCTCCCACACCGAAGGAGGACACCTGCCCGGGTGCTACACACGGAACAGCCGGGATGATTGACCTGAATTCAGATCCCAAACATGACACCTGCTTGTCCGCCCCACTAAGGGCTAAGGGTGTGCTGGTGCCTGGCAGTGGCCCTGGGCATACTTGTAGGCCTGCGCACCAGCAGACATTCAGGTGCCCCAGCTGACAGCAACTGATTCAGGACAGTTACCGGCAACCAAGCTGGATGATGCTAGTGAACACGATTGCTTTTGCTTTGCCTTATCAGCTTTATCGAAACAAAAGCAGGGCGTGCTTCGTAAGCTTTATGACACAAGCATCTGCAATGGACCAGGAGCCGCGCTGTTTGCTCGGTGGAGTATACGGCATCGAAAGCCGCATGGTCCAAGTGCGGATTCAACGTCTTCAAGTGCTGCGTCGGCAACTCGGCAATGAGAACAGTTGCAATTCAAAGGAAGCGAGTGCGGAGAACCTTTTCGAACTTGTTTTGGACCAAGGTCCCGAGGTTTTCCTGTACAGGTTACGATGGCTCGGACCCCAGTACCAGGACCTGATCCATTGGCCCCTTGAACCCTGGCCTGCCACCGACGACTAGGAGCTGCGGCGCTCGTCTGTGACACTACGTCATTGCCTGATGATATCTGCAACTGCGAACTTTACAAGTTCCCGGCAGCCATGGCGTGCATCACGACCAGGATGCACTTGTTCATTGCGATGGCCGCCGCCTTGGGAGCCATTAAGTCAGGGCACCCCCATAGTCCGACGGACGATTCCCTGACTGCGAGCATGCAGGCAGAGACAGATCCCAAACCGAATGCAAGACCCTGAAATCCTCGCTTTGACTGCTCTCACGCGGCTCAAACGAGTTCGACCCCGAAAGTCTGAATGTGCTGTTCTCCAGGCTTGGTCGTGCTCGACCCGAAGACATGATGGACTCAAGCCGGGAGTCAATGATAGAACGAAGGTAGACAAGTTGACAAATACATGCCACCATGAATGTGCGAACACACACAGGCACGTGCTGCTTATGTTATGCTACATGGTGCGATGCTGTGCTGGGCTATGTACGGTGTTGTGCTGTTCTGTGCCATGCTACGCTATGTCGTGATGCATTCGGGTTGAGACAGCGGGTGTCATGGTTTGGGAGTTATAAGGGATACTGAGGATGTAGTAGAGTGCGAGTGCGAGAGGGTGACGGCACCACTGTCTGCTTCGACTGTAGGTTTGTAAGGAGGACCATTTCCGCAGGGTTGTCACTGGTGAGTTACAGTTACGGGACATGATGCGGGCAGTTACGATTCAAGGCACAAAATATCTATCCTCGTGGCGGGGTGGGGCAACTTAGGGTGTGGGATTAAGTTTCAGCCAATAGTGTGACAAGTGCTGCCGAGCTATGAGAATCGCACGCTTCCTTCCAGGTGTCCGAGATTGGACCTTAGCATTCGCAACCACTGCAAAGTTCCGTGGACCGGTCGCAGTGGTTTCCCGGTCTGACACGCCACCAGGCACCTCCGATTATTGAGACGGTGGCTTGCTGCTGGCGATCAGAAGGGGCTCGGTGCGCTGCTCCTTGACCTGCACCTGAGAAGCCAAGTGCCTCACGAAGAAACATAAAAGCCTGTATGCATTTAAAGACAGCAGCTTCTTTCGTTCTCAGGTAACTGCTTTTCGAACTGCCCCGACTTCGATAGGATCTCCAAGGGAGGTCCTGGCTGCTGAGCGAAGCTGGTAGCAGGTGCATGGCCCCTGGCCTCACCTGAAGTTCGAAGCTTGTGCCCGCAGTGTGGCAGGATCCCTCACATCAGAAAACCTACAAAACAGGAGTTCGTTGCAAACATACACCTTTGTGTGGATCCTCTGCCCGGAATCTCCGCATCCATCAATCGACTTCCCCGTCCCCAGCCATTCTTTCCCCAGTCACACGTAAGTAGCGTGATACTTGAAGCAGCAACCCCCCCTGCTCAGACGACCACCCGCACCGTCACTACAGGAAGACCATGCTGAAAATCGGTGAAGGCTTTAGGAAGAAGCATGCAGGGTCGGCCCGGTGCCGTGGCACTCCCACACCGTGGACTCTGGAGGTCGCCTAACCAGACTCGTTCGTGTGCCTTCTGAACAGCGAACAGCCAAGGTGCGGCTCATCGCCGTGTGCTGAGAGAGTGACATCTGTGCTTCTCGAAGAGCACCCCAAACCTTGACCAACAAAGTCGAGGCGACTGTAACTTCTGGAATTCCACATGCTGGACTATTCAGAAATGTGACGTGTGACGGAAGAACTAACTGACTTACTACCTACTACTCCACTTTCGAACGGAAGCAGTAAGCCTCATCAGGTGTTCAATTTGCCGTTCGGATGCTCCCACCAGAGATGCTTAGTCACACGACCCAAAAGCCAGAAGCATCAAATCACTGCTTTAAGCCCCCACATCTGAGAACGGAATAATCCCGCCCTCCTCAACCCTGCACGCACTTTCAACACGACAAGCCTTCAACCCGTAGGCCGTAGGCCCTACAGTAAAGGCCGACTCTCCTCGAGCTCGTAGCGAACCGCAACGTTCCGGGAAAGTCGAAGCCATAAGAACTAAATCCTGCTGGAATTATGCCCCAAAGCCCTCAAACGCTCCCAGAAGGCCCCGACGCACTTCTCCTGTGCAGGACCGTTTGGGGCTGACCTCAGTGTAGCTCCGAACAGTGTGGGGAGTTCCTAAGGGTTTAGGGTCTGGGCTTTGAATTGATGCCGGGTTTAGGACGGCATGGCGAAACCCTACCCCACTGAGACGAAAGCATACTGGCGCTGCGTCCATCCTGGCCAATCTGAGTTCCGCGGAGGAAGGCGTACCTGCGCCACTTCTCGTGGCTGCAAGGGTTTGAAGCCCGAGGCTTTCAGCGACTGCGTAGTGACTAGGCACCTGAAGCCAAAGCCTGGAGCCTGAGTCCGCGCCACAACCCCGGAGCAGTTCGGAAACCTTTTCGGCCAGTCGAGGGGCGACAGAACAAGAGCCCCTCGCCGCCCTAACCTGGATGACCTTGAGAGTCAGACCCCGTAGCTGTGGCTGTCGCTCCGGTCGGATCCCTTTCCCGCCGCTTGGACCTTGAACCCTGCAATCCTGTCCATGAACTGGAACTAGGAAATTACGCAAAACCCGAAGGGCTTCTGCGCGCCTCTCCTCCTCGAAGGTGCCATTCCTTCGCTTCGCTGTTCACTAGTCGAGCAGCTTCTGCGAGCTTGGGGGGTCTAGGACCTAGGAGTCTAGCAGATTTCATTCGGGCTGAAGGACCTTGAAATTCGTGTTTGAACCGATGGTTTGAAGCCCTGCACCTTCTGTCGACATTGTTGCATGTTCACATAATGCCCACGGAATGCTTCCACACGATCACACCCGTGTGAGGGCACAAGCCCTCGGGACTGCACCGACAAAATCTTGCGCAGGCAGACTTCAGAATGCGAGCCAGGAAGCTTAATAAGGAAGGCCGCTGTGCCGTCTCCGCGATTGTAGCCATTCGCAGTGGCCTCGGTCATGAGTCCGCGCAGTCTAGAACCAGACAGACACCCTCCGGGCAGCTGGCATTGAAGGTGAAGCACCGGCCGCCGGGAGAAAGCATGTGCCTAGGAGCTGGTCGTTTGCTCCGGGATGTTTCGGGTTCACTTGCATTCTGCTGGTGGCGTCTCACTCTTCACGAGCTTTCACTGCAACTGGGAGCCCTTGCGCCGCACAGCCATGGATGAATGACCCCACCTAGGCAGGGTGCCACGTGGCGCGGTTCACAGGTAACAGCAGTGAGTACTTCGAGCAACTCGGGACTGCAGCGCAGCACCTGTTCAAGACTGTGCAATCCGCCGACCCCCGGCTCCCTCATCCGGTCCCTCCAACAGCCGCGTCGCCTCACCCTCCTCCCAGTTGGACTTCAGATCAACCCTTTCCTTCCGTGCTGCGGGGTTTACACAGGTGCCTGCAATTGAAGACTCCTGGCAAGATGGCAAGATCCCCTCCTGCTAAACTAGTAACTAGCCGCCTTCACACGTGTGCCGACGCTGTGTTGCGCGACGATGCAGCATGCTGCTGATACACATCATTGGGGTTGCACCGTGCTCACGAATCGGTGTTAACCGCGGCAGGGCCCGTGCCGCAAGGCCTTTTTTGTACACCCTGCTAGCATCCCCTGACCCATCCTGAACGACGACGCAACAGACACGCACAGACACCTACACCAAAACCCTGTGGCGGCACTCGACCGACAATTCAACTCTGAGGCTGGCACTGTCAACGTGAGGCCTGTGCCCAGTCCCAGGTGCCACTCGAGAGGATCCCACCTGCACTTCCGTGCTCCAAAGCTCGCTGACACAGAGGAAAGCATTAGGAAAGCCCCACAGAGCCCAACCCGCTTGAAACAGAGAGACTCGGAGTGCTTTGCTCCCCGCCTCTGCTCCAGGAGATTCACTTTCCCCAAATGCGAGGCCTTGGCTCGGCGACCGCTGCAAAGATTTCAACCTCTATGACTCTTTATAAATCTTTATAGCCTATGCGACCCTTGCCTATGCCTGGCTCCCGAAAGTTCCTAAACCCCTGCGAATGCCCTGGAACTGGCCACACGACAAGTTTCAGGTCAGGGTGCCACCAGGGAGGAAGAGCAGGCCGTGTCGCAAGCATAACTGCCACCTGAAGCATGCGGGATCATGCGAGCATTTATCGCAGATTTGTCGAGACCCAGCTGATGCGTCGGGATGGTCAATGCAACGCAGGATGGCTTAGTGGGGGTCCATGTGCCTTGTTCGCATGCCTGGCTGCGTCCCTCCTGGGCACACCTCGTGACACCTCATAGACTGCGGGTTCTGTAGCCGCGGTAGATTTCGAACGATGGCCAGTCCTATCTGTGAACGGGTTTTTGACAGGTCGCGGCGGTCACGTGGCAGTACTTGTACAGTAGCAGCTACTATCACCCGACATGCAGAGGACCAGAAGTCGAAGGCTCACCGCAGGCGCGTGGAGCCGTTCCGAACATCCTGAAAGAAATACAGGGCCCACTGAGTCATTGCTGGCGCCTTTCAGATTGAAGACGTAGTTGAAGCGATTTGCGACGATGGCCAGCTGGTTGTTAGTCGCGACACTCTGCGCGACTGGCATCTGATTCCACTCCTGCGCAGGATGACAGAACAACAATCTCTCGCAACCCAACCACGGCAGTCACACCCACCCAGCTAAACGTTACCTAAGATGCCATCCTGCTTGTCCAGGCCAACAGACACGGAGGCGTGAGTGGACTTCGAGTTGGCCATCCTCGCAAGAAGAGGCTCTGAGCTCCCTTCTTCTTCTCCTCGTTCTTCTCTTGCCAAGCATAGGGGTCTACCCGCCAAAGGCACGATCTCTCGGTGATAAGTAACTCAAAGATGGGAGCGAGATCTCGCTTTCGGGGCCCAGGCTTCTTGGTGAGCCCAATCTGCAGGGTGGACAGGTAGCCCACCTCACTTCTCAGCAAAGAAGCAGCTGCTCTCGCTGAGCGCGGGCTCAACAAGTGATGGAGTGTGCCTCTATAGTCAGTGCTCTTAAGAGTATCTACTTTAGCAACACATCGAGCCTCCATAACTTGCCGGAACATCGGGTCCATGCACTCGGCCTGCACGAAGCAACCAGCAAGCCCAGTGGTCAATGTTGCACTCGCAGGCACACTGGCTACAAATAGCTGCTGACCAGCCGTTGTCGCTTCTCAATCTCTCAAAAACCAGAGACGGAAACGTCGCATCCTAGGGGGAGCTCCGTTGCCTCCATGTTGGAGATCTCGAAGACCTTGTTGTCAAAGAGCTCCACACCTTTAGAGGCCAAGAGAGAAAAACTGTTGTGCGTTGCTCTCAGGCCCTGAGTGCGACCGCGGCACCATCTTGCACCGAGAAATGCTTCACGAACGTCGTGCCCTGCGGCATGTCCACCTCCTCGTTGTAGTAGGGAAGATATTCCTTGGCTCGTGGCAAAGGCCCTTGGGAAACCACGGATGTGGGCTGCAGGGAAATGCATAGGACGCGACGCAGCAGAGGAGCAGGATTGCTCACATTGCTCTTTCTCAGGCCATGGCAAAACGGAGGATTGGCATTTCCAGCTGGGCATCGCATCCAGCTGTGTATGCTGCCCACCTGCTCACATGCATAGACCAAAGCAGGACAACACAAAGCTGAGCTACGCTTGCAAGCGAATCGCTGCAGCAGGAAATGTCGCAATTCTGACAGGTCTGAGTGCTCTGCTCTTTGTGGTGGTCTGTCATCTTGCCGCAGGCTTGCAGGGACAGTGCCACCTGCAGAACGGCAAGCGGAAGTTGCCTTCGTTGTGGTGCTGTGCAGGTAAGGTGCCCGCCTCAAGGTATGGATTTTGGCTGAAGTATGGAGTTCGCTTTCGATGTGGACAGGCTTCTCCCGCGAGCGCTAGCTTACCATCTTCCAAAGCACGTATCATCACAGGTTAAACCCGCGGGGGCGCACCACGGCGACCACTGAAGGGCCCGTCGGTGGTGGTGGGCCGTCACCTTATTTGCTTCCCTTGTGTTCAGGTCCCACGAACTTTGTTCAACTCTACTCAGACTATCTCAGAATCTCCGAACCGGACCTCGGCTCATCAGAAGGCTCAGGTCTCCGTCGATGACCTCGCCCAGGGTCCAGTTGGGCCCCGCCCGGAGGAGGAAGGCCCTCGGCAAGCGGCGAGTGCTCCCAAAACAGTGAGCTTCCAGTTGAGTCTGCAGAGCCAGTCCCATAGGGCTTACGACAACCCCACGACCACCACTACGTACCGCATCCACGAACAACAGCAACCACCACGACCACAACCAGCACCAGCACCAGTGCAGCCTGAACCGCAACCGCCATCATCACCACCACCGCAACCACAGCAACCACAGCAACCACAGCAACCACAGCCACTACCACAACCAGCAGCGGCAGCACTTTCACACCCATCCACCCTCCGATGGAGACGCTGGGGCTGGTGCTGCAGCCAGAAGGCCTCGCTGTCATCCTCTGGCTCATCGCACCTCAAGTCACTGCTAAAGGCACCAAGGAGCTCAAAGCAGCTTTTGCGATACCGCCCAGAGTCCCACAGTGTTGAGTTCACGACCAGTAGTCAAAGGTGTCCTGCCTCATCAGAATGATCCTGCGGAAGGGCTCCGGGGTGGCGAATGCACAAACCAACCAAACCATGGAGACATGGAATCAGGCAACACCACGCCCCACGAACGCGGTCGCTGGAATGGACAGTGTGATTAACTGGATCTAGATGAAATTTGTCGGCACGCCCGCTGTGAAGCGGGTACTCATAGTATGCGAAGGCAGGCTCATGCCCGTGTCACAAACATGCCGCGATGACGTGTTGGGCCCAGCATTGATTTCCTTGGCCCGCATTCTTGACATGCGTTGCTTGGCAAGCCGGACTCTGCTGAGGCGTTCAGTGACCTTCACTAAACAAAATTACACACTTGACCACAGTCAGGCGAGGCACATAGCTCTCTTCAAGCCGACTGATGGGTGCATCGTCTTTGGCGGTCAGAGCCACCTGAGGAAACCGACAAGTGAACCTGCCGATTAGACTGCTTTGATACCGCGCGGCGTTGGAAGTGCTTCGGAGCATGGAGCAGTCATGCCCCCGCATGATGCAGCTGCTGTGCGCATGAGCTTGACAGGGAGTTTGTCGCTCAAGGCAACCTTACTACAGAACTGTGCCCCAAAATCAAAAACTTCAAGCCTGACCATTCAAGGCGCAGTGACTCGGTGGCCCTTCCCCACATCATGGTTTCACCGAGGTCTACAGGCAAAACTCGACGTGTGGCGGGTGTGATGTGGATGCGCAGTCAATCAAGGGAATGCGCAATGTTCCTTGGAATCGAGACCCATATCTCGTTCCATAAACTGAGCAGATTGGGGAAGGCGAGGGGGCCTTGGGCCTGAACTCCAAAGGTCCCTTGCACACATAAACCCTAAACTCTAAACCCTCTGGCGAAAGAGGGGCCTTGCACTCGCCAGGGCCCAGAAAGTGCACCTGTCTTGACACACTGGATCCCGACCTTAGGCCTTTGGCATTACGTTTCGACATTCTACCAGCACTGTCTTGTGAGTCTCAGGAAAGTGCGCTGCACCCGAATCCTGTCATCAAACACGCCGGCCGAACGACTCTCAGCACACTGCGTGCCCAGTTCCCGTAGAACTCCTCCCAGGAGTGCGTGGAAATTAGCTTGCAAGTTCTCAGAAGCCACGGCTGATTCCAGCAAGCTGCATCGCTCCACATGCAATGGCTGCGAGCTCCATGAATGCTACCTTCTCATCTCACGCCTCTACCCAATGTGGTAGCTGGTCAGCCCTGAGCAGCCTCTCGACACGTCCGGTAGGTCGTGTTGGTGAAGTCTTCGTCATAATTTGCAAGTACAGTAGATGCAAGCAACAAGGGCGTTGCAAGGAGGCTGTTTGGATCCACAATTACCGTCCTCGATGATGGTGTCTGAAGCGGTCGGGTGCTCGTAAATGGCTTCCTCCGCATCTGTCATAGACCTCAGAGCATGGATTCAGGTCATGATTATGACTGCAGGCCCTTTCTCTGAGACTCAGGGAGGCGGCTCTTGTCGGGGCTTTGCCTTCGAGGCCTGAACCCTTAAACAGAAGTCAACATGATACGCGACGTTAGGTGCTCTTTTCCTTTTCCTCCTCCTCGTCAGCATCACGACGGCCACCGTCGTCCTGCCGCTTCTCCTCCTGCTTCCGAGTGTTGTCGTCGTCGCTATATTCAGCTTCATCGGCAGCCGCAGCAGAGGACGGGAAGCCACTATTCACTCTTCTTAGCAGCTCAGCTTCCGATGACCTGAACAACTACCCATGCTTTGCAAGAGCTTGCTGCCCAAGCGTGGTTTCAGACAAAGTGCGCATAACGATGCGATACTCGCGACAGAAGTCTCATGCCGAACATGATTCCTGTCAAATCTCTCAACACTCACTCCTCCTCCCCTCATCCCTGCAGCGCAACAAGACTGCCTTCTTGCTGTTCGTCCTTGCAGAATTTACTGCCATGTTTCCGAGTACATCCACAGAACTAGCTGAAAAAGACTGCTGCAATCTTCGAACTCCGAACACAGAGGATCTGACATGCACGCCATCGCCGGCGTGCGCTCCGAAATTGGAGCTCCGAGGACATCCTGTCTTGACACACTGTTCCCTTCAAAGCTTCTGAACTGCTGGGATGATTGCGTCCGGAAACAAAACCTCGGATTTTTCAGGTGAGCGCTCGCATGCACAGCCCGTTCATTCCTCGGCAAAGGGCTGCAAGATCTCGGCCAGGCTGGTGATGTTTGCATCATTCCTGCGGACAGAATCAGGGATTCAGAACGTCGCTTTCGGGTATGCAGGCATACTTTGAAATTGTTTGCTGGCGTCACGGACTTGGACAGAAGCCCAACAGACCCAGACATGCCAGAATCTGCAGGCCTTCGCAATGCAGCACCACGAGGCACAGAGGAGTCTTCTGGATCCAGCCACATAACTTTGCCGCGGCCGCCCCTCAGCACACTGTTTTTGCAATCATAGAACGGCTCAGAACTTTTCTGTGATTTTCGCAGATGCGATGCCTGAATTCAGCCCGAACTCGCTTCGTTGTCGGCTTTTTGTTGCGGCAGGGCAATCCTCACAAGATGTGGCCCTGCTGAAACGACCTGAGGCTTTCGCTTGCCGAGGTAGCCCTCCTCAACCTCGTTTGCCAGTCGGCAAAGCCTGTAGCACTGCACCCGGCAAATGTCCAAGCGGTGACCAGTGGCATTTGGCTGAGGAATCGGCCTGCTATCCTTGTCGAACCCCCGCACCATCTCAGCAGAAGCACGAATCAGACGTGCCCTACAACTGTCAGCAGGTGTCAAGTAAACCTCGATCTGTCGGAATCTATCTGTTCGCCTTGCAATAAACCAATGGCATCAATGTCAACAGACAGGCTTCGCAAGCACAGGCGGTAGTTGGAAATTCGAGATGTATTTTCCACAAGAATGCAAACTTTCGCTCGTAACACTCGCGCAGGTATGCTGCAAGCAAGTCACCCTCATGGCTTCTTCACGATCTTCATCGCGCTGAATCAGGCGGAGGACACAGAAGCCTTGGAAGACCATTCGTCAAGAGGGCTTCTCTAATGTGAGAGCTGCAGTGCACACCAGAGGCCCAGAGGCTCAGCGTCAAGCCTTTCTCTAACAAGCTGTTGGAGAGGACCTGCACACGGAACTCCCTCCATTTGGCGCCAAGCTCCCTGTATCCACACTGGCTTTCAGGCGGACATGGCAAAGACTGGTTCGGAGAATTATTTAAACCGCTGTCTGAATGGAAGGCTGTCAGCACTCTTCCGCTCGTTCCTCGTGCGGTCTGCTGTCGCGCAACGAGCCTAGGTGCGCCCGAGCCTTCCTGAGGAGAGTAAGTACTCTGTCTTCTTCCGCTCAGCAGCAAGGAACCCTCACCCCCTGTGCATATGCATGCACCTGGTCTCTGCACTCTGTCTCCCTCTCTCTGCCTTACTTCCGCCAGACCTCGCCTTCGGCCCCCCGCTCCCCCTTCCTGCTTTGATAGGGAAGAGGCTTTGGGGTCGTTCATGAAGGTCCTCGGCCGCTTGGGGCAAGGTAGCAACTGGTGGTTGTCGTCAGCATCCCCCCACGTACTCGCTCTGGCTCTTTCTTTTTGCTTTTTCTCTTGCTTGCCTGTTTTTGCTTCTCCCAAGCATACAGGGCGAGCCTGTTTCTCGCACTCTCTCTCTCTCTCTCTCTCGCGGTTGGCGGTTGGTGAGGCAGTTGCAAGTTGTGGTTTCTCTCTGGCTCTGATGCAGCCGGCCATGTCATTTCCTGCAGCTATGTCCGGCATGCACGAAGTGTGCCTCGCCGAGGGCGTCTCGGTTCGTCCTCGGACCGATAACTATGTCATAGCTGTCCGGCCCACCGCCAGTTGTCGGCCCCTGGCAGGATTGGACTGTCAGAAAAGGACGGTCTGTTCTTTCTCATTGGCAACTTGCATCGGGTCTGCCTGCCACCTACACTGCACCTACACCCAGTCTGGTGCGGTGCAATGCACTGGGAAGCGTTTGGAACATTTTCCCGAACACGAAAATGTCATTCACAATCGGCGGGATGCTCAACGGGCCTTTGAGCTCTGACTTCCGTGGCAACGACCTGAACCCTGTGAAGTAAGTGTTGTGAGAAGCGCTTTTGCTACTGTAGTCCATTGCAGGCTGATTGGCGGGAAGACGGTGGCCTGCAAGATCTAAACCTACTGAACTTTCAATACTCAAGGTTCTTTTGGGATTGTGGCCTGGCAGTCGGCGACGCTGCACACGTCCTTGGGGTCCACCCGCACCGTTCGCCCCGTGCCTGAGTCTGGCACAGGTGAAGTTGCCTGAACCCTGCAGTTGCATCAGTTTCCCTGCACCCTCCCTGACGGATACTACACAGCAGACCAAAAGTGATCGACCGAGCGACTCAGGAGAGCGATCTCGAAGAGATTCTCCTGTGGAAGCCAGTTCACAAGCTGACCACACCTCGGGTGCCCGGGTGCTCTTTCCGCTGCCTGAACACTCCCTAGACTGCACTCCACGCTACACTAGCTGAGATCTATTGCTGCATCTTCAGATCCCGCGATGCAAAAAATTCCACAAATCTAATAAAACATGTTACGGCTGCTACGGCTGCACACCTTAGAAGCTCTGAGACCCCCACTTCCCTGCCAAACTGGCGTGGCTTGCCTGACGGATGCTCGCACGATTGGATCCCGGAACCATGAGAAAAATTTTCAATTTGTAGCTGAAGCTGCTCACGACAGCTTGCTAGCCAGAATGGGAAGGGAACACTATCTTCAGCTGTTGTCTATTCACCTTCTCCAAATGTTTGTATCCTGCTTCGAAATCACTACTCCCCCGAATGGTTTGCTCCCCTTGCTCCATATTCTAGTCCGTTTCGAACGGTTGGATCCTCTGTTTGATGTTCGTTCTCCTCTTCGAACCGTTTGTTCGCATTTGGCAAACTCTCCCTTTCGAATAATGCGGTATCTTCTCTCATCTTTGGTCTCTTTACGACGGTCAACTGCGGATGTTTCAGTCGTGTTCGAGTTTCTTCCCATCGCTTATCTTTGTTCCTTTCCCGATACCTTTGATCACTCTCGATTCATTCCCCGGTCCAAATATCTCCAATCCCTGTCCAAAGGAAGCAATCCTCCACCTCTCTAATCCTTCTCCAACATGTTCCTTGCTGACGGTTTGGTACCCTGCTCCCTTCGAACGGTTTGCCCCATCTCTCCAATTCTCTGCTCCCTCACTCAAATTGTATCATCCAGTCCGAACGCTTTGCTCCTTATCCCAACATATAGTCCCTCTTGAACGGCGGATTGCATTTTTCTCCAACTCTTTCATGGTTTGTCCAACGGTTTCGTTCCCTGTCTCAAACATTCGAGCTCATTTCCATCTTAAATTCCCTGGTCCTCTTGGAACAGCTTGCCCTCGGCCTGGCTATCTTCCTGATTCCCTTCCGGAGGTTGGTTTCCTCCGTTTCTCAGACTGTCCACACCATCTCGAACGGTTTGGCCCCCTGCTCAAAGTGATTACAGTAGTTCCGGTTGTTTGTTTTGCACCGTTCTCTGAATCTCTGGTCCCTCGTGAATGACACATGTCGAAAGGTCTGCCACCCCTTTTCTCAAACTCTCAAGCCGTTTTCGAGTTCTGTGTCCCTGTTCCCAGATTCTCGAGCCGTGTTTCGGGCGATTTGCCTGTTCTCTTAAATTGTCTTATGAGTCTTGTGCGTTTCGGACACCCAAAGTCCCAAATATTCCAAGCCTGACTTAAGCTCAACATGCAAAGCTTCCCCGTTGGGCCTCTATCTCCACCAGCTGTCCAATGTGCAGCCCGTCAACGACGGGAAGCCACTGCCCAAGAGCCTAACAAGGACATGGTACTTTGAAGAGGTGCCATGCAGGCTGGAAGATTGGATCTGCCGGTGGGCTGAAGCTCTTGATGTGGAACTTACTCAAACTTTGCCGGAAGGGGTTGTTGCCGGATTTTTCTGAATGCACAAGGCCACGCTGCGCTACCTGCATGCTCACCGGCAACCTCAAGTCACTAGGAAATCTGGTGGCCACGCACCAGCTTCGGTGGTGCTAGATCTGCAGTTTGCCTCTCAACACCCAGCCTCATCATCGCCCTCCGGAGGAGCCATCGCGGTGGTGTCCAAAACGAGACAGGCCCAGGATGGGAAACACCACTGAACTGGACCCTCTGGCAGTGGAGCTAGACTAAGTGCGTCTAGCGATCCAGTGAATGATCATACATCTCTGAGGCACTTGTGGAAGAGTAGCTTGGTTGAAACGAAGCCCGGCATGTTATCGCCAAAGCCTTCCTCTTGGCTCTGAGCCCGGCAATGCACAGCTTGACATTGTTGCTGCTGTTTTTCGTGAGGTTGCAGGTGTAGGACTGTTGGCACTGTAGCTTCTAGCACGGAGCTGGGATTGGTGCAGGCCTCCATTCCTGAAGCCTCCGGCCTTGAGTCAGGAGATTCAAGGCACACCCTGATGAAATAGCCTCAAAGCGTTCGGCCTTCGAGCTTCCTTTTCGTAGAGGCACCCCTTCAGGCGCTGCCACCCTGCTAGCCAACAACGTTGGCCGTGTCGGCTACTGGGCCAAGCCACCGGAAGACGCCGCGCAGGAGCTTTGGACTGCTCTGGGGCCCAGGAGGAATGACGAGGAATGACGACGAACAGGGATCCGCTCAGGCAGTGCTACCGCCAGGAGCTTGAGGAACCACTGACGACATGAACTACACGCATGATTGCGAAAGAAACAGTACTTCTTAAGCTGTGAACTTCTACGATGATTGCACGGCAGCTTCATGCCAGCACTCGATCCGAAGTACCAGCATTGCTGTGCCGCGTCAGAAAATGAGCGGCGACATGTCCACTAATTGGCTCAGCATGAGTGGCCTATGCAAACATGGCGAGCAACTCGATGCAAGGAAGCGTGTGTAGCCTCCACAAAACCTTTGTCTTGTGAATTGGCACACCGTCCCAAGCCATCTGAATCATTATCAGAAACATGCAGACTAATGACTAATCACGACTCTTGGTTTCAGGTCTCTCGATGATGCGGGACGGCACGTTGAAATAAAAACACAAGGCCAAGGCCCAACTTGTCACGATGTGTCCCTACGGGATCGTGAGGTAGGGCCGGAATTCCTACACGAGTCATGTCCGGCGAAGTTTGTCGATCGCCAGCAATCCTTGGACCGGGGTTTAGGGTTTAGGGGTTTAGGGTTGCAGAAAGCGGGCTCCGTTGATTCACATGCCTCCAGATTGAAACCTCCTCTGATATGTTTCAAACAACGGTTCTCGAGGATTGTCACGGCTTACTCCTTTTCAAAGGCTAGGTCTGAGATTCAAAGCAATTCCGACAGGCTCCACTCTCTGGGCGGGGCACCACAAAGAATAAGTCCGGCGTCGACACCGGGAGCCACCCTTACCTGCCGGATGGGGTGGATGGGAGTCCGAGGCTTTCCCGACAAGTGCGATGGCTGAGTTGAATCCCAATCAGGGAGTGACCGGGTGACTGAGTATGCCTTCGACACAGCAACGCAATCGAGAACGTCAGCAGGAAGGGAGACGATGCTACTCGTACTGGTGCCGTCACAAAACCAACGAAACGAATGTCTCAATTTGGAGCGGTTTGGAGAGCTGTGCGCGGCCGCTGGTCGGCCGGGTTCTACAGAGAGCACCAACAGTCTCCCGCTGCAGCTGCTTGCCTGGAAGTATGGTGCATTCCCCGTCGGCGCAGCACAGCGCTCCGTGTCACACACAAGCCGGCCGTTGGCATTCACCACGTTGATGGCCTGCGAAACACTCCGTGAAACAACGAAGTCTCACCTAAAATGCATTGAACCCTAAAAGCCCTAAGCCCTAAGCCCTGCAAAGTCGGACTTCGAACACCCCCGTGAAACGCGAGGTCGCTGGCCTTCTCCTGGAAGTTGCCATTGAAGGTGAACAACCGCTGCCCCGAAGCATCTCTCAGCCTGGGCCCGTGAAGCCGCAGAATGCCAGTAGTCCGAAGCTTAGGAGCCCTGAAGGTGCAGGCGCTCGCTATCGCTTGCCAATGCACCCTGCACCCTCCCCAGCAGGCTTACCCATCCGCAAAGTGCCACGGCCCAGGCACGTACCGCTTGTTCGGCACAGGGTCTTCCTTGGAAATCGTTCCATATGCCTGCAAAGCGTCTTTGGGGACCGCATGCATTGGGAAAGTGGGACATCCTGAAGT
The DNA here is from genome assembly GCA_905221615.1 of Symbiodinium sp. CCMP2592. Taxonomy (NCBI): domain Eukaryota; class Dinophyceae; order Suessiales; family Symbiodiniaceae; genus Symbiodinium; species Symbiodinium sp. CCMP2592. The sequence goes on from CAJNDT010000523.1 coordinate 117,410, forward strand.
CTGCAAGGGCTCCGACGGATGACAATGCAGCAACTTAAATCCCTTTGGCTAGCGCTACTGATGTTCAAGAAGTCAACAAAACGTGGTACATAGCTCGCATTATTTCTAGGCCGCAATAGTCGGCCGCCGCCTTGGGAAGCGGCAGTGTAGCTGTCCGGCGTGACAAACAAGGCCGTTCTCGTAATCACCGGATGGTACGTTTTCGCAGCGCCCGCTGAGTCGTCTACGTACTCGACTGAGCGTGGGACTGCATGAAAAAACTTAAATCCCACCCTGCCTCACCAGAAGGCCAGCAAATCTGCGGAAGACCTCCACGTTTCCTCGGCCCAAGATATGCTCAAGGATGGCTTGAGCAAAATCTGAGGGCGAAGAAGCACTAGGGCAAGATGGATCAGAGACGGTTCTTTTCAAACCGCAAAGTTCTGATGCTACTGGAAGATCGCCGCCTTCCGTAGGAATGCAAGGAAATCTCAAGTCAGGATGGGGGCGAAATGAGATTGGAGCCAAAATGAACTTCACCCAAAGAACTGGCCGCGTATGGGAGGCAAGGCCCTGGCTCGTAGAGCGGCGCAGTGCGGACCTAAAAATGGGCAGATGGGCATTCGACCCAGCGGTTCGTGCTGGCAGCGTTCGATCCGCTGGCACAGTTTTCCATGATAGGCCGGTTCCCAACTGTCCGGCATCGCCAGGGCTCAAAGGCAGGTTCTTCGCCGGGGCAACGGCCCACGCAAGCGGTCGCTCGTCGAGAGAATGGAGGAAAATACCTGGAGCATGCGATAATAGAAACTGAGACACTTTCAAGTTTCAAGTCGGAACGGACAAATATTTACATCGACTATCCCACCCCAACTAACAGAAATGAGTTGGTGGGACATTTGGATTCACTGCTGCATACTTGGTGGGCAGGGCTTGCAGGAATAAGTACGTGAGGGCGAGGAGAGGAGTATTGCATTGCGGGTTTAACAATAACTTTGCGGGTTTAACAATAACTCTTGGCGTGGGCACTCCATGGTATCTCCGGGTATGCTCTGTGGTCTTTGGAGGATGGGCACTGCGAGGCTACTGCTCTGATTTGCAGGCAGTCCAGACAATATACTCTGCAGGATACGTTTGCGGTTTGCAATGGAATGCTTTGTGAAATACTCTGGAGGCGGGCACTGCTGGATACTCTGCGGGATCCTTTGCAGGAGCCAGTAAAGGAGTGCGAGGAGTGATGAGAAGAACAGCAGCCTTAACATCAAAATACCAAGACAGACGATGGAGAACAACCAGAGGTCTGGGGCAGTCGATCTCCGTCTTTGTTAGACTTCTTGTATCATCTAACTGCACCGCGCGGGTTTGGGTCTTGACCCACTACCTTGGGGGGCGCACCGCAACGAGAGCCGAACTCGTCAACGACGACCTAAGTTGGATGGTTTGCTGCGTGGTTCGCACTGGTGCCAGATGTGAGCCCCAGCATCGAAGCGCTTCACTTGCCGAGGCACTCTGCTCAAAGGCTGACCTTGTAAATCCACGATGTGGAACCTGACGAAATGTCTCTTCCGGGAACGTGATACAAGTCTTCGAACAGTGAGCACGCCGGTTTCAGCAAACTCCTTCTTTCCATTGACGCATGATAATAATGCGTGCTGGCAAGACCACCAGCCCATTCACTCAATTGTCCGGGGGCGCGGCGCAAGCTGCTGCTTTTCAGCAGAGACCAACTCTGAGACCTTGGCACTCATCTCTTGCTGCAACTCGGCGGCAGCTTTGGATGCTTTTTTCTCTCGACTCTGGCCTCTTTCGTGCGAACCCACACAGGCTAAACGTGCATGCTACTCAGACGGACACTGGGCGGAGGCACGGTGGCTGGGGTCCCGGGCTGCAAACACCAATTCCATGCCGCTGGGGACGACCAAGGACCTTGGTGCGCTTGCTCTCAGGAAGCAAAGCCTGCTGAGAGCTCAAGGGGTCATTGCACCAGGCAGCCGGAGAGGGCTTGCTCAACTTAACCTCGAACCGGGTTTGCTCCGGCCCTCCTCCACTCGGCTCGGTCTCCGGCGGGCAGAGCCAACGAGTCCTGAAGCAGACATCGGGAAGAGACAAGAAGGGAGCCGACTCTCACGTTCCACGAGCAGCCCTGACCCGCTGGCCGCTAGCTCCCAAAGCGTCGAACCTCAAAGCATCTAACCCTTTGGCTGCTCAGCCACACCCCCAGAATATGCGGTCCTGGGAATTGTCGTGTCGCTGGAAGATGCTTTCCTCACACTGCAGGTCGGTCTCAACACTACACGACTGCACAGTTTGCACCGGTAAATTCAACCGTGGTTTAAGATCGGCCAGATACTGGAAAAGCACCCACGTGCGTGACCACAACCGAAACGAATCTCATCACGGCAAGCTCCATGCGGCTGGGGCTTCTTCTCACATCTTCATTTTTCTCTTTATGGCGGGATCACATGGGGTGAGCGAGAGAACCAGCCGAGCTGGCTTTAATCATCTTCAATTTCTGATGCCTGGAACAGAACCGATGCCTTAAGCGGTCCTGTACGTAGGGCTGCCAACGGGCGATGTCAGCAAAGATGGCGGAGGACCTCAGAGGGACAGGAAGCAAAGTGTGGAATGATTAGAGAAAACGAGTGGCTCCATGAAAAGACTCAGCCTTTCTCCTGCGAATCTCCGCGACTGCTGTGCTGCTGCAGGCGAATGCGGGTCGAGGCTGAGACCCGACCGCGAGGACTTCACACGCTGGAGGACCTGTGTGCACACGATTCTGTCTTTAGAAGCTCAGGTTCAGCGTCTTCGAGCGCACTCAGACATGGATCACTGACCCGCAACATCCACGCTTTGCCAGGCTCGAGCCTTACTGCTTTGGGAAAAAAGCCTGAATGTGCTCTGACCCTTCCCCCATTTCCTGCCTCGCTTGGTGCCGGATCGGGCTTCTGGGAAGGCCCGAAACGCTGCCTTGGCTTCCACTATCTGAACCGTGGGTGGGAGACTGCGGGCTGGCAACTTGCCCCTCGGAGCCCTTCCCTGAATCCTGCTACGAGGGACGGAAGGGCACATTGGCAAGTCAGCTTGATATTGAAGCTTTCAGCCGTGCGGCTCGGAGCGGAAGTAGACGGCTAAGCACGCTGAGAGTACCTGGCCGCTCTCTGGCTTGCTGACCTCACCTCCACAAGTCTCTCCAAACTGCATGGTGCCTGCCAACGACACGCGTAAGCCCGGAATCCGGCACGACCCGTCGCAATATTAAATCCCCGAAATATTTTCGGACATGGCAGCGCACGATGCCAAGCGCGGCCAGCAAGATCAGAAACACAGCTGGGCTCGACCTTTGGAGAAGCGCGTGAAGAGCGACATCGTAGACTGACTGCCGAGATCTGCTGCGAAGCTACGGCCTGCATCTAGTTGACCTCACCGAAGAGGGTAAAGACCACGATGGATATCACTAGCAGGGTTTTTTGTCCCACGTTTGATGTCCCTAAGATTCTTCAAACCCACGTCTGCTAGTGACATGCCATGCTGAGATCCATATGTGTTCCAGATCAGAACGCCGGAAAGCCCTTCCAAGACTGTAGACTGCCTCACATGTGCGAGCGTTCAAAACGGCTTGGCTTGAGCATCCTGCACGAAGTACGATGAAGCGTGGATCCGCCGTACCTGAAACAGGCACTGCCCCGGGCATCCCCTCGTCGGATTGTCTGGGCCCGAAGCCTCGAATCTGACGATTCGGCAAAGCCGGCATCAACTTTCAAAGCTTCCCATCCGATCTCTTTCCCCGGCACCTGGCCTCATCCACTAGGGAAGAATTCGTCCAGGAGCTCCGAGTGAAGAGCATGGCCACCCAGCCTCTTCTGCATGAAGGGCGGTTATACAGCTACAACCGACCATGACAGACCAAGGCAATCATTACGGGACGGCGACATCGGTGGCACGAAGCCGTAGACTTGATCTCCATCCAGACTCTCAGGCGCATGCCACGGCCGATGGGGCCGGGTGTCCATCTATTCCATCTGACCGCACTCTGAATTGCCTCCTGTCGCGCGCGCGAGACAATGCCTACCGGGCCTGCCGACTCCACCACTCACAAGCAGCGTGCACTTCCCAAACGACCTGCAGCTGGACCAGCGCTCGGTCCGCCTGAGCAGTGGTATCGACAAACAAGCAGACAGACCGACCAAAACTCACACTAACAGACAGAGACAGAGAGAGGAGAGAGAGACCGAACTCTTCCCTTTTCTGTACATCAGTAGACATAGTATACATGCATGCGTGTATTTGCACAGAAGCGAAAGCTCAAGAGACTTCATGCAAAGAGCCCAATGGTCGGGGGGACACAGTTCGGACCATCTGCAATCTGCAGATGGCGGCATCTCTAAGAAACCTGTCTCTCGACAAAGCCAACTGAATTTATTAAAGCCAAGCTGCTCTGGTGGCATTGGTCCAACCCACTTCTTCTGAAGCCGTGCTGTTGCCTTCGAGGTTCTGCTGAAGCAAAGAGCTTTGGTTGGTAGCTTTTTGAAGCGAGCTGCGAAGTTCGTCCGACTTGACTTGTCGGATTATCTGTGACACATAACTCTTCGGATCGACTTAAGCCGACAGAATCAGGTACCTTTCGCTTCTGGCTGAAAGGGCAATTGCTGCGGCGATGACTTTGTTTGATGAAAGCCCGGCACTGATGGTTTGAGAAATCCAACATCGGGCCTGAAATTGAACAGAAGTCTGGACATTGGGCATTGCATTCACAGCTTGATTCCACTCAGGCTGCTCCACCAGTGCCAGGATGTTCACATTGACATCCATAACAGGTACAACCAGCTGCCACATGCTGGTGCTTCGAAGTGGCCATTCGAGGAGAGGATGTTGTCAACTTGAGGAGAGGGTGGAGAATTTTCCTTTGCCTTTGTTTTTTTTCTTGGCCCTTTTTTTTTTTTGGCCCTGGGCTCCTGCGTTCTCCGTATTTGCCGCATGCGTAGTAGTAGTAGTAGTAGTAGTAGTAGCAGCAGTAGTCGTAGCAGTGGTAGTAGTAGCAGTGCTAGTAGTAGTAAGGAGTAGTAGTAGTAGTAGTAGTAGTAGTAGTAGTAGTAGTAGTAGTAGTAGTAGTAGTAGTAGTAGTAGTAGTAAGTAGTAGTACGTAGTAGTAGTAGTAGTAGTAGTAGTCGTCGTCGTCGTAGTAGTAGTAGTAGTAGTAGTGTAATAGTAGTAGTAGTAGCAGTAGTAGTAGTAGCAGTAGTAGTAGTAGTAGTAGTAGTAGTAGTAGTAGTATGGTAGGAGGTATAGTAGAAGTAGGTGAAGTAGTAGTAGTAGTAGTAGTAGTAGTAGTAGTAGTAGTAGTAGTAGTAGTAGTAGTAGTAGTAGTAGTAGTAGTGTTGTAGTAGTAGTAGTAGTAGTAGTAGTAGTAGTAGTAGTAGCCGCCACAAGTGCTCAAGCGGCCGCGCTGAATGAGAGGTTTCGAACTGGCTTGGGGCGCAACTGCTGTGCTAGAGGTCCCAACTGGGCTCTTTTCTGAACAGTAAAGGTTTGTGCCTCCTTCTACGCCATGGTCCTCTCCCTTTTCTCACAGGAGCTGCTTTGAGCCGCCAGGTCCCAATTCCTGGGCCCAGACTCTGTTTAAAACATTGCAACCCTGGGTAGGCGGTAGGGTTTCCACCTCCGCGCGGTGGAGGGAGTCATTAGGCTTCTGTCTCTTGACGAAAGTAGCGGATGGCGCAATTGCCAGTGCACTCACAAAACTTTGCATCTCTTCGTAAGAATTCGTTCAAGACAGCATGTAGAAGGACAGTCCGTAGTGACGGGCCCGTACCATACCGAGGGCAGGTTCTGACACCTACCCTGGTTGATCGTCTGGGGGTGCGCCCCCCACCCACTCGAAGAGAGCTTCAGTCACAGACTGCTGACTCCCCTGCATATGGCACAGCCTCCCGCAGGGCAGGAAGGTTGGAAAGATCCATTCGAGTTCTTTCGTGGAACGCGGGCCACCTAGGCCAACAGCAATGGGGCGAACTCAAAACATGGCTAGCAGCTGAAGCCTCTCATCACTGCGACATCCTCATTTTGCAGGAAACGCACTGGACTGAGACCAGCGAATTCAGCGTTTCTGGGTGGTACTGTATCTCCTCAGCCTCGGAGTCTACCAAACCCAACACCCGGCCTAAACAAGCAGCAAAGCGAAACACTCGGCAAGAACCGCGAGCCCCATCCACGACTCGCGCTGATGGAGTCATGATCCTATTCTCTCCCAAGTTCGTCCCCAAGAGCTTACGCTGGAAGGAGTGGAGCCCGGGTAGAGTCTTAGAAGCTCGCGCGGACATTGCAGGTACTCGGCTGGTTATTGTCGCGGTGTACCAGCACGCTTGGTCTTCTGCCAAGACCATCCAGTCCAATAAGGACGACCGTGCTAAGGTGCTATCTGTCATGTCCAAGGTGATCAAGCAGGTGCCCAAGAGGGACTCCCTTATTGTAGCAGGTGATTTTAACACTTCCTTGCGTTCGAGCTCTCCATTGGTGGGACCGCACGTGAAGCCACCTACTGAGGACCGCCCTGATGAATCCAACTTGTTTAACCTACTGCTCAGGTTGCGTTTGGTTGCCCTCAACACCTGGCAATGTGACCATATAGCTACCTTTTCACAAGGAGGAGTGGAGTCGCAAATTGACTTCATTCTCACCAAAGAATCTACGGCGGGAGGCAAAGCAAAAAGGTCAGCCCCATGGGTGGACTGCCCGTTGGGAAGCTGGAAGAAAGGGGGGCATTACCCGCTTAAAGCTGACGTACCCCTCCAGCATCACTGGCTGCTCCCATCCCACAAACCCAGCACGCGCCGTTACGATTCACTAGCTTTACAGGCCTCGGTCAGAGAAGAAGACGAGACGGCAAAGGCACTGCACAGCTGGATAGCTTCCAGAATTGACACCTGCCAGGACCCCAAGGCATGGAATGCGTTGCTTTTGGAAGGTGCAGAACGCTTTTTCCCAAAAATTCCCAAAAGAATACCGATTCTGCTGGAATCGGAAACCCGTCGCATGTGGCGGGCCCGCACTCATGACAGGGCTGCGAATACTCCCTCAGCACAGCTGATCGAGTCACCTAAAGCAATGGCACAGCCTCCTAATCGGAACACGCCACGTCCGCCGGAAACAGAAGCTGAGCTGGCACAAGTGGCACATCGCCAAGCTGTGAAACAAGCAAAGAAAGATCGCATTGCAAGTTTCATATCGGAGGTAGATGCGAGTCTAGCTGAAGGTGATCAGCATATCTCCTTCCAGACCCTCAAAAAGCTGCAGCCTTGGCAGCCCGCGCGCAGAGCTCAGCTAAAGGACAACACAGGACATCTCCTAGGCCCAGCGCAGGAACTAGCAGCCCTCAGGGATTATGCCAATCAGGTATTTGCGGCCCACCCTCCGTTACGGACTATGCATGGTGCTTTCCCTGCTTTGGAGCCACCCAAACTCGCAGCTCACATACATTCCATCAAGCCGAACAAAGCTGTTCCTGACGGAGCGGCACCAGCGGCTGTATGGAGGCTGTGTAGCGATCTCGTTGCACCGGTCCTCTCCGAACACGTAGCATCCAAGCAGGCCGAGGACAGTCTAGAATCCGACCTAGTAGACGCAGATCTCTGTTTAATACCCAAGCCGGGCAAGCCCTCTGATAAACCAGCAAACTTGAGACCCTTGGGTATCCTTCGACCTGACGCTAAGGGACTGGCGGGAGCGGCCAGAGAAGCGCTTCAACCACTGACCCTCTCGTTCCTCAAGTACATGCCACAGTTCGCTTATCTACCAGGTCGGGGGCTGTCAGACGCACTAGAACGCGTGGTGCATCACTTGCGTGAGGCACGATCCCTGTTAGAACAGGCCCACCCCACGAGACATGCCTTGCAACAAGGCACACAGGCCCCAGCCTTAGTCGGCGGCCTCACCTTTGCTCTTGACCTCAGCCAAGCGTTTGACACAGTCTCTCGCCAAGAGATCATCGACCTTCTTCAGCGTGAAGGGGCCGATCAGGACACAGTCCACCTTGTTCAGGCTCTACATGACGGGTCTCGTTACGTTCTTCACGCGCAGGGAGATTCCACCTCTGTTGAAACCACAGCAGGCATTAAACAAGGATGTAAGCTCGCTCCCACACTCTTCTCGTTCCTTACAGGTGACCTTTTCCGCTCTCTGGTCGACCTTTTCGGTGCTGAGCAGGTCTTGAAGTTCCTGACTGGCTATGCCGATGATCTCACGCTCCATCGGACTATCCGCTCTGACAAGGACCTCAGGGCCATTCATGCTCTCATCGCAGCGCTACTCGAAGAGGTCCGCAAACATCGCCTTCGCGTCAACATTAGCAAGTGCGTCATCTTAGTGAAGTTAGCGGGAAGAGAATCCCAAAACGTGTTGAACAAACATGGCTGCTGGATCACCAACTCAAAGGGCGAGCAGGTTCGCGGATGGCGCATAGGGCCCAACAAATCTTTCCCCGCCTTCCAGTGGGTCTCCTGTAGCAAGTATCTGGGGGTTATGATCTCCTACAACCACTTCGAGCTGCAGTCCTTGCATTACCGCATTGGGGAAGCCAAGCAAAAGCTGCATCAAGTCCGCCAGTTTGTCTACAATCGCCGGCACGCGAGCACCATGTCGAGACTTAAGGTTTGGCAAAGCACAGTCCTGAGCACACTGACCACAGGCCTCTCAGACGTCGGACTTAGCGAGGAGTCGGCCAAGCAGCTACGTAGTTGGCATGCTTACAAGGTGCGATCAGTGCTGAACTTGCCAGCACACACCAGCCGCATCACCACTAAGGACCTCTTCCAGCTTTATAGCATTCAGGACCCAGTTCAAGCGATGCAGGTCAAGCTCAGGAAGCGACTCCGCAAACTTGAGCGGCGTGCAGCCAGAAGCCCAGATATCACAACCGATCCTGCTGTCCTGCAAGTCATCCGGGACAAGCTGCATTTCATGTCACAGCTCCCAGAAACAGTTGAGCACCCTGTAGCCCTACATGCATGCACACTCTGCGATGCCTCCTTCGAGACAGCAAACGGGTTACATTTACACAAGTCGAGAGTGCATCCAGCCAGCATTGACCGATTTGTGCCATCAAGCTTCGATCGGCAACTCCACGCGGTGGATGGGATGCCGCAATGTGCCGCTTGCATGCGCAAATTCCATCAATGGAAAGGTCTACGTGACCACCTGTTGTCAGGAGCATGTCCGGAACCCCAGAAGCTTCGAACTCTGAACGTGACTGACAAACACTCCAGTCACCCTGAGGTAAGGACCCTGTCCCAGCTGCGTCAGGACATAGCCCAACTCCCACAACATCGCATAGCGGTGATCTCAAAGACACCGGAGGCCCGGATCCTGATCCATAGGTGCCTCACGTGTGACTTTTGGACTTTCGATCACACTAAAGTCAAGTCACACTTTCGTCAGGCGCATCCTAAGGACTGGTCAAGGCTGCACAAACGCGCAGTCTCTATATGTCAGGGTTTCTCACCTCACCTTGCCAAGGGACACCCGTGCTCATTCTGCGGCTATAAGGTCTATGATCGTCGACTGCACCCGGAACAATGCCCCGTACTTTATCAGGTGAGTACACAGTGGCTGCGAGGGCAACCGGAGGCAGAGGAAGTCGTTACCGCTCCCCCCTCCAAGCCCCACGAACGGTCACTGACCCACTTCTTTAAGCCACGGTCGAATGGCACAGCCTCCAATCAGTCGAGCACAGCTCGTCACACCCCGGCAGACAAGCAGGCGCCTGATCCGCAGTCCTCAGGACAAGCGGAAATTAGACCCGAAGGAGTGCACAAACGCGCTCTGACTAACACGTCCAACTCGTGTTACGCTAATGCCCTGTTTCAGGCTCTGCATCAGATCTCGAGCTTTGGGTATGACCTGGGTGCTTTCCAGTCCGTCCTCTCCCATCTAGGCGATGAGCGAGCCCCCAGACTACTGAACCTGTTAGGCTTGTTTGAATTTCGCCATGCCATCTCAGGCTGGCGACTTGACGGCAGACAGCATGATGTCTCGGAGCTGCTTCTGCATATGCAGTCCAAGCCTTTCGGCTCCCTTCAACAAACCCAGTGGCAGGGTCGAACAGATGGCGAGGTTGAGGATTCCGATGTGGGAGTCAGCCCACTCCTTCTTCCCCTTCCGCCTGGCCCTCTGTCACTCTCGGCTTGCTTATGGCTGTGGGAGTCCCAGATCTTCTCCCGCGCGTTAGTTTGGTCACCTGAACTCCTAGCAGTTGTGATTTGCCGCTGGCAGGATGGAGTCAAGAATACGCAGCCGTGTCTTTGGTCAGGCCGCACCACGGTGCCTGTATGGACCTCAAGTGATGCTCGTACTCAGCGTCACTATCAGGTCATAGCAGGAGTTGCCCACTTTGGGGACTCCCTTTCTTCTGGGCACTACCGCGCTTTTTGGCCAGAGGACCCAGCGGATACTGCCTCTCAGGTTTGGATCTCAGACGACTACAGGTTTCCGGAAAAGGCCTCAGCGGCCTTGAACCTGTCCATCTCCAGGAATGTCTACATGCTTTTCTTGCAACGAATTCGCTAGCATCATCGCTAGGTGATGCATTCCGGCCCAGCTTCGTCCTCAAGGGCACTGCGGGGCGCCCGTGCGTGAGAAGCCTATAGTCAATTGAAAGTTGGCATAGGCCACCTCACGTCAAGGCCAAGTGCGTCATGCGCGCACGCGGATATGCACATACCGCAATACTTTTTCCTCTCAATCAGCTCGCCCTCTTTTTGTATAGCTTCCACCCCGACTACACGGCCGGCATGACCGCTTCCCCTGTCGCAGTCAAGAGTCCGGAGCACAAACGCTCCAGAAACGGCACAGACAATGAGGACGCATCGGGAATGGATTTTTCTGAAGAGCCTCCACTCGAGTCACTCTCGCCTGCGGCCAAGGCCGCTGCCCTGCCGAGGCAGCAAGACCAGCCTCGCCGCAAATCAGTCCCGAGACAGAAAGGACCTGGTGCGGTCCAAGGGTTTGGGCAAGACACCCAGCCTCGGGCGCAATCAGGTGCCATCCAGGCGCTGAGCCCGGAAGAGCTCACCAAAGCCTTCCTTGTGCACGATGACCAAATGAGCCTGCTGCAGCACCAGCTATCATTGGTTTACAAACTACCTCAAGACCATCAGCTTTCGAAGGCATTACTTGCGTCTGTGAAATCCTGGCAGGGAGGTTTGAAGAAGCTGCGCCAAGGAGAACCCCACCCCGAGGGATCATGCTCGAATGCGGTCTCCCTGGTTCTCCTCCACGAACTGACCAAAGGCAACCCTCCAGCACACGTGGACAAGACGGAGTACGGCAAGCTCCTGAAGGTGGTGGACTCCATGATCAATATCACTACCGACAAGACCAAGCTAGCACAGGAAATAGTGCACTGCTCTGCTAAGCCGAACAAGCTCAAGACGCACGTTATCCTTGACTTCAGGGTGGCCATCTACTCTGACCTCATGCCCTACCTCTCCCTCCTTGCCTCCCTCTTTGACTCCCATGATGGCTTCGAACGCCTGGGTCGCAAGGCGCCGGGAGGACTGGCTCGTAAGGCTCGAGGCCGTCCGTGAGCTTGGCCTAGTGGAAGCACACAGTGCACTAAACTTCCTCAGCACAGCTGATGCTCTGATCCGTCTTGCACTTTTCACTCAGGTACAGCGTGACTAGCAAGGCTGCTGATTCTTTCAACAAAGTTCCAGCTGCGCATCAAAACGGAGCCTGTCGTGAGCAGATCACTTCGATCCACTTCATGTCCTGAGCGTGCCAGCCTGGCTCGAGCCCTTAGCACTATGGATCTCACACGGTTTGCGGACCTACCGGGCCCTGACCAAGTCCCGCATTTCCTGAATCTGGTGCATCAGCTGGACGAGATTCTCAAGCGCAAGGCCTCGCAACTCTATACAGACCCTGGCTCGGCGTCTTCTACCAGCTCTCAGACTGCCGAACGATGCACTTTGCCCTCTGGCAAGGCCCGTCCTCCAACACCGCCAGCTCCTAAACATCGACGAACTGACGCAGCTCCAGAACAGGACGCTACGTAATCTATTCCGAGAACTAGGCACAGTCGGCGGAGCCGGCTATCAGCGAGCAAAACTCACTGCCATGCGTCTTTCTTTAATTTGCTTCCTGCTCCTGACCCCACTGCCTTGCAACTAGGTCACAGGGCTCAAGCTACCAGTGGCAGGTAGCACACAGTGCAGCACGGATTCGTCACAGACGATATCTCCCCCCACGCTGTGATGAATCGAGCTCCATATTCTGATGGAGTGCATGAGGCTCTTGGTCGGAGCCATATGCCCGGACTTCGACGACCGGTTGACCCCCAAGTGACTTCCGCCATCTCACCAGAGCTCTTGGGCGTGAAGATCGCAAATGGATACGCCAGCGCGGTCTTCAATTCCAGTGCTGCAAACTTTGTGCTCAAGAAAGTCACGAGACCTCAGGAAGAATACATGGCCAGAAGAGAGTTTAGCAGATTATCGAGATTCCCGCCCATCAACACCATCATCGAGGCTTACTGGCAGCAGGGCCCAACGCTACTACTGCCACGGCTGTACCCTGCTCATATCCCCTCTATGACGACGGACCATGTCGTCAATCTCGTCGCTGACATCCGGTCTGCCCTCAACGCAGTGCATTCCAGCCAACTGGTTCACGCGGACATCCACATGGGCAACATCATGGTGCGCTACGACCCTCCCACCTATGTCCTGATCGATTTTGGCGGCACCGCGGGGGAAAGTGTCTATCCTCTCAGCTTGGGCTACGGAGCCCTTGGCCAGGGAGGAATGCTTCATCGTCCTCCTCACGAACTTATGGAGCGACCCACCAGGACCGTCAGAGGTGACTACTACAGGCTCAGCAAGACGATCTCCGTCGAAATCGTGGGCAACAAGTGCTGGCGCGACACCGCGTCGGGTTTCCCGATGCCCCCGAAACTCCCCAAGCACCTTCGCGTCGAGCTGGCAGAATGGGAGAATCTCGCTGGCCTCACTCCACCCAAATGGCCAGAATCTGCCTTTCCCGGAGGAAGCTGGTACGAGACTGCCATTGATCCCTCGATCACCGTACAAGCAGGCTTGTATGATGAAGCCGGAAACGTCCGACTGGCCACCGCCGTCTTCTCCTACTCCAAGCAGCAAAAATCCAATGCATCCGGGCTCTTCGGGCCAGAAGATCCCAAACGGGCTCCTTTGGACTCCGGAAGCTGGGAGGAATCTGCTGCTTACGCTAGGTTCTTCCTGTCTTGCAGGCTCAGGACCATGGGCAGCCACATCCGGACCATGTACACGGAGGTCCTGCCGTACCAAAAGTACAGCAACCAGGATGGCTACCTCATGCTGGAGAATGCTCTCGAGCACCCTCCACCTCCACCACCACCTCCGGCTACCAGCTCGAATGAGCCAGCGCCCTCGACACCGGCTACTGAGCTGCAGGGCATTTGGGCGGAAATGGACTAGGCTTCAATCGCAGGACACAGTCCACTCAGCGGCATATGGCACAGCCTCCGCCACGCGGTTACTGTAACCAATTTGTCGCGGGAATAGGACACAGTCCACATCAGCCTGAGTCACAGACTCTGTTCCAGCGCCCACTGCCTACAGCACTGGCCTCAGCCCGAGAAAACACCTGTGCATCTGTCTTGAGCGCAGTTGTCTGCACTTTCCGTTCCCGCTGCTTGAGCTCAGCTTCATCTAAGCTACTGGCTCCCAACTTGCGCGGGCGCACATGGCTGTCGAAGATGACTGCCCCATCAGGGCCATTTCCTTTCCCGCCGGGGTCTTCGCAGACTACATGGATGACTATCTCACCCTTTCTGCGCTGAAGTTGTATTGTGCGGAGGCCCAAGTGGCCCTGCCACCGGCAGTGGGAACATGGCCATCAAATGACATCACGGCATGGGCAAACAAAGCTCTCCCACCCCAACAGAGGCAGCAATTCGAGAAGTATCTCGAGTCCATGACTACCATGCCCTGCTCCGGGATGGAGGAAGGCTGCTTAGTCAATCCCATCCCACACGGAGGACTACTACACATGGTGCCAAAGGCAGAGCAGATAGCTAACAACTGTCTCACTTCTCGCTGTCTCTCCATCTGGTCCTCGGTCCGCCAGGTTCTGCAGCACCTACCTTTCGAGGCCCACGACAGATGGGAGCACTCTCCCAGTGCGGCTGGCTCTTCATGTGGCCAGCGCTTTCGGGTTGGTGCTTACTGCCGAGTTCTCCCTGGCCTGCTCAAGGAGACGGTCTCCCACCCCAACGTCACTCGTCTCTTCAACGCATTCGTGTGCTCATGTCACCCAAGTCACCAGTGGACTTCGCTTGAAATCTTAGTGGATGTGCAGTCCCCACCGCACAAAGATGCTCGCAATGCTGCCTTGGGCACTCTGCTCATCCCGATTTCGATTTACGACCAGGGCGGCCTATGGATCGAAGACCCCGACGGCTGCGACTACCAGGAGATCCCGCGCCAGCAGGGGATGACCCGGGGAAGTTGCTTTGACCTACGGGGTCTCAGCCTTCTCTTTCGGGCGGATGAGCTGTGGCATGCAACTCTACCATGGGAAACCTATACTCGTGTCGTTTTGGCGGCCTACACGGTCAGAGGCGTCTCTCGTTTCTCACCAACGCTGCAACAGCGCCTGACCGAGCTGGGTTTTCGTCTGCCGCTAGGCACAGCAGATGATTAGTTCGAATGGCACAGCCTTCTGAGCTGAGACGCAGTCTCCGACCATCTCTGCTTGTCAGTTAAAGTTATAGCAGGTATTACAGCACATGTGCTTCTATGCATCGCAGTAACAAATCACTGCCATTCTTCAGTCCTTTTAGGCTCCCCAGTTTGGCTCTGCCTCCATTAGCTAGCCTGCAACGATGGAGGACGCATTTGTTCAGCGAATTTTCCACTTCCTGACGCCGATGCTTCTACGCCTCGACTTCTACCTGCGGCTGACAGACCAGGATCACACAGCCATCGACGGCTTGAGCAGCCAGCCCAGCCTCACGGGACCAGGCCTCACCCCAACCGAGGACGCGTTTCGTACGGACAGGTCGATAGCAGCCAGAACAGGTCTCCTGAAACTTCTCCAGGAGTGCTTTAACCACTGGCCGGCCCTCTCCATCAATTACGTCTCTGCGCCGGACACACCGGACCTGACTGACATGCACCTTATCTACGAGGTCACGCAGCCGCGTCTAAAACAGGTTCGACGACTTGCTACTGTCAACCGAGTATGGCATGACCTCATATCAGCCATGATCTCTGGTCAAGCCCGCATCAATACAGTGGAACTTTTGGTGGCGATGTCACGCCTGCGCAAGACAGGCTCAGTGTCGATTCGGGAAGGCCGGGATATCTTCTGCCCCGGTCTCGATGGCGTTTCGACTGCCGGTTGAGACCCTCACTTCACCTCTGGCACGCACAGCTCCCGCCGCTGCCTACCGCGCCTCGGGCTTCAATGCTTGGCATGCGCTCCTCTTTGACAGCTACGATGACCTGCTAGCGCACGCGCCCCAGGATTGATCAGCAGGTGAAGACTACATAGTAGCTTTCTCAGAAGCGCACAGCGCACCTCTGCTGGCATTAGGGCACAGCCCACGGCCGAAAACCGAAACATTGGCTGGTGCGACGGCCGAGCAACAGGCCTGACCGTGCCATTAGGGTTTCTAACTTTTTGAAGCTGCTCTCGGCTTGAAAACTGGGCATCCTCCGCGCCAGCCAGAGTTAGCAGTGCGCTCGCTTTGCCTTGAGCTACCTCTCGGCATGTCCCCTACTCCCTGCCAGGCTCTGTCAGCTAGCTCCCAGCGTCCCCTAACTGCCATGGACGAGCTCTCTCTGCGCCAAGCTATGAAATACCTGCTCCCAGGGGTACTGACCATCGACTCCTACGACGCCTCGCCCTATCCCACCTCCTACTGGAACGATCTGGACCTTCTTCATGATGAAGCTCGTGCCACTCGTGATCGTCTACGTGACCTCCTTCTACGTTGGGCTCGCACGGGTCCCTTCTCGCAGTACTCCATTATCGGAGACACACTCAGGATTGACCACAATGGAGTGCATGCTCAGCTCGGCATCGTCAATCTCAATCTGCTACAAGCAATTCCGCTTGCGGCGGTTTGCCGTGCGTGGTACTCCGTAACTGCCCGCCTCATCGACGGCAAACCCTGGATAGGAGTGTGGAGAGCCTATATCCAACTGCGTAAGCAAGGAGCAGGAGTTTTCATTGAAGTGCTGCCAGATCAAGCCGGCACTCTTTCGAGCGAGGCCATCAGCGTCCACTATGAGCAGGTGCACTTCATTCCGACCTCAGTCTTGAGACGTCCTCTATAGGGCAACGGGCACAGCCTCCAGACAATTGGTCACAGACCATGCGACGAGCCGGGCTTCTTCACTCTGGAAAAGGCAAACCCGATTTGCGTTGCCCCTTAGTGTTGCGGCTCAATGTTGCGCTTCTAAGTAAGTTTCTCCGCAGTCTTTTTCTAGGCTGCTCTCAGCTGCCCTGCCAACCATAGAGGATGTCTTCCCCTCTCTGCACCGAATCATGTCGCTGCGCTCTCTCCTTCATCATTCCTGCAGTAGTGGTTGTGGATTTCTACTCGGACTACGGTTTGGACAGGGACATGTTGGCGACTGAAATCGCTGCATACAGACCTCCCTGGACTATAGTTCCCATACTGCTGCTCCGGAACGAGATCGAGGACCAAGCACGCCTCTGGGCCTTTCGCCGATTACATAAAGGCCTAGCTGTCTTTGCGCAACGGTACGAAGACACTGACTATGACCAACAGGGCGTCCATGTCAGACTGGCGATACCGCAGCCAGACTTGCTGACAGCCCTCTCACTGGCGTCGGTCAGCAAATCCTGGTGCGCAGCAGTGCTCTCCCAGGTAGAGCATAAGCTCTTTGTGAGTCCACACCGCACTGCCAGGGCCGCTATGTCTCTCGGCCTACGTGTCATGGTCCAGTCCTTTGACACGCCCCAGTGGCATCTCGCGTCCGAGGAGCTTACCATCCACATTCAACACCGCCAATAGGTCGTGGTGCAGAAGTTCCGGAACCCCCGTAACTCGGACGGACCGACGGCAACCATCAGCCGAGAAGCCGAGGAATCCAGTGCTCTCCACGACCACTACTACAGACTTTTCTGAGCACTTCGGGCCATAGGCAGTTCACTGACTCACGCAAGGAAAGTGGCACAGCCTCCGATTAGGTGTGGCACAGCCACCCAGCTTGTCACAGTCAGCAACGAGTGGCTCCCCTGCCCAGAGAAATCGACTTGCAGCCGCTAACACTCAGCTACTTGCATCATTGTTTTCTCTCACCTGTGATCTGAGTTCTGAGGTCTCGGCTACCACACGGCACCAACTCTCAGCCCGAGTGCCCTCTGCTGGTGTTCTTTGCCTAAAGTTGCCCAGCGTTGCTTGAGCTTCGTGCTTGGTCTTGAGACTATGCTAAACATGTATACCGCAGCTGTCAGCTCGAACTGTTGTACCGGACGGAGCGGCAGGAGTATCACAACAAGCACTATAATCACGCCTTGCAGAAGCTACTTCTCGTAACAAACTGCGCCTTTACGAAGAGCACAGCTCACCACTTGGCCGCGTGTCACAGACTCTGGCCCATCAGCTACAGCTGAGACCATGGACAAACCTCCCAGTCTGGGCCCTTTTCTGGTGCTCAGCGATAGCACCTTGCAGCACATGCTGCGGGGACACACTTACGGAGTGTTCCCGCTGCTGACGGGCCAGGTCTTAAGCTGCCCAGGCGCCGCCCTCAACATTTCTGCCGGCAGCGTCCCCTCCATCTTGGAGCTCCTCCACTGGCAATTTGGGCTCTTTGGGCCGCACAAATTCACAGCGGCTGTGCAGAGTCCGCCGGTGGCCTCCATCTTGGAGAACCACCTCGACGGACAAATCAACGTTCGCTTCATTCCGCTGTCCCGAAGCCTGCGCCCAGAGAAGCAAATCAATTATGACTACCTGATCGATGGCAGGGTCCAATATGGCTTCGCGGACAAGAACCTGCACAACCAAGAAATCATGGACCTGGCCCAGATGCCTGGTGTAGGAGGGGTAGAATGGCTCTACAACTCCAAGAACCTTCATTTCCGCCCCGAAGTCGCGGACATTGTCATCCCGGCGCTTGTAACCAGAGCCATCGAGGAAATGCGCAACACCCCAGGACTGCCTGTCCTCGTGGTCGCTGGTTGGAACGCTCGCGAGCAGGACATGCATGTCGAAATGCTAGCTGCCCAGGCTCTGTCGCAATGCCGCACGGTCCGTGATCTTTCAGAAGTAGCCATGCAATACGGACATGGCCCCTGGGGAATGCGATTCACACATCTCCCAGAATGGGAAGCCGCCCCTGTCCCAGCCCTCCTCTTCCAGACCTACGTTCACGACGAAAAGCCGGAACCGGCCCAAGTCGCGGCCAAAATGTTTGCTGGCTTCACCCGCAGATTCTGTGATGATGATGTTCTTCGGGCTACCCTGCGGCAACTCGCAGGTAAGTACGGCTCCAATCTGCTGGATCGCCTCAGCCAACCTGCTCATCGAGCAGACGTATTCCGATACGTCTACCACTACCAGCACGGCGGCCTATACGTCGACATCAAATGTGGCTTCGTAGTACCTTGGGAACAAGTACTTGTGTATCTCGCAGCAGATTGGAGCACAGCTCACTCAAAGAAGGCAGGTGAAGTGGGTCACAGACCCTCCCCACCTGGCCAACTCCCACAGGAGTTCATGGTCATGGCCATAGGAGTCACAGGAGATCATATTTTTCAAGGCATCATCTATGGCAAGCCCAGACACCCCTTGATGAGGGAAGCCATACAGCACGCCTTCAGCCGTCAGGTTATGACAGCGAAGGCAAACTTGGAATACATGACCTTCTGCAAATATCTTTGGCAGATCTTGGGTCGTGTCCTTGGTCACTCCCCTCAGCCGGGATGGAATGTTTCCACCAAATTTGGCCCCATATACCTGTTCTCGGAGCGCTGGGACAAGCGAGTGAAGAACAAGAAGTACGACAATGATGGCCACTACTTCGTGACTACCAACAACACGACCGTTGCATATACCCGTTGCTGGGAGTGGCTGAAGGGATTTCAGGGAGACCCAACCACCAAGGAACGCACAGACCGCATGCTGCAGAGCCAACTCCCTGACATCTCCCTTGAAATCCAGTCTGACAGACCTGAAGAGCACAGCTCACCACAGCCACCTAGGTCACAGACCATGGCAACCGCCTCATCGGCTCCCCCTCCCCCCACTCAGGAGGATATTGAAGCCTATGTGGCCGACAGCATCCAGTACAACTCCTTTGCAGAGATCATGGCTACGGTCCGTGAAACCCACCACTACAATCAAGACCTTACAGAGCAGGATGTGCTGGAGCTTATCCCTCGAGGATTAGGGCAAGTGAAAGTCTCGGGAGACATGTGGCTATGCTGCTTGCACTGCCGCAAGCACAACAGGCAGGTGCAATTCAGCACTAGCCACGGCCTTAAGAACCACTTTGTCACTCAGAAGCACAACCCAGCACTCAGTGCCACGCCAGCCCCCCACTCTCCCCCCCCTCCTCCTCCCTCCAAGCTCCCCCAGGAAATTCCTCTTCCCCCCAGCAGTACCAGGACCAAAGGTGTAGACAAAGCAGCCGGCTTTGAGCCGCCACCCTCCCCCCCTTGCCCTTTCACCTCCTCAGCAGCTGAAAAGGCGGCCTTCAAAGCAGGCCAAGCAGAAACACCGAAGGCGGCCCCAGCGCTTCCGGTTAAGGCCCCACCGCCCTTGGTGGCCACCCAAAGCCCCCCGCCCTCTTCTTCATCGGCGGCACCAGCCCCCCCTCCTGCGATTCCGGTCCCCCCGATCCTTCCGCATCCCCCCAAGTCCGTCTCTCCTCCAACCCCCGCCACCCAGGCCGCTCCGCGCTCCCACACGCCCCCTCCTCCCTCTTCCCGCCCCCCGTCAGCATATGAGCCTCCGGAATCCAATGCGGAACTCGTCGGCTACGTCCCGCAGCCGGCTCCACGGCTGACAGTACGTTACACGAGGCAGGAGTTGGCTCAGCTGCTGAGCTCCCAGTCCCATCAAGACTGGATTCGGGCCTTAGCTTCCATCAACATCCTGGTGGCCCCGGTCATTCTTGGCGGCCTCACCAACCAGGAACAACAGACCCTTTGGTCTACCAGGATGGAAGCACTCCGAGAAGTTCCGCCGCTGTTCTCTGCCATCAAGTCTGTCAGGACGCAAACCGGCCTCACATGGGACACCGCCATGTCGGTGAGGCGAGTCCTCACAAGCGATGGGAAGGTCACCATCGCCACAGGCGCGGGCGATGCCTACCGCGAGCTGGACGCGCCAACAAAAGTGCATGGCCTTATCCATGCCTGCTTTAACAAGATGTGGGACGAAAAGGCTTTTCAGCAACACTTCCCCTCGTGGGTCGAATTCAATATGATCGCCACCACCATAGTGGCAGTCTACAATGAGACTGCAAAATCAGCTGGACTCCCAGCTCGTGTCTTCCGGGTCAAACCCGACAAAAATGCCTACTCCATCATGAAGATGCGGATACAGCATGACAAAGGGAACGAAGAGGACAAGCGCATGGCCAAGCTGGCTGCTGCTGCAACTCACAAGCGCCCACAGATGCAGGAGGCAGACACAGAGGGCAAGCGGCAGCGCGATGGCCCCTCCTCATCCTCCTCGTCCCAGTGGGCCAGACAGGCACGCTCATCTCAGGATGACGACTGGGACTGGTGGCAGCAGTGGTCCTGGCACGGATACTCTCAGCAGTGGCCAAAAGGTCATGACCAGTGAGGGCGATAATATGTCACAGACTCTATGATCCCTTATGTCACAGACTCAGGGAATTCGGCACTCTTCCGA
>CAJNDT010000523.1:138378-189222 GCA_905221615.1 Symbiodinium sp. CCMP2592
GGCCCCAAAAGGAAAAAAAAAAAAGGCAAAAAAAAAAAAAGGTCAAGAAAAATAGGGTCCCCTTGAGGAGATGGCCACGAGAAGCTTGGGCAATCAAAGGAAGCAGAGTCGACAGAGCTTGGTCGTTCTTGCGTGCATGCTCGGCAGCATGGATGCAAGCGCATGTGCATTGCCAAGAACATTGAAACCTGCAAGTTGATATCTGATATGATTCTTCTGAATTACACTGGCCCACATACAAATACACACTTGTCGTACTCCTTGACCCACCACATTGCACTCCGGAATGTCCGTGCGCAAGCAACAAGCCAGCCCTCTACGAGCAGCTTCGAACTGTCCTGGTGGTAGCAGTACACGCACTCGGCGGCTTGCCATGCTGTTTAAGTGGATGCACAGGGAAGGACCGGAAGCCGAGGGGGAAGGGGGGCGACCTTGTACAACACCCACCTTACCGTGGGGGAGGGGTATTGTGAAAGGAACAGACACGGTCCTGGGCACGATTTGGTTGCGGGTCACCACTGCTTGGGCGCTTGGTAAACGACGACTCCCGCAAGCTCCACTGAGCTAGCTTTCGTGATCTGCTATGGAGTGTGCAAACCGACTCGCGGGAAGGCTGCCAAGCAAACACTCCGAGCAACAGATGATGCTATGCATGTAATTGGAATCGGAATGCTGCCTTTTCCTGCACACTGCACCGACGACCGACAGAAGAAATCAGTGTATGACTTACTCTGGTGCCTGCTGTCCGGTTAGTCAGCGAAGCTCTCCGCTGCATCAGCACCGGTGGGGTGGACTGGCCTCGGTGGCTTGCGACTGCCTCTGAGCATGGAAGATTCACAATTGCGCTCTCTGACCGACGGTTTATGTCACAACGTGGGAGAAGCTCAGGTTTGGCTTTACTCGGTCGGCTACCCCCGTGGCCGCATCCGTCAGATTCAAACTCTTCTGGCAGCACCGCTGGCTACTCTGCAGGCGCGCGAGGAGGTACAGCACTGATTCTCTGTTCGCTGATCTCCTCTCGTTCTCCCTCGAGTGAGACACCTGTTCCGTGCCATGTCTTGGTGTGCGCAGTGGCCGGAGCTTTGCTTGTCAGGCTGATCAACAGGACCTGACAACTTGCTTCCGCAACCATGTGCATTGCCCACGTTGAAATCTCAGTCCAATCCACATTCTCGACCGGCACTCCACTATATGCGACAGAAACTGACAGAGCCGCCGAACATCCTTCTCCAGAAAGTGTGAACTGCTTCGTATTCCTTGATACCGTTACCACGTCCAAGGGCGAAGCAAAAGGCACCTGCTTTTCTGGCACCCTGAGGTTCATTGCCTGACAGAAGCTATGTGAATCCTCCGACCTATCCACGCATTCCAAGGCTTCCCAAAGCCTCACAGCGGCGTGCATGCAGGAATGACACCATCGAACGGCCTGCTGCGCCAGTCGCGGAAAACATTGCCCATGTCAGCCTAGCAGCCGTTGAGATTGGATCTTCCACAGGAGGAAGACTTCACCGCGGCTTCGTGTGCATGGAACTAGAACCAAGAAGTCTCAAGTCTCAAGGCGTAAAGGCAAGGACCGGAAGCAAAGACTCCTGACTGAAACAGAGAAACCAGCAGAAAAGAGGCAGTGTTTGGACAACGCATGCCAGCATCACCAGCACTTCGCCGCACGCGCGAGCACGCCCCGGCCCACTGCAGGGGGTGCGCGGTCAACAAAAGCCTCAACGATTTCACATCAGAGAACTTGGGATCAGAAAGTATGGCCGTACCACATCATCCTTTGAAACATGGACTCGGAATGAAGACTCTAGAAAGCCCAAGCGGCCCTAGCAGCCCTAGCACGGCTCTAGGGAGCTGGGAGTTCTGGAAAGGCTTCGAAGCACAGGGTTGCTGCCAGATTGTATCTTCGTGCACCATCTACTCAACGATTCTGCCGATGCCCTGAGGGAGCCACCAAGTCTCTCATGCATCCTCCTGCAATGCATGCACTCTAAGCAAACCTCCAGCGCGAAGCAACGCATGTCTCCGTGCCCTTATGCATCATGAGTGCATGACTCAACAAGCATGACAGGTCGCTTGTGCTGGAAATCCTCCTGTTGCGAGGCACGCCAGCAAGAAGCTGCGAGCCGCACAGAGCCTCTCCTGCTGAGCCGGCAAAGCCACGGACCGGCATCTCGGCTCGTCTCACGGAAACGAGGCAGAACCGAGAAGAAGAAGCAGTGTGTAAATGCGGTTTCATCCATCCGAACATCCCCAAACTCCTCTTGCCCTTCGCTGGCCCTCGGCCCTCTGCATCTGTTTCTGCTGCACATGTCAAGAAAGCCGCGAGGACGCTCTTTTCGTTCGGCGCACGGGCCGCTCCCGAAGGGAGGGTGCATTATCTCAGGCTCAGCGCCCGGGTCCGGCTACTACCACTGTTCATGGTCTATTTATGTCTATTTGTGCATATGTTGCCTGCCGCTGACATGCTGCGCGAAAAGACAGACACATGCAGCCAGCCCTCATCAAAGATGGTGGATCGTCGTCAACATTTCTACCGTTGCTCTTCACACTCACAACGCCCGGGCTCAGGAGAACAGGCTGGCAAAGGCTTCGGTTCCGTGAATCCTCCGATGTTGCAAAGTGGGGATTGATGCCGTCAACTTGAAGCCCAAACCCCAGCAGAGCTGAAATTGAAGCGTGAGTGAGATGAACTGTGATGTTGCTTTCCAGCTTTGGCCCATCTTGTGAGGGACGGAGATCTCACTGCAGTCTTCTGCTTCGGAGTTGCGTCTGACACTTTCGTGATATAAGTACGGATTGCAAGTCTAGGCTGAACTGCCAATTTTTCGGGCATGATCTTTGCAAAGATCTGGAGTCGAAGCCTTGGGAGCCAACTGGAGGGCAAGGTCTTCCACTGCCATGGACCACTACATCAGTCTTTCTCCGAAAGATGGCTGAACATGTCGGGCCAAACACACCTGTACCAGAGGCCGCCCTGATTCACCGGCCTTGCTACCAGCTGCAACACGAGCATCACGGACAGCATCCCCACAGTACCTCCGGGGCGCGACAGCTCTGAGAGATACCAAGGCTGCCGGCCTTGTCCCTGCGATTAACTTCATCTTCTGTGTGGCAGGCTTACAATGAATCAAGGCCCGGTGAACACGAGCCGATTCGAGATATCGTCATATTCAGAAACGGCTGGGTCTGCCAGAGGAACAGCCCCCGAAGCTATGGCTCTCAACACACCTCTGCAACCGCACTCAGCGGAGTAACGACGAGTGCCTCCCGAAAGAAGCGTGGCTGCAGCGGTGCCGGCATACAGGACCGAAGTGAACCGCAGCAGCCCTGCATGGACAGGAAGGCGTCCATTTGATTTGCATCTGCAAATGTCTCAATGCTTCAATTCGGTATAGCACATGGCCGCACTGACAGCTGCTTTCTAGCACCTTCCCCTTGTATGGAATGATGGAAACAGTCCTCTGACCGTGAGCTCGTGAACTAGCTTGCTTGGGCACCGCCCGTGTACAAGCCTACAAGGAGCCTGGATAGATAGATGTAAGGCTGGCCTCAATCACTTCAGCTTGAAGCCTCGAAGCACTCTGCACGGGAAGCAAACTCAGCATATCCTTGAATAATGCGCCAGCATTTGTCATGCCATACTTTCACCCCGGTGACGACCATATTCAACCGACAGCAGCATCACGAGCATGAACCTTCCTGTGCCTCGCTCAGGGTGGGCTTCGTTGGTCGGCAAACCCAGTAGCTTTGATGCCTCCAGCAACATGCGCTCGAAGCAAACAAACAAGCTGTAAGTTAAGTGTTGCACTGGTACTGACTATAATACTGACCGAGACGTTGGCTTTGCGGTGGGGGATGGAATGCAGCACCGGGAGCGTGTACGGAAGCGAGACACGACCTGAATTCAACGACCATCCCCTGCCGAAAGGAGCCAACTCCAGACGGGTTCGATGCTACCTCTGAACCGTCATTCAAAAGTCGAGAACAAAACAGAAGAGGCCTCGGGCCATCCTAACGCCAGCGTCACTGGCGAGGCGGCGATGGACAGCAGCGCCATTCCAGCCAACAGCGCGCTGTGCCTGGCTGAGGGCGTTCGTAATGGTTCACATATCCGAAGCGACCATTGCAAGTCTGCTGTTGTCAGGTGGCATCTCCTATGAGCACAAGCCTCAACCCACCAGGCTAGCCCCAGGAAGGCTTGCAAAAGGCCCTGTCAACTGCGATTCTGACTCAAGACGGAAAATCGCTGCACACCGTGGGTCCATGCCAAAGATCTTTAGTACGACACCCGCACAATCGGCTCAACTGCAGCCTCCGCAAGTGGCCGAAGGCCAGCCAGAGGGTGCCCAGAAGACTTATCAGCCCGTTCCTTGAGAGTCAAAGGGGGAATGGCAAGAGATGTCATATGCGCAGGTCTTTGTGCAGGATTCGATGGACCTGTCTGGATCGGGACCTGGCCTGACTATCTCAAGTGGATCCGCAAGAGAAGCGAATGCAGAGAAGCGACACTGCTGTCGAGTTGTCCAGCAAGCTCCAAAAGTCCTGCTTGGCACGGATGGGCGCCAACGCCTCCCGGGTGCTGCCGTAGTTGGACGGATTTGCTAACTGTGGCAAACAGAGAAACCTCGCCTCCGCCAGCCTCCCGGAAGCGACCTGGAAATCAAGGCGGAAGGGCGGAAAGGGAATGCCAGAGGTGAAACCCTCTGGAGCCGACCGTTCGTTCTCTCCCCTCGGTCTCAAACGAAAAAACCTCAGGCCAATGAGCTCCTATCAGACCCCGCTTGCGCGTTTAAAGCAGCCCTGGACTTCTTCGCGGCTCGACTGCCGACACGATGCAGGCGTTCGCCCTCGAGAACTTCGCACCACTATACTCCGAAGCAATCCTTGTCGGAAGCTGCGGACACGCATGTCGCCATCATCAAAGCCGAACCAGTACCAAGTTCAACAAGACACTAGCATATTGGCTTAACCAGCTGAAACACACCTTCCACAATACCTCACCACCCTCAGCTTGTTCTGACTCCCACCTGGCAAGATCCCCTGTAGTCCCGCCTCGCTCGAGATCCGCGTCAGTAAGGAGGCAGCCTCTTAGTGTTCTCTTAGGGGAGTTGCTTTTCTCAACGGGTTGGGGGCCGGGGGGCGATTTGGAAGCTACACAATGAGCAAAGTCAATCCTATCAGCCGTTCCTGCGCTTCTTCATAAACAGAATTACAAACCTGTTCAACATGATGCCCTGTGAACCTGATTGCTAAATAAGACCGACAAGCACTCTGTGATCTGAACTTGAACCGACACATTGGTAGGACTTTTTTCGCCTCGGCCCCGGCCGAAGGGGTCAGAGGTTCCCTCTTTCCACCCGGGAACCTTCCTGAAATCCACACCCCAACCCCCATATGGGCTTCCAAAAGACTCAATGACCCCCCGTCCCCCCCCCCTCCACCCACGCTCACCTTCCACCGAACCGAGGCGGACGGTACAAAGCCTTTACCAAAAAACTGAAAACGCCTTCATCAACATAATCGCTCGATCAACTGAAGAGGAGTGCAAACAGTCGCAAGATGCGGCGCAGCGCTGCCTGGAACATGGCGAAGCCAGCAGGCGTTCCGTCCTGATTCTCGCAGGCTCGAGACATCCTGCCAAGGATATGTGCCAACTCCAGCTGCGCATTCCAGTACAAGGAGGGGACAGCATCGGCGACGACGACTGCCGCAACCCGCAATGCATGCTGCAGGGCCTCAGGCCCCGGGCTCAGTAAGTCTCACCATGGCCCACACACAGGCTAGCGGCTAGAAACCTGTGATTTGCACCGCGAATCAAAAGTAAGAATCACGCGTCACACAAGGCAGGAAGCTGTGGAACGGCCCGGAGGGCCTGTCCGCCAATGGCATACGCGAGCAGCTTTGGCAGTGAGGTTCGGGGGCGTGCTTTCGGTTTTGTGTGTTTGCATTGTGTAATGGGATGTGGCTAGTGACTGTTGTTTAGGTTGTATCAGGAAGGTGAGTTTATTAAGCAGGTAGAGAAATGGTGTCAGTGCGGGGGCGGGTGTATAGGATGTGAGGTCTGGGGGGAGACCATGCTTGCTAAACACGAGGCTAAGCTGGCTTCCTTGAATTCGCCCACCTGCGGGATCTACCGTCTCCAGTTGGTCCCTGCCGCAAGCTTAGAACGATGCATCGTCAGGCCTTGAGCAGGTTCGCGAAGTGCCCATAGCCAAAAATGGCTACGGGCCTCAGACAGGTCAAGGAAAGCTCCGTGAGTCGAGACATCTCCAATTCACAGTTCGGGTCCAGAAGAGTGCCCAACCCTTCTGCTGCCAACGGGCACGACGGACAAGGCGGCAAACAGCAAAGGCGCCGTTGACGACGATGCCTCGTTGGTGCACAACGACAGAAGTCGACGTTCAACGACAAACAGGGAAGCAGCGGGAACCGAAGTCCACAGATTCCTTGCATCCTTGCCAACATGACAACTGCTGCTTGTGCCAAGTTTGCAGCATCTGCCTGTGGCAAACCGACACATCTCCGCTGCGGACACGAGCACAGCCAAACCGAATGGAGCTCAGCGGTCCCTCCACTGCAGCTGCCAATCCGAATCCAACTGCACAATCACGAGGGCGATCTGCCTGCCGCTTCCCGGCGAAGAAGCGGCCGATTGCCGGCAGCCCAATTGAGACCGCCTCGGAGAAGCCAGTGCATATGCTCGGTGAGAGAACTCGCAACAAGGCTTCAAAGAGCACTTCTTGTGCATGGCTTGGCATTCCACCCTGATAGGGGTAGGCCTGAACAGGGAGATAAACTGGGCAGGAAAACCTTCTAGCCACACGATGCATACTCGCTGCGGTAGTTGCAGATGCCTCTTGGGAGCAACGACACTTCAAGTTCATAGGTGCAGCACGACGTTCGAAGACAAGAGATATGAACAAATATTCAATGCTGGGCGACGGCATTCAGCAGTGCTGCCACTGCCACACCTGGCAACAAGACCCAGATGTCGAAAGCTGACCCGATGCCACTCGATGCTGTCCACACCGGCTCATGCTCAGTTTTGGTTTATCAACCCCTGCCTGTTACCCTCCCCCGCCAGATCAGTACGTGCGTGGTGCGTTCCAGAGCAATGCGTGCAAGCACCCGAAAGCTTTGCCAATCAGAGCTCCTCGAGGAAAACCGAGCTCTGAACATGTCTCACATGGCATTGGGAAATTTGACACTACACCGCCCGTCTATAATAACCCGTGGCACAGCCGACAGATCATCACGAGGCTGTGGATCGTTGCAAAGACCTGGACCGCAGGTCTTGGGAGATTCGCAGGCTTCGACATCCCGCAACAAAAGATCACTGCGCTGCTCATGGCTCCACAACCCCAGCCTCGGATTCAGTTATTCAAACTCTGCTTGCGTGCATCGCCTCAACCCCTCACGACAAGAGGTTGCATCATCATCAACCCCAATGCGTGAAGCACGCTTACTGCTCCAAGCGACCTGCTGCGTCTTGAGGACCTCTGCGAAGGCCAAGCTGACGCGCTCCTGCTAAAGCCCATGTCTGATCCACGCACTCTGCATGTCCGAGTAGTTACGAGACCCATCAACCTGTTTGACGACGTGTCCAGAATGCTCTTATCCAGGATGTCGCTGTGTCGCTTTTGAAGCTTTTGGCCCACCTGCGCAGAGCCGTTCCGTTCCGTCTTGGGTCACAGACTACTTTTCGATGGGATCTTTGGCACACTCTCGTGCGAATGTGTACCGGACAAGTTGCAACAGAACGTCTCCCCTAAGCCAAACCAGCTCTGATCCCACAATGGTCCAACAGAATGTCACCATACGCAGAAAACTTACTATATTCACCGACAACCAGCACCATACCGCTATACCGGTTGTTTACACAACCCACTGGACCGCAAAAACAAGTGCGTGGCTCAGACGACACCTACTGTCCAGAGTACAGTTTGGAGCGTAGGCGTAGGATTGGTGTTCCCGCAATCCACCGTCTTGAGCTTCTCGACGACTAGCAGGACGGGCGAGTCCTGGGCGGGGCGGGTTGGACCACAAAGCTCAAGAAGTACGGCCAGTCTTAGATGAATACACCATCCAGCTCATCCAGCTCACCCAAAAGTGATCTCACAGCGAAAGTGCAGATCAATGGCATTCATTCTGTGCGGCTACAGGCTATAAAAAGACACCCGGTCCCCGGTCCATCAAGTAACATCAAGTCTTCGGATCCGTGGTGCCTCAGCTATCCCTTGATCCTGAGACCACGCTGCGACGAAACTTGCCCAATTCTGCCCTCGGAGGGCCTTGGAGCCCGAGGCGGCCTCCGGCCAAACAGAGGATTCCGTTTCTTTGACGCGCGGTTTCACGCATTGCTAATTTTTCGAGACGGGGAAGGTGTCTGCGTCATCTGCTCGCTTGGGATCCGGACAGGCGCAAACAAGCCACGACCACGAAGAACCTGGCATCAGGAGACAAGCCGCCGTGACTCAGAAAATGCTCTCAATGCAACACGGGATGTGATCTGCAGAATTGGTCCGAGGCCAGTCGCCCAGGTGGACTTGTCCACACGCAAGCACCTAAGACCCAGCCTACAGTAGGTTTCATGGAGGGTTTAGAGCTCCTCGTAGTCTTGATCGATTCCAACCGTCCTCCATTGCGCCTTTCCTTGAAAGTCTGATGCGAAAGTGGCACTGGCCAGGGAGAAGGGATGCCTCCGAAGCCAAGCACAGCAGCAGGCAGAAGATGCCGGTTGGGGCACCCTGTGCCGGGGCCTCGAGCAGAGGATCTCCGATGTGCCTCCTCTGTGTGGCTTTCTGCTCACGAGGCCTCCTCTGGCTCGGCATCATCCTCTCAGAAATTTCAGAAGTGAAGTCTGCAGCCGAGAAGCGCAAGGCTCAGCGGAATGCCCAGCCTTGTCCTTGTCTTTGTCGCCAGCAGCCTTCTGGTCCGCCTTCCTCTTCGAGAAGCACAAGTACAAGGCAAAGCAGAAGTCCAAATGCTTCAGCAGGATGTTGTGTCGTGAAGCTTTTTTGCAGATGTAACTCTGACATTCAATCCTGCTCTGGCCTAAGCCGGAACCGGGCCAGGTCAGTTCACAACAGAAACGCTGCCAGGTCCTCTGCTCGGCCGCCTTCAAGGCGGCAGTCCTTTCAAACTTTCCAACGTGTCTGTCCCTAAACCCAGAATTTTTTTTAAAGCCAACTCCAATGACATGATCTCGCTTCATGACGAAACTGCCCAACCGCACGACGGAAAATCCAAATCGTCCGGCCTCGTTCGAGCTGACGTGAAGCTCATCCGCCCTGCACCGACGCCCCCGACGGGCAGCTGTTTCTGTTCATGTGAAACGTCTGTGCTATCAGTCAAGGAAGCCTTGGAGGCTTGCAAAGCAATGTCCTTGTTGCCTCTATACGGAGTGTCTTTCCTTGAATGCTTCTCCTGTCGTCCTCTATATGCCCAGGCTTTCGTCAAAAACCATCGCCCTTGCAGAATGGCTGGTCCGGGCCTCGAAACACCACAGGCAGGAAGGCAGCCAACGACCTTGGGCCAAGCAAGCGCATGTACATGTGCCATATTGTGCCACGCTGAACCTCCTGAGGAGACCACATCAGCTCTGCCAGCCTGGCAATGACCTTGCTTCGAACGCTCAGACTTGGCTTACAAGAAGGAACGGCGGACCCAAACCCAAAAGATGCGGTCGTCTGAGAAGAGCCAGAACCGTGGGCAGTCGCAGAAGAGACGGACCCAAATGCATCTTTGGCCTAACTCTGCCTCTCTGTCTTTCATGATGAGCACATGGCTGACTACGTCAGCAAGCGACTAGTGCTGAGATCGGGGCATTGGCAAAACCTCGCAGGAAGCAGACACGAGATGCGCAGAGTGGGGACGTTTCCAACTCGGCAATCACAAGCTTTGTCGCAATGTTTGCAGTTTCACACTCCGACTATCTCCAACTAAGGGTTCAATACCAAGGGTTGAGAACGAATGCAGGCAGGGCGTGTGCGGGGGTGGGGAGGGTATGCGAAGGAAGCTCAGACGCACGGAGAGGTCAAAAATCGGGAGGATCCTAAGTCGATGTAAGCGGCGGGAGCAAAAAGTGTAAAGAGAAACAGCGGACTGCCGAAGTTCTGCGAGTTTGCTTTTGTTGACTATACCTGATCTACCATCAATATTTATGATGTTAAATTTATATATTAATAGCATATATATATATATATATATACTGTGTTGTTGCATTCTACAGCAGCGCGCCGGAGCAGAAGAGCAAAGCAGCAAGAGACCAGGTTTGCAGCAAAACTTGTCCGAAGCCGAGAGGCGGAAAAGCAAAAGCGCAGAAGCAGACAGTCGCAGCTCGTGCTCTGAAGCGGAGAAGCGCAAAAGGACAAAAGCAGAAAGCGGACGATGCCCAAAAAAGCGCCCACAGGCGAAAACAAATGAATTCCCACAAAAAATTGCCCTCCATGGGCCCGCAAAATTCAACTCCCCTCCTCCCCTGAAAGGCCTTTGATGTCTTCGGGCCTGACTTGTGGAAGCTGCAGCATGGCTCTGATAGATAGAGGCTCTCCGCCCTACTGTTTACTTTCGGTGTCACATCTGGTGGTCGTAGGGCTTCGGTAGGCTGAATGACAAGGCTTCGGCTTGGGGGAAGGCTACCTCGTGCAGAGCTCCCTCAAGCCTCTTGCGCACTCGGCTTGCAAGTACTGCCTATTGCTGCTTCGTCATCCTTCGTGGTTGCGGCTTTTTTTGACAACTAAATCGAGGTGTGTGGCTCTTGGGCCGCGGGCTCGTACCATGCATCATGCCAAAGCAAAAACGGAGCTGTTTCAGGTCTGCACCGCCTCAGGAAGCCGTCTGAATGAGGTACAGCACGGAAACGCCATGACTTGGAAAGACTGGGCGAGATCCGACGAGTCACAAAGGAAGCTCGTACGGCGTGCGGCCAAGCTCATGGAGACGTTTTGAAAGCAAGCACCGGTGACAACCGCAACCACAGCACAGCTTCATAAGAATAGGATCATGCCCTTGCTCAGCTTGTCCGTGGCATTTTCATGAAGCTGGGAGGGCACGCTCAGATTCATTAACGGTGCATCCAGGCATCCCCTGCATGCAGGTTCGTGCGACACTTGGAGATGATCAGTTCAAGTACTGCATCAAGGGAAAACCGAAATATTGGTTGTGTCACGATGATGGCACTGCACAGTTGGACAGCTGGGACCAAGGGATGTCCTGCGAGCTCATTCTTGCAAACTCCAAAGACCTGGAGCACCCTCACAGGGTGGCCGTCAATGTCACCAGCGCAAGATGACCTTGCACTAAAGGCTCTGGACATGACATCTGCTCAATCTACCCACAACTCCAGCCACGGCAAACCTCTGGCCAGCTCTCGCCAGCATTGACAGACACAAAACCTCCCTGACCGGCTCGTAGCGTGGCAAAACCAAGGTCCCGGCTCGTGGCACCCTCTGGCCGTTGTCTTGGGCAAGTCGCTCAGCGGAGCTGAGTGGAGTTTCAGTGTCGAGCCCGCAACCGACACGACCTCTCGAACCTTACCAAAACCCGTCACTAAAGCCCTGTCAGTATGGTGCAACCGGAGGATAGCACAACGCTGAAGCACAACGCTGAAACCTCACCGACCCCCCTTTTTACAAGCTCGCTTGCGCTTCGAAACGCAGCGAGCGCGATAAGACTCAGTGGCGCCAGCCAGTGCTCTCCGGGCCCTGCCATTGTATCAAGTCTTTGCTCAGAACATGAGGCTTTTGCCGGATGCCGGAAGCGAAAAAAACACTAGCATTGGGGTGGTCTGCTCGTGTCACCGTGTCGCTGCTTTTTGTTTCTGGTGGCCACGGGTCCAGTGGAATCAAACCTTCCGGTTTTGTTGTGTCACAGCGTCGACTGATCCTCTGCCCCGCACAGCTGTGACCCACAAAGCCCGGCCTTGTCGCCCAGCTGGAAGGCATCTTGGAAACAGTGACCTAGTCGCGGCTCGGAAGTGAATTCTTAGGACACCATCTCAAAAACCCGGGCAGCACTCACAGAACCGCGCTGAGGGCCACGCCTATGAACAACTGGCAGCTCTCACAGTAAAGCTCTGCTACAGCACATTTGTAGCCTCAGCAGTTGGTCCAACTAGGCGCACACCGACACGCTACTTCACTGCACTTTGACATGCACTCACGGATCGCACTTGCGACTCGGCTGCCAACAGGGAATGCTAAGCTGCTATAGACAGGCGAGCTGAATGCTTCCGGTGGCTCCCATATCCGACGACAGGGCGCGTTCGCAGAGCCTTTGTCTTCGGCAAGCATGCTGGTGTAGCTTGCTGTCCTAGAACGACCTTCGGACCTGCTGCAGCAAAGGGCTGCACTCCCAAGGTGTGTGACAGATCTTTGTCGGGGATACACGCGGCGGTTATGGGACCAAACCAGCCCTGTCCAGGCACAACCCAACAGAGCCTGCATCGCTCATCGCGCACGCTACCCGCGAATCTACGTTTCAGCCTGCGATGTGTGATGGGGTCTGGGACATAATCTGCAGCACAAGCGCCGTAGTCGAAATCGGTGCCCGAAAAGATGGCCAAGCACAGGGACCACGCCTTTGCAGTTTTGCAACGTTGCACATGTTGCCCCCAGGCACAATGACAGCTCACACCCACTGCAATGACCTTCATATCTGGGAGCACAGGTCGAGCATGCACTGACTAGAGGGCACCGCCAAGTGCCACGCCACTTTGAAGAGGATGGATACAGCTGCCTGCGGCACCTGTATCCACGCCAGGGCTCAGCAAGCAGTCAACAAAGGATTCATCCTTGGGGGAAGGTCCGCTGTGGTCCGGACGCGACACGAAGCATGCTCTCACAGCTTCAACTCTTTTGCTTCTTCAGTGTATGGCACGCAACGGACGAATCGTGGCCGTCGAAACGTGCCAGTCCGCTGTTCAACGTGCTAAGCAATGAAAGAAATCCTTTAGCTCTTTCCTCGCATCAACGACCCGCAACTAGCCCCTCCTTGCGCAGCTGTACACACCCACGGTCCAGTGGTCCAGGAAGGCCTCGAAGGCCACAGGGATGTTCAGTTGTATGTAAAGAGATAAAGTGTGACCACGTGTCATGTATATATAACCGCGTGTGTGGGTCAAACCTTAATATATATATATATATATATAATTATATGTATGTGTGTGTATCGGTTTTGGAGGACATCTAAACTGCACATGCACCAACACTCACAGCTGAGAACCGTTTCGAGTACACAGCACAGCGAGTCTATGTGATTCTTGTTCCCAAATAGACTCTTTCTGGAGCTCCTTCGTCATGCCATGCACTTTTGAGCCAATAGCTTGCACGCGTCTTTGTTCACTGCTCTGTCATGCAATGACTGCGCCGCACACCAAATGCTGACTTGAACGGAGAACATTTCTCCCTCAAGCCTTGTGGAGATGTCAAGAAAGTCCCGTGGTGTCAAGCACGAAAGTTCTTATAGATGTATGAATCGAATGACAACTTTGCCTGTTTTGAACTTGTACAACTACCGTGGGTTGACATACATATTGAAACCCTCTAGCTTGGGGGCTGAACTGCCTTGCAGTCGCATTCTCGTAACCGAGAACCCACATCCTGGACCAAAACGCCCTTCTCGCAACCAGGTCGGCGCCTCCCGTCCACTGGGCCCCACGGCAGCGCTCTGCGCCTCATGCAAGTCTGATTCTGAAAGTTATGGCGACGGCTCGAGGCAAGTCCAAAATCGATCTACGCGAGCAATACCAAACCCATCGCTGCAACGCTGCAACTACCGTACGTCTCGTCATCGCTGCATCAGGATGGTTCTCATCATCCTCATCCCTCCACCTCCTCGACATCGCGGTCAAGGCAGCACTTTGCAGCCCTCCCGGAGCGGAGCCTCGATGGCATCCTCGGCGGGGCCGAAGATCAGAGGCTCCCCCGGGACGGCCTCCCAACAGACCACCAGCAAAACGCCCCTGCGGAACAAAAGAAGCAAAACCGACACCCGACCTGGGAAGCTTTCGTGGGCACCATGCGGCCGTTGCAGAAGCGTCGGACGTCGCCAGGCTCGACTGACATCGACGAGCGGTATGGGGATTCTTCGAAACATTCTCGTAAAGCGATAGGAAAGCCCTCGTAAACGGTGCTCAACATGCCCCGTGACTCATGATCGCTCATCCACCCCATAGTATAGTCTTCATAGCAGAAATCCAGAAAGCGTCGGATAGCTTCTGCGTAAGAGCTCTAACGCCACAACCGAGCTCCGATTTCCGACGGCCCCAAGCTTCCGAAGCCTTGAGCTACCAATGTCGCCTTGGCCATCCCAGAAGGAGCACATCCGGAAGTACGTGTCCTTGGACGTGTCGAAGCACGATTGATCATTGAGCCCAAAATTCCTAAGCTGTAGTTGTTGCATGTGTTGATCCTCGCATGGTGCTCTGGAGAATGCGCGGCCCGGACTGTGCGTCGTCTGCGTGTGCGCAACACATGGGAACACGTCGTTCATGCTACTGTAGTGGCTGCCCGTGAGATGTCGTGTGCTAAGTCTTGCCACAGCCGCGATTGTGCACATCTGACGACAAGTTCGACATGGTTCCGTGCGAAACACTAAGAGCTTCTCAGTCCGAGAGCCTGAGCTCCGGTACATTTTGCCTGTCTACAGAGATTTCTACTGCTTTGTCATGTTTGTCTACCAAGTCACATCATCGACAACCCGTGAACACGCCGGCACGCCAGCAGAGCGATGTCAGCTGCTGCAGTCCGCCCCAGCCATGACTGCCATAAGCTCCGGAACGCTGGAGCCGGCAGGAATCAAAATCCTCTAAGTCCCGGTAAGGCCTGAAACCTGTTGAGCTCTACACTGGAGCTTAACGTCGGGCGGGTCAGGTCGCGGTGGTTTATGGCACTTTATGGCTTCTGCGGCTTCTCAAAAGAAAGTTGGGCCGTCGCGCAGGTCTGACGGCCAAGTCTACGAAATCACCTGGAAGCCGGAGTCGGCAGCAAGATATCACTGGGAGGTCTCGGAGTGGGTACTGAACAAGTCATCCTCAAATACAAATCAAGACCCATAGTGGCAGCTCGCCCTCGGCCCTATTTCGCTCCAATTTCAGAAACTTCTGGTCCACGACAACAGAAGTCACTGAACGTGAGATAGAGCAGCTGGCGTGTCAGCGGTTCGGCTCTTATTCCCGGCACGCACGGGAGCGTTTCAGAAAGTCTGAAGGAGGACCTTGAACAACGACCTGGTAACCAGAAGGAGCCTGATGGAGCCTGGGTTGCAGTTCCCATAAATCAACTGAGATCCTCCCTGCACTCCTGGCTCCCTTATCGTGGCACCGGCGAGGTCTTATGTGGCCATGAAACGTGTCGCCAGCTGTCTGCAGGGGCTCTGCGATTTGAAACGGTGAAGCACGGAGAAGCCGGAAAGCTCCAAGGGAGACTTGGCAGCTAGCCGGTCAAATCCGGCCAACACTTCAGCAGGCGCGCTGAGTAGGCAGGGCTGCAGGCCTCTGGCTCTGGCTCCATCAACTCTCACTCTTTCCGACTCCAAGACTTTGAAAGCGGCATGTTGATATGCAGGTGACTACACCCTGGCCTTCTGAAGTTCCCACCCAAGCGACAGCCAAGGTCGCGTACTTGTGGCATTGCTTCATACATTTGGAATGGATCGGCCCAGATACTTCGAAACAACTCAAACCTGCCGCCAGGCCATGCAACATAACATCACAACTGCTGACTGAAGCACGCGTAGGGCGAAGTGTAGGGAGACGTCTTCTCCTTGACCTCCCAAGGATGCTGAGCGGTGCAACTGCGGTGGGAAAGACCCATGTGTTGGACACGGACCAACTGCCACACGCCTAAGCACTCCTCTCTGGAAAACCAGCTTCTCGCCCTAATGATCATCCCTGAACCCACTCGCATGCGTGCCTGCTCCACACGCTTGGCGACATCCTGGCAAAAGGGAAGATTTTTCTCCGAGGGATGCTGAGGGTTGAAGTAAGCGCCGCCAAAATGAATGCTATGTGTCACACGCACCCATGATGCAGGCCTCCGGGTCGTGGCCCTGCATCTTTTTCTCCATCTCTGCCTCGACAGGTTTATGGGTGGAGCTCACAGAAAACCGTAAGATCGGACCAACTACCCCGCTTTTCAAACACCCTTGCCCTCAGCGGTTCTCTCATGGAGTCCATGCCACGGAAAGTACTGGAAAGACTTCTGAATGATCAACAGCACCAGTCTCAACAATCACTGTTATTCTTTGGCAGGGATATCGAAACATTATTGCCTTCCCCGACTCCATCCGAAAAGAACCAGAGATGCTGCAAAACACGGAGCGGCTAACAGTCCGGGTGTGTGATGATGATGATGATGACGACGACGACGATGATGACGATGACGCTGATGATGATGATGATGATGTCATGCGACGTGATGTTGGCCCCTGCAAACCGTAAAAACCTTTGCGGTCGCTGAAACTAAGACACTTGCCATAAGCTCGGTGCAAGTGGGGGGGACTCCAAACAGTCTTGCCTAGCGTGAGACTCCGGACAGTGCCTCCTACTACTTCCACCAGACTCAACCTGCCCGTGACAAATCCCTCCTCACCACAGACGGTCGAGTACGGCCACGTAGGACAAATCGAACTCGTCTCTAGCAGCAAAGCTCTTCGCGCCCGTAGTCTCGAACCAAGATTCAGTTCGCTCTCGCGGGAGTTGTACGATGATGTACGACATCTTCTCCCCATGATGGAACGCAAGGGATGAAAACGGTTTTGCTCACCTCTACATAATGATGTACCCGTTCCATACCCAGTGTCTGTTCGCCCTCCTCCTTAAATCAATGGCCGTGCTCGTCAGATCGCAAGTACGTTGCAGTTTGCCGACATTGGTGGCTGCAATTTCCGACTTTGCTTTGCAGGAGGGAGCCAAACATGATGCTTTAGCAGCGATGAAGAAGACTCGAACCCAAGACAAGCCTTTGTTTGGATCGAAGATCTTTGGTCCCGGAACTAGCGCCGAGCACACCACATCTTGCTGCAACCTACCTTCGACTGGACCCTTCCAACTGTAGCAGAACACGGAGCAGAATTCTTTGTCTCGTGCCTTCATCACCGAAGCGACCATGGAGGCCCCGATGCAGCCAATGAGGAC
This sequence comes from Symbiodinium sp. CCMP2592, assembly GCA_905221615.1. Classification (NCBI taxonomy): domain Eukaryota; class Dinophyceae; order Suessiales; family Symbiodiniaceae; genus Symbiodinium; species Symbiodinium sp. CCMP2592. The sequence goes on from CAJNDT010000523.1 coordinate 155,516, forward strand.
CAGGACCACAGTGTGCTGCAACGGGCTTGGGCTTCCAGAAGCTTCGGGTCCGGAGCCCCGCGAAATTGCTGGGACTCTTGGACACACAGGGCTGTTGAGAGCCCAGTGGCTGGCTCGATGGTGTAGTGGTGGGCCAGAATGAGCTTCACTCCAATGAAGATGAGCACCTACTGCGCGGGAGCAAGGGTCTGCTCAATGACACGGGAGACCAAGCCGACAATCGAACGCACTGCAATGCAACTACTTGAACATCTAGGGGGTGCCTTAATAATCCGAAGCTGCTGCGAAGCGGCGAAAATTAACGAAAGCTGCGAAGCCCAACCCGAAACCCTAAACTCAAAACACCTAAACCTTAAACCCTAATCCCTCGCAGTTTCACCTCATTTGCCAGCCTGCCCTAGCCTATCCATGTAATTTCGCAGTTCTTGCCGTTGAGAGACGGCCGCCACTCCGTACTTGAGAAGCTCGAACATGTGGACGAGCACGTCCTCAGCTACTGATTTGCCAGTCCCAAGGCATGCGATAATTACCCAACAATACCCAACACCAAATCACTGGCATTGTCGCAGACTGGGCTCGGGTCTCATCAGGCGAGCTGTAACATCAGGTTGGCTTAGGGACCAACGGGTATCATCAGGCGAGCTGTAACATCAGGTTGGCTTAGGGACCAAGAAAACACGTCCCCCGTTCTCGATGGCCTATGCAACAACGGCTTGAGCGAGCGGCGATGATGAAGAATGTTGCGCGCAGGCCCAGCATCGCAAAGACTGCGGAGGTGTACCTGAGTGGTGACTAGAGCTCCAGCCAAGCAATCTTGTGCAAGTTCCCACAAACACAACACATCTGAGACAGCTACGCCAGGAACAAATCGTTGACCTGCGCCACGATCGCGCTCACCGAGTCGACGGCGAAGATGAGATCACTCAGGGATCGGCCAGGTGCAAAGCATGTTCCGAACAAGCGGAGGTGCTAACTAACAGTGCTACGACATCAGGAAGGAGGTGGCTGGAGATGCAGAAGGTCAGCAATGCCGTTTGGCCAGCACCCAAAGGCTGTGAAGCCTGCCCTTCATTCTCAATAAGTTTGCGGTTCTCGTGACTGGAGACAGGAAGTCTCCCGCATCAGGACTACGCGACAGCCGCAGGTTTATGTTTCATGCGTGGCATGCCCGCACGAAAAGCCTGATCTCCAGACAGCAGACGACCAGAAACAGCGTGGTCGCGCGGAACTCCCAATGATGCCTCCCGATCAACGGTGCCCGATTTACTGGCGGATTCCTACACCGTAAGGCATGGCAGCATGCTCGATGCTTGCAAGATGAAGCACCAATGCAAACACCTACAGTCTGCACGGACACACTTCAACTCAAAAGTGCAGTGTAGTCTTTCCCTGCCAATCGAGTGCGCGGGCGGGAAGGCTGCACTTGACTTTGCCCTGTTATGTACAGGTAAGGCAGTAACTGTCCCGGACTTTCTGGTGCAAGGTCCCACCATCCAACCAACTGTCAAACGCAATCATGTCTCTCCCTGTGCTTTTAACAGGTCGTAATCGAATACCAAGCAAGGCTCTTCGTAAAGACTATAAGATGGCGTTTCCTGCTTGCCATTTCTGTGGTAACTTTCTACAGTACCTTCAAGATTCAGCGACGCGGCAAGCTTGTCCAGCTTGTGATGCCTCTGTCATAGCCTCTTGGTGCAGGTTAGAGACTTGGCCATCGTTCCTGACAACTTCTAGGTTGGTTCACACCATCATTGCAGTATCAGGTGCACCAAAGGGTGCTTCGTGCAAACGACCGACTGATGTCCTTGAATTTAGCAAGGCTCTTCGTAAAGAGGCTGTTGGGTGCACGTTACATTGCATATTCCACAACGATTTCTGCCTGCCCTGGTAGTTTTGCTTGTGGGAGCATTTCCCCGTGTTCCACTTATGCACATGGATGAAAGGGGTGATGTGTCTCAGAGCCCTAACCCTTCGGTGGTTTTTTCATAGCACACATTACCATGCTGACTTCCGATTCATGTATGCTACTATTGCAAGGTACTCTTGAAAAAGGATGTTGCTCGATGTGCATGTGACAATTCGCTCTAGCCAGTCAGAATTGCAGACCTGCATGGCCCGGCTGTGAAAACCCGTAAACATCTAAGCTTAACACGCCAACGTGTTGTCTCAAGATTTGTGGCATTCACAACGGTGTGCCAAGACTATAACACGTTCTGCACTTTGAATGTGCAGTAGTTGACTTTACGTATGCCACACAAGGAAACCTTCCACAGACCCCTTTGTTGAACGAAGGAGTACATCCAGTCGTCGCATTGGTGGGACCAGTGCAGGAATAAGCTATCGCGGCAGTGATGGCTCTGCGAATTCTAGAGCCTGCAGTCCATGCAGCCGCGGATCCGCGAGAGAAAAACGAAGCTGCCAGCTACATAGGCTTTGCGCTTGCCCGCTAACACCCTTATTCCCAAACCATCCTAAAAGCGACCATCTCGCGGGCAACGGCAAAGAAAGCCAAATCGGCATGTGGTGTCGCCATTCCCGAATGGAGCTTGTCACTCTTCCAGACTTTCCGTGACGCAGTTGGAATCCACGTGGTTCGTTGAGTGTCTTCTCAGTGCCCCATTAAAGTGCCATCCATCAGCAGCTGTAGATCAGCAGGGTTGGGGTTCAAGTAGGGTGCCCTGAACTTCAGCGTCGCCTGACTCCAAATGCAGAAGGTCCAGCCCCTCAGTGCTTCCAGCGCTCCGGTTGCGGCGAGGTGGCTCTCCTGACCCAGAGAAAGGAAGTAATTGAGAGAGTGCATAAGAGAGAGCGTCGCTGGGACTTCCGAAATGCGAAGGGCCTTCCGTGGCTGGTCTCGGAAACTTTGCCCGAGGATCCTCCTTCAATTTGGGTCGACATCAGCGTTGGGCTTGGAGGCTCCGAGATAGTCTGTGCCGCAGGGGACAGCGGATAGCTCGAAGTCGGTGTGCGCAGGAGCCTCGATGTCCCGTCTGAGAGTCTGCGGAGCTGGCTCGCAGCCTTTGCACCCGGATTTAAATGGTTGAACACTCGTGTGCTACTGCGTCAGGCGGACAGAACAGTTTTCCGAGATCTGTTTTGACATACTCTTGCCGGCTTGACTGGTAATTAGTACCGCTCTGCTAGGCAGATATGTCGTGCTCCATTCCTCGACTGCATGAGCGAGACATCTGCCCAGATCTTTCCAGAGAGCTGCAACGAAGCTCTTTCAGCACATGGGGCTGCTGAGGCCGCCGCTTGGCACGACTGCTTGGCCGCCTCAGCGCCGGTTTGGCGCTTGCCGGCCCAACCTCCGCGGAGCTTCACATGTCACTTCGAAGCTTAGACTGGGTTACAGGTCGGGTCGCGCTTTTCCTCGGTTTGTTGTGTTGTGAAGATTAATCACTTAATCACTGCTACAATCTGCGCTTTGCACTTGCTTGAAGCAGCCAGTCAGTTTGCCTCAGGAAGCTGCTCCTGTCAGCACGTGTGCCCTGAAGTCCTAGAGCATTATCATCCTGAAGTCTAAAGCTGCCTCTGGACAGTCATGATTCCATGTCCCTCATGTGGCTGCCGAGCTACCTTTGGGGCCGGAGAGCGTCGGCGTGCCTGATCCGCCTGTGGAAAGGAAGTTGCTTGAACTTCGACAAAAGACACACTTGAGCCGTGGAAGTCGAGACAAGCGCTAGTCGCGTCGCACTAACCGATTTCCAGAAATCAGCTGTCCCTGCCTTCCGCGCTTCCTCGGGACCTTGGCACAGAAATGGCATAGCAAAACGTAGTACAGCTGAGCAAGATGATGGCCTGCCCCGTTTTGCCGCAACGACCCCCGCCCAAGCCTGACTTGGCCTGGCATGTCAGCTTCACTGAAAAGATTGAACTCAGTTTGGTGGGCTGTGGGAACAATTTCAGATCTGGGGGACATCATTCTACTAAAGCCCTGAACCCTGAGCGCCGTGGCGATGTACCGGGTGTGCCCTGAGATCAGCGAGCACCTTCGCGGCGAGAGAAGATTAGAACCAACTATAGTTGCTGGTTGGTTGCATCACAGAACTCGTCTTCGCGCAACGCAATTTACTGCACTGCGTTGCTTGTAGGCTGCTTTTGGCAGTTGTATCTGGTAAACTTGTTGGGAACCCCAGTCCGTGTCAACCAACCGACTTCGTCTGGAAAGGGTGTTTCACTCCCAGCTCCTCGCATTGCTGCGTCTCTAGTGCACCATCATGCGTTGTTGGCAAAGGCTTTGCACGGGCTCATATGTGCCATAAAGACGACCACACAGTGCAAGTTGATCATCCACTTTGACGTGCATGGCATTTGGTGTTCCAGCTTTGCCCCACGCATCGAGCATGCGGTCCCCAAGCAGCACCACAGCCACTGAGGGGTAGGAACTGACCAATTGTTTAGCCTGCCAGTTCGATTGGAGCTTGTTGTTGTGCTGGCCTGCACGGGCCTCTTTCGAACTAGAAACAAGGATGAACGAATACCTCCGATATCCTCTCAGAAGGGCTTGAGGCTGCAAATTTCGAGGACTGTTGAGGCGCAAGGATGAAGAACGCAACGGTCGGGCTCAGTCGCGGCAGGGGTTCTGTCATGGCACAAGTGCCTTTTCTTGTGGCGGCGGCAGGGCCGGGGCTCAATCAGTGCGGGTTTGCTGAAGTGACTACCACACTAGCAGTCCCTAGCAAAACAACAATGCCGTAAAACATGGCAAAACACCACAGACAAGCTTCGGCCGGTAAGCGTTTGTTTGAGAGTCTCTATACTCGAACCGATGCATGCCAGCTCCGACGAAACTGCACTCGGCAACTCCGCTCTTTTACGAGCTTGTGACTGGCATGGTCAGAATATTGAGATCGGGCGAAGTTGTCAAAACGACACCCTACACGAATGCTCTGGCTGCAAAGGAAGCCCAAAACCACATCAAAATTGGCATCAGGGTTCAGATATTGCTAGGAACAACACTGCTTTGCAAGGAACTGTGTCGTGGTCTGCGGCGGCGGAGGGAACATCCAGATCGGTCGGTTCGGAGTTGGTTTAGAGGACCCGCTCTCCGCCCTCCCTACAGCTTGCTTTCCGGCCCGCCAGCCTCCAGCCCTGTGGATCCAGCACGCGGTGCTTCCATCTGGTTGCTTGCTCTCTGGCCCGCTTCCGTGTTCCATGCCGAGTATACGACATCGCGGCCTGTGCATTTTGTATGCACCACGGTTTATACAATTTGCTTCATCCTTAAGATCGGGTCGGCAACATTCGCTACCTAGAAAAGATTCGACTCGCAACAGAAACGTCAAGCCTTCGCAACAAACATCAACAAACGACAGTTTCATTGGATTTCTGCCACCATTTTGAAGATATAAGCGATTGATAACGATGATGGCGACGATGATGGTGGTGCTGACCAATGATTGCATGCCAGCATCAAAGGAGGAAAGAAGTGAACGAATAAATGTCTGACGAATCTGGAATGGCCCACCTCTCTGTGTTGATGGCCCGCCGATCCATCGTGTTGGTGGCCTCGTTGCATGGGACTGGTCAAGGCGGACGTGATCCTATCCTTGCACGCACTACGGATGACGTTGGGCCGTGCGTGGGCTGGGACTGCAAGTGGATGCCTTCTGTGCTCCCGTGAGAAGCGAAGCCCGCAAAAAAAGCTGCTCAAAGTGGGCACAGCATCCTAGACCCTGGACCCTGGCCTCCGGTTTTGGATCAGTGGACTCGGAGCACAACTCTGGGAAACGTCTCCATCTGATCTGTCACAGACTCTCGCGGGGCCGGCGTTTATAAATTTTCGCAGAACCCCAGTTGAGAAACAACTGAAAACAACTGAAGCCACGCTGTCAAAACGACTACTTTGAAAAAACTGAACTGACAGGCAGGCATTGAGGAATCGGCGTGCTCGCGGTTCAGCAGGTCCCTCCTCTTTGGGTGACCTCAGCAGGTTCGGGATATCGAAGCTAGGCTCACTTTCCTGGGCACTCGCCAGGAGACCAGTCGAAACTAATCGTTTCGGCTTCCAGAAAGCCGACATCCTGCAACTTCCCTCAGCCTTTTCATTGTCCATTGACATGCTTACTAATAAGGTTGCTGCTTCTACCATCATCAGCGCTGCAAGTACTATTGGCATTATTCGGTATTTCTGCCACATGACCATCGAAAAGTAGCAATAAACATGATCCGCCGACCCTGGCGGCGTGCTGGATGGGTTGGGAGGTGTTAAGGCCGCGTGTCAGTCGGCCCGCGGCCCCCTGCCCTGTGCCCGTCCCCTCCCCTACTGGTACTAGTACAACTCAACTCCTGCCACGACTGCTTCTCCTTCTACTACTACTACTACTACTACTACTACTACTACTACTACTACTACTGCTACTGCTACTGCTACTGCTACTACTACTACTACTACTACCACCACGACTACGACTCCCACTACTACTACTGCTACTGCTACTGCTACTGCTACTCCTACTGCTACTGCTACTGCGACTGCGACTGCGACTGCTAATGCGACTGCGACTGCCACTGCTACTCTATTACTACTACTACTACTACTACTACTACTACTACTACTACTACTACTACTACTACTACTACTACTACTACTACTACTACTACTATTACTGAGTCCGAGCATGCTAGTGTAAACGGTGAGGGGCACAGCAAACCATCTTCGAAACTGTGCAACTAGTCCCGGTTGCATCCGCCAAATTGCATCGATGGGACAACTCATGATCAGGTAAACAGCCAAGGTTTTCCAGGGATTCCTCATTGGCCTGCCGCCTAGAATAAGGCTATGTCCATACAATGATGGCAGTGCTCCTTCTAACATCAGGTGGTCTTGATAAGTCAGGTCGCTTTGGGCTCATCGCGACCTCACGCGAGTGCACCGGAGAGGCAGCGCTTGCCTGCGACTTGAACGTAAGACGTGTCAAGCTAATTCGGGGCATCTGCACAACTGTATATATATATATATAGAGAGAGAGAGAGAGAGAGAGCGAGACGCACAGACGTGTACATAAACCTGTGACTATATGAATGCAAATATGCACACCATCATCTCTGACTATGTACCTTGTGAAGCAATGTGATAGATAGACAAATCTTCCGTTTGACATATCATATTCATGTGGCCATGCCTACTTGTACAAACTGCTCCCGAGTGAAGACTGCACGAGCGATGGCAAAACGTATGCGCTCAGCATGTAATGTAGTGACGCAAAGCCGAGTTTAAAGCAGAAAGACTGGCAGCGCAGACCGTGTTGAAGGTTCTGACGCTCCACCCCCTCCCCATTCCGGGGTCTAAGAACACCAGCTGGAAGCACTTGGCTCGCCGGTGCGTGTGGCAAAAGCCATTATGGAACGGAAGTTGCCGGCACGTCATTGAGCAGGCTCCCAACGGAAAGGGATGCCAAGCGTAAGGCGAGGTCGATACTGGCAGCGCTTATAAGTTAGACCTGGATTCTATTATCCAGTTCTGCTTGTATGTCACAGACTTGGCCTTGTTCTTGGAAGGATCTGATTGGCAAGCTGCACGCCCAAGACAACAGCACAAACACACGGAGTGCCAGTGTGCAATCGAGGAAGCTCTGCAAGCTACTTACAGCTTGCTGGGATTCAGGAGCGATTTCCTGTGGCCACACCTTCTAAATGCTCGCAAGCGGTTTTATTGGAGGACGCTTTGACCCGGGGCGGGCAAAAACATGGTACAAGTGTTGGCCCTCGGGGAACCTCTTCCGGGGGGGTGCCACTGGCCTCAAGGGTTTTCACCCCTGAAAGTCACAGCCGCAGCTGGTACAGAGCCGATTGCTTTATCTTGCACATGGGGTAGGCACACATCAGGCGAATTGCTCTGCTAAGCCGAGCCTTCGGAGACGAGCTGGTGGCCGTCTCCGTCCTTCAGGCACTTCTCGGGTGCGTGGTTTGACCACGTCGAAAGCTGATCCACTTCGCACGCTCTCGTATGTCAAACTCGGACACAGGATCTCACATCACGATTGAGCAAGATGGTGGCACGAGCACATGTATCATGGATTCACTGTGCCATGCAACACAACCAGGCAACATGCACACCATGCGCTCAGCACAGCAGGTCAAACGGTACAGCAGCGAAATGTCCAGCAGAACAACGTGGCTCACCCCTATAGGAACGACCTGTGAACAAACTCGATACGAAGTCAATTCACATGACCTTATCTCAGGCTGCACTATCGGGTATTGTGGAAGTTCATTCTAGTTCAATGCAAGGTATCACACTACTATAAATTATCACACTACATTACGTGGTGTTTGCAGAGATTCGGGGCCGGGCCGGGGCCGAGTCCCGGGCCGGTGGCTCAGCGCCTCGGCAAAGCCGTGGAAGAGCTGCGCCTGTAAACAGGAACTACTAACTACTCCTCCTCCTCCTGCTCCTGCTGCTGATACTGCCTTTGCTACTGCTACCTCCTCTTTCGGCTGCAACTCGGACTGTGAATCTGCTTGAGTGCCTTGGTTGCCTTGGCAGGCTTCGGCTTGACGCTTCGAGTCGGTACTGCCGCTGAAGGTTTCAACCGGCAGTACTTTCAAGATTCATTAATAAAATCTTGCATCTAGCATTGAGGAAGCAAACAATGCAACCCTGCGATAACGTCCGCGTGCTGGAGCTGCAAAAACAAGCTCTCCGTTTTTCGCTCGAGATTCGTTGGATTGCACCACGTGTTACTTACGGGTATCTCTGCTGCCTGGAACTGCAAGATTCCGCGCCAGTCATCAGGCAGTGGCATGCGGTTCACCGGGAGAGGGTCCACGGCTTGTCCACACCAAGCCTCGGAATGCTGAACGTTATCGAATCAACGAGTATTTCTCAGAAAAGCGACGTTTGGGATTTAGAATAAATGCAGCCTCTGTGAGCCTCTAGCTTTGAGGTTTTGCTGTCAGGCGGCCTGTGTGCCATCCTGCGGCGCAGGCGGCGACACGACCTCAAGGCCTGACAGTGCCGGAGCTTCTGATGGCTTCTGTACAACAGGAGTGGGGGATCGGATAGGTACGTCTGAAAGGCCTATTTAGTAGCTCAAAACGACGTGCCTGGAAGCTCGGTGCGCAGACCTGAACAAACAAATGAACAGGCATGCCACCGCCGCCTACCAAGCTGGTTCGCAACAGAACTTGCGGTCGCCACATAGCTTTGGCTGTAACTCATCACGAAACGCGCTTCCACACAGAAGTAGCAACGAGCAAGAGCAGGCTTGAACGGGCTCTCGAAATTGAAGCATGGGAGTTTGGCGGGTTCATGGTCGTCGGATGTTTGGGCATGGAGTTTGGTGGGTTTACCGGGCAACTTCAAAGTTTGCAGTTCCAGCTTCTGCTCTTTCAGCAAAGAGCACCCGGACTCATTTTTGGGCATCCCTTCCGCACGGAATCTACTGAGGCTCCCGGTAATTGCATCAAAGGCCGTTTCCAGCAGAACACCTGTCACTCTACAACCAGAGATCTGTGGATCTGGCACCACCAAAGGCGGAAGCAGCAGGCCTGAACAGCTTTAGGTAGCACCTGGTGGCCTAATGCAAGGGCAACTTAGCGAATCTTAAGGTAAGGCTGAAACCACTAATAGCTGTTGCCCCGCCAAGTCGGCGTACTTATGCATGACGGCGTGAGGCAGCAACGAACACCACTAATGACAGCTCCAAAGGCGCAGAGTGCACGACAGACTCTGCTTTGCAACTCAACGACAAGGCAAAAGTCCTTCGGATTTTCCCAGTGAGAGCTGGCCTTGAGAAGCTGGCATTGGCCTGCAGCGAATTGCCGCCGACTTCGGATGTGATGCTAGTCCACGCGCCCGTGAGATGAAGCAAAGGCTAACAAAGTCAGCACTTCCGTATGTCCCGGCCTCTCAAGGACTGCTCTCGGCGGCTCATTTCCAAAAGCCGCCCATTCGCCTGAAAAGATCCAAAACCTGCTACTCGAATGAATGTAGTAGTAGTCGTCGTCGTAGTAGTAGCCGTCGTGGTCGTCGTCGTCGTCGTGGTCGTAGTAGTCGTAGTAGTCGTAGTAGTCGTAGCAGCCGTAGTAGTCGATTGTAGAGGATACTAGAAGAAGAAAAAGTAGAAATTCGTCTTTGTAGCGGTGACGGTGGTGGTGATGTTGGTGCTGGCGGTAGCGGTAGCGGTAGCGGTAGCACAACGGAAGTGGTGAACGAAGAGGCAGTGGCAGGAGCAGTGGCAGTTTGAAGATGCAGCATGACTTACCGTCACAATCTCATGTGGAATTGGCCGACCTGATGCCATGAAGAGGCACGCAGGCTGGCTTGACATGAGCCCACCTCCTCCAGAATCTTTGCCCGATCCTCTTCAAGAAGCTCTTTCTCCAGCACACCTCGCAGCCAAGTTTGGCAGCATTCGTACTTACACTCCGCTGTACTTCCTACGATTTCATAGTCGGGCTGGTGCTATTTTATGTAGCACCAAGCATACCAGCACACGCGGCAGCAGTAGCAGCAGAAAGCTCTAAGGCGGTAGCAGCAGCAGCCACGGCGGTAGCGGTTTCGGTAGCCGCGGGAGCGGGTAGCCGTAGCGGTAGCATATTATAGCTGCAGGCTCTAAAAATGAATTGACACATAGCATACAGACATGCGTATGTGTTTTGCTCCTGTGAGCCTACTCATGATCATGCAAAGCCAGAGTCCCATAGCAGCGGTAGGAGAACATTGCAGATGCAAATTCAGCCTCTGTACCCTCGGATGCAGTGCACACAGTATCAATGCCGATGGGCTTCCACTGCATCGGGTCGCATCACCGGTCTCATGCTTGGTCACTGGACCAGTGCTATGTACTAGCGTTACAAGCACCACTGTTTAGTCTGTGTGTGCCACTGGCCCAAAGCAAGAAATCCGGCCCAGAGCTTGCGAGCACGTCCCCGCAGCCTTCGGAGTTGTCCGCTTCCTGCCGCGCAACCTGCCGAGCGGTGCCAGGCTGGAGAGGCATCTTCGCCCAAATTCGGGCCCACTGCATGAGCTTGGCTTGGACATGAGAGATCTTGCCTTTGCTGGGACTGCCTCTCGGCCCAGATTGACCGACCCGTACCCTCGCAAAAACTTGTCGGCGGCACGACAGCTTCCAGTTCTGCAACCCCTCAGTGGTTCATGCGGCTGCTTTCAAACAGCACAACTTAACAACTTGCGGCACCGACCCAGCACAGCCAACATTCAAACCCTCGCCATGCGCCCGCCGTGCGTCCTTAGCCCTTTCCCTCTACGTTTCAGCTGGGCAGCTGCGCAGCGCCTTCGCAAGGTCCTGCACAGGCGCCCGTGAGGCTACAGCTGGAGCAAGCTTCTGCAAGCACTGTGCAAGGACTGTGCAAGCTTTCGAAGCTTTCTTGCAAAGCTTTGCGCAGGAGGGCTGTATCGACGGGAGACTCCGGTGACATGACGGAGGGTAGAGCTCGTGTGCCCTGTGGGTCCTCGTCGGCACGCTTTTTCCCTTGCCGGCAATCCTGCTGTTTGGATGGTCGCAACCACAAGGGTCAACGAAGCACGAAAACCTACCGGGAAGTCGGTTGAGCCCCAATATCATTGAACCAGAGGGACCACGAACTCGAACGATATCACGCAGGACCCCACCGAGGCACAGGCTGCAAGATCCCTGGTGAGATCTTCCACCTGCCGACACCAAAGAAAATTCCGGCATTGCACCATTTCTGCAGGCGTTCGACGAACATCTACATCAATTGCGCACCTGCGAAGCCAGCGAAGGCCTTGGACTTCATCCCGCCCAACACTTCTTCATCGTTTCACACCGAAATGATATCCATCCTCATGCAACATACCGTTTTCCTTGCCACAGCCGCACGACGCTGTTTTCGTGTACATAGCACAACTTAATTACCATTTGCCTGAGGTCACCTCCTGTCGGCACAAAGACGCCAAACTGTCAAAGCCAGCCACTGCACTTGTGGGGCAGTGGGGTTAGTTCTTGTCTCGTGCCTCAAGAAGCTGTTTTGCGAGCACTCGCTGAGTCTGTATTAGTCAGTCTCAGTCGCGGTTCACGTGCCTCTTGACTTGTCTGTTAGCCGACACAGGCAATCTTTTGCTTTGCTTTTGCCGTGATCTTTTCGGGTTTAAAATTGATGCTGCGCCACACTTTGTTCATGAGGTGTGTGGCACCTAAGTCAATTTACGCAGCTTGAGGGTCCTGCACAGGCTTTCAACTTTCGTGAGGAAAAATGCCGGCCCTCTTGATCAGGCCACGAAAATGCTTCTAGCGCTATACCCTGGCGCAGCACAAAAAATGCGACGGGGCTCCGGCGTCATCTCTGCCTGCAGCTTCAGCTCCACATTTGCCTCTGAAAGCTGTGAGTTGAACAGCGTCAGCGCTGAAAACCAGCCAAACGGGATCCTCGTTTAGCTCGTGTCTTGTAAACATCGCAGCCATGGCTGCAGCAGCAGTCATCAATCACGCATGATCTGACGGATACAGACGTAGCCTGCCTGCTGCAGGTTGTCGACCAAAGACTGCAGCTTCATCGCATCTTCCGTCTGCTTCACCTTCTACGAGCAACGGGAGTTTCCGAAAACCAGAGAAACGGACCCCAGCCTTTGGAGACTCGGGGCGATCTTCTTTGAGCCTTTCCGGCGGAAGCGCAGGGGAAGCACTGGTCGCTTAAAGCAGGCAATCTGAACGCAGCAGGTCCGTCGCCCGATCCGTACACCGACAGCACGTTCGTGCGCAGACTACAAGCTCCCTCATTGCCTAAAATAAGGAGGAGGCAGTCGTTTATAACCGTAGCATTCGCAAGGTGGGTCACGCAGCATTTCGGCATCCCACACGTTTCAGCTTTCGTAGTTCCCTTTCCGCATCTGCCTTGGCAACCGTCATGCGCGGCAGCCACGTACCTTGCGGGCATACTCCAATGATGTCGTTGACCCCATTGGAATGGCGTATAACGTCCACTCCGACCGCATCCCTCCCGCAGAGCATCCATGCGCCAACCCTGGCAAGCTCAGCCCCATAGTCCAAGCTTGGCAGAAAGTTCTCCGTGGTCAATGCTCAGGAAGCCAGGACTTGGGCCGGCTCTCTCACCTTTCACCAGCTGCGCTGTCCTCCACCGGACTTCGAAGTGGCTGCAAAGCACGCAGCGAACTCCTGTTCCAATACTTCTTCCACGCATCCAGGCCTCTGAATCTGTCTTCTGTGCCACGAGACCCACATTTGAATATCCGGCCTACTGTTACACCGTTTGCGGAAGCGCGTGCGAACGCAAGGTCGGAGACACTTTGCAATGTTCCATTACTCAGCGATTTTCCTATACATTCCATTTTCCAGTCTGCCTGCGTTCCTGTGGTTGCTGCAACCTGTAGTCCTACCACAATTCCTCGGTCCTACGTTCCTGTGGCTTTCTGCAGACTGCAGTGCCCCAGCAGCCACAAATATGGTTTTGCAGCCTGCAGTTCCCCGCAGTCAGAGAGCTCTGGGAAAAGGAATGTTTGACAAATCAGCTCAACTCACACTTGGTAGTACGCACCCGCTCTTGAAAAAATGGGTTTCAGATGCCTCCAGCTCCTACCACCCACCAGCCACAGCCAGGTATTCGAGCCCTTGAACGGGATGCCTTCCACAAAACGTGCCGAGCACTGACAAGCAGAAAGCACACATAGCATACCAAAGACTACTCTGGTGACCCATTGCCGACTCAATCGGGGTTCACGGGATGCGTGACATCAGCAAGCCGCTGCAGCAGAGTGATCGGTTTCAGGCACAGAACACTAAGCCGCGACCTCGAGTGCCATGCGAATCCAGTTCTCTCAAATTCTACGCCAAGGCCCTTGTTTCGATTGCCGCAATCCTGGGATTCTGAGTTCTCAAGACACATCTCAAGCTCCAGCCCTGAACCAGGGTGGGATCAGAACTGCCTGTAGCCACATCGGCGGCAGAAGATGCTGTCCTTAGTCGAGCACGCGGCGGCGCTCTGACACACGGCTTCACTCGGGATGATGGACCAAGTATGCTAGGCTATTTGCATCGTTGCCCGGACCGAATCTGGCCAAGCATCCGCAAGGGGCACATTGCCACAGCCGGGACATGCAAAAGCAGCCGGTTGCCACTGCTGCGCTGGCGAGATTGTCCGCACGATTTTGCTGGGCCTAGATTCTTTTCGGATCCATTGGGCAAGCTGCTCAAACGCGGGTCAACACAATAACACAACCTTGCTGTCACTGAGGCCGAGCGGCAGGACTGCCGGCACCCGGGATACAGGCTCAAAGGCGGCTGGCACCCGAGCCGCTGGCTCGAACGGATTCTGAGCCCCGACCAGCGCGGCACAAGCAGTGCCACCTGAGTCGAGACAGCGAGACTGACATGGAAGAATGGAGCCACAAAAGCGTTCTTGACATGTGGACTTGTTGAACATGTTGAGTCCTCGAGCTACACAACATGACAAGCTGCTACGCGACCACTTGTCAGGAGCAACACTGATGGCACAACCCCTCTCTATAGCGCGCTGGAATTCGACCAGGAAACGCGGCGCCCTCAAGCGAACTCCACCACAAGACTAAAACCAAAAAAAAAAAAAAAAAAACAATCCGAGAGGGAGAGCCGAGCCGCCCAAAGGCCGATACACGGGGCCCCGGCCCGGGGGCCCCGCCATGGCTCATGGCTCAACGAAAACGAGGCGTCGCTTCGAAGCGACAGCGAGTCTTGGTCTTGGGGATTTGCGACGCTTAAAGCAGTGTAGGGGGGGGGTGCAAAAAGTTAGAAGGTCAAGTATGTGTGGAAGAGAAGTCTCGGGCGGTGTTTGCTTTAAAAGGGGAGGGGGGGGCTCGAGCTTTTGGGCTGGAAGCTTGAGAGTCTTCCGGTCATTGTATGCAAGGCTTCCGACATTGCAGCCCGTTAACCAGTTTTGTACATGGCATGCACTGCTTTGGCTGGCAGTGATCGACGATAGGCAGATGCCTGCGGATTACATGAACACAAGCGCCTGGATGCCGAGCAGCGTCCTGTGCAACACCCGGAAAGCCGGTTGAATTGCTACACCACAGGAAGACCGGAAGACACACCAAAGCGTCTCGAACGGAAGACAGACCAAAGCTTCTCAACCTCTCAACGCGAGAAGGGTCGGTCTCGAAGCACCGCGATGCCGCATGGGCAGACATGCTCTGCTGAGACACTTCCTTCGGCCTCGTCGGGTTCTCTGCCACAGTGGCCCTTGGACGAGCTTCCGACTTGCGGCTTTGGCTGTGGATTCCTGGGCCGGCAGCCTATAGTTGGAGAAGTCCACCGTGCCATAGACGGCCTGCGGTGCTCGAAAGAGGAACGAAAGACCGTCCCGGAAGAACTATGCTACGGTTACAGGAGTCTGCGAGCTGCCCCGTTTCAGATTTTAACGTCGTCGTGCCAGCAAGACCGCAACAAAACTTCCTGCGAGCATTCAGATCTCAATGAGGGTTGCTGTCCGCCTCGCTGTTGCCTTCGGAAATCTTCGCGCACTCGGCATCCTTGGGGGCAACGAACCTGCGAGCTCATGGTGCGTACTTGGCGGTTGCAAAGGTCACTAATGGCCTGGCAATCGAAGGCACAGGCTGCTGTCGGAAGGTCCGGGCCCCAATAAAAAAACACTCCGACACTTGTGACCCTGGACTGTCTGGCCCTGAACGAGATTTTGGAATCTCTTGCTGACGAGTTGCTGGTTCTTGTCATCTGGGGCCGGGCATCCGTTTGCATCCACAGGCACTTTCACGAAGAACCTCAGGCGACAGCAGCTACTGACGACTCAGCCCACGTTGAGTACACCCTTTCCTGTGCACTGACACGGCCCTTGAGGGACGGGCCCTCTAGCAGAAGCTGTCCGAAGCCGTTCAAGTTCTGAGTTTATGTGGCCTCTCAGCCTCTTCCGAGTCCTCGAATGTTCACTTCTCCTCACAGTATAGTCTTCTTATCCTCGAAGGGTACATAATCTTGGACCCCAGACAAACAGCGACAGGGTCTGGGCGGACGTTGTGTGATTAATCAAATCGTGTAGCTGGCATCGGACACCTTCCATGGGACAGAAGCCCGAGCTTGTCTTGGCGATTGCTAGGTGGCAACCAACTAATCTTTGCTGGCCACCGGGACTCCGCACGCCCCGTTGTCGTCGTAGACGTTGACGAATGGCACCTGCGAAGCGCAAGCAGAACGCATCACACGCCCCGCTGCTCAAAGTTGCTCGTCTTGGAATGCAGCAAACACGGTCTGTGATCAGAATACCGACCATATGGATGTCAGAATTCACACCAGTGTCACTGGCAGCGTCAGGCAGCAGAACGAACATCAGAGTTTTCTGCAGCACCTTCTCCTGTAGCCACTTGACCATCGGGTTCTGAGAAGGATCCTGGCAGCAAGCACACATGGGGTTGGAAAGGCCCCTTTTTGGTGACTGCATGCCTGTCAAGATTGATCCACCCGGCGCGGTGGACGAGTCCGCCACATGGGTGATTGAGGAGTTTGCACATGCACGCGCGGATTCGTGCATTCAATCGTTCGAAAGTTACTTAAAAGAACATCCAAAACCCTAATTCCCTTCAACCAGAGACCCTAAACCCTAAAAATCTAAACTTTCAAGACCGCAAAACCCATACGCAAAAACGCAAACACTAGAAACCCTAAACCCCATCACCCAGAGATTCTTGTAGTGAGGGGCCCAACACACTAACGGCGTCCCACACTCACAGCTTACATCCCCAATCGTTTGGCCTAGTTGTCTGAAGTTGCTTTTTTGAGAATCCTATCGCCACTGCTTGAAGCGGGATTGTGGTCGAATCGCACGTGCTTGAATCGGGCGAACTTGAATCGCAGGTGTCACATTGTGCCCAAAGGCCTTCGGCCACGACTGGACGCCCCTCCCCTGACCAGAAGGATCCACACCTCATCCTCCTCGTCGCTGGCTAGTGTCTTGACGCCGGTGTAAACCTTGCGGAGGGACAACATTGGGATTGGGGCACGGAACACGCCCAACTAGAGGCCACCCGAGATGAACCCGGTTTGGAGACTCGACACGTTTCAGCAAACAGAACTGTGGGACATGAGACTTTGCTGCTCACTTCTTCGGTCTTGAATCAGCGGTGATCGGTGGGTGTTCGAAAGTCAGCCTCTGCTATCGCTGCCTAAGCCAAAGGCAAGAAAGGCCCCGAAGACAAAATGCATGAAGACCATCGCATGCATCATGTACCTCGTCGGCAGGCATCCTGCTGGACCGAGCTGCTCAGAACTTCCGCAAGAAACAGATTTGGGTTCTCATCTGAAGCCCTTTCAGCCCTTCGGCACTCGCCCACGAAGATGAACATGAGGCGGAATGCCACGGCACCGCAAATCCTTGGCAAACTATCAGGCTGCCCTCATTCACATCGGCCGGTGACACAGCTGGAGCTTCCACATCATTCAGCATTCCGGTTCCACCTGGTCATGCAGCTCCGAGGCCCAATCCCAATGTAGAGCGGGCGATGCTTCAAATGGTCAGGCGTGCCATACAGATTGAAGATGAGGTGGAAGACCTCGAGAGCATAAAAGCCTGCCGAGTACCTTCGTACCTTCTTCGGGACTCGTACTGTGCCAGTAGCTACTCAAGGCGGCTTTTTGCCAATGAGTCCTGGAATTTGGGAAGCTGAGACCGGCACGAACAGATTGTCGAAGGAGAGCAGCCACTCCAACATGTATCCACCTCGCTTGGTCTGCCAACTGTTCCTTGTCCGTTTCATTGCCGTACTTGTGCCGGCCAAGTAATTAGAAAATGCGCTTGAAGTCAATGTTGCACTCGTTTTCCTGCACACGGGAGGGGGGGTAACTGCGCCTACTTTTGCCTACTTGTTGCTTCGCTTATCTTTGGGCTGGGAGCATGCCACATGGTATCCGATCGCCCCATAGCACATCAACTAGTATCACATATTATGATGTTTCACTAGATACGAGTACCTTCGTGGAACACGGTTTCGCGTGGCAGGCGGGTTAGCTTCGGCATCAACGGCATGAACCGTCTCTTTCGAAGGGTCCGGTCCAACAAGGCCCCCCCTTGGGGGGGGAGAAGCCGACCGAGGCCCTGGCTCATCCACATGAAAGCACTGGAGCGTCCGTAAGTGTACCAAATCCAGCCTGCACCGCCGCACGGCGCAACGGAAGAGAGGGCATTGCGGCACGAGATAGTATGAGAAAAGCTAGGCACTGTTACCGAGTGCAGGTCGACCCAGCACGTAGCGCACAGTTGCTGTTCACCGCTGCATGGTAAGGCCGATGCCACAGAAAGCAAAGGCCGTGGAGATCCAGAAGAGGGTGTAGCGCAGTGCGCCTCGCAATGCATAACCTCTTTGCTTTTGCAGGATACTGCATTGCGAAGCCGGGTACCAGTAACTGGTATCGACATAAACTACACACCTCATCTTGAAGACCGACACGACATCAGGTCCAATTTTCCAACTTGGGTTGCAAGGTGGGCCGAGCCAACTTTAGAGCTTGGCCGGGCTTCCGCAGCTGGGTTTCCAGGCGCCCAATTGTCAACTCTTCGGCGCTGCGGTTGAGGTAGAAGTTGTCGAGCATCTCAGAGATGTGAACCGCCATGCACACACAACATGCAAGCACCACAGAGAGGGCCAGCCCCCCGCGAGCTTCGGACTTGTGGCCCTACCCTCCGGCTCGAGAAGATCTCTGCCCAAGCCCACGGCAATCAGGCAGACGAAGACTGCAGCGAAGGTCGTCCAGGCATTGAAATCCTGACGATGCAAGTCTCGCTGCGATACTCCTAGAGGTCGGCTTTACAAGGGTGGGACGATTCGGCTCACGTGCTGCGACGGCCGACAGACTTCGACTCCGCTACCAGTACGACTCAGTACGACCTTTCCCCCAGCTTCGTGAGATGGGCAACCTGGGCCCTGCCCCACAGCCTCCACCTCGAAAAGCTTCACCTGGTGGTCCCGGGCCATCACATACTTCCAGGCAGCCTTCAGCTTGCATGCAGCGGATCTGGCAGCACACAAGACCAAGAGAACGAGTCCTTCACCGAAAAAGCATCAACAGAAGCTCCGCAGAAACTCCGTGTCCCAGAAACCCCGACCCGGCAAGCGGACGCCTGGAACGATGACGTCAGCTCCGCCTCGTCGTTTGAGGTCAGTGCCAGGGTTGCTGTACGTCTCTAGAGAATCGAATGCCAAAAAACCGCAAGAGCCAGAGCCAGGCCGCGTGAGCTACGAGTACTCTTTCCCTGTGATCTTCAGCCACGGCAAACTGTAGCCACTGTAGCCGTAGCTCCCGATCCTCGCTCGGCCTTGTTGGCAACGGAGATCAAAGACTCTGGAAGCATCTTGGCGACCTTCGTGTAACTTTCAAGTCTCAAGCACTCTGGACAGATCTGCGTTACGAACTTCACGGTTGTTGCCTCAAACAACACAATGCAGCAAGCAACCTCATCTTTTGAATGTGCTATCAAGCTCCTGGCGTCCGGCACCTGACGGTGGCGCTAGCTACAATGACCGGATTGGTTGCCCGGTGGGTATTGACGGGGTCCTGGAAGCCCGACCTTGAGCCCGAGGGGCTGCAGAAACAACCTGCACAGAGTGTATGACGCATGCTATCAGTACCTTTGGCAACATCTTGTAATCATTACATGATTCGGTCCTTTGACCTTCGCCCGAATTGAAACGCTCGGTTGGCGAACTTCCTGCGCTCAGCCCGCATGTTGCGTGCCCTTGAGACGACTTGAGATGCACTGTGGCGGAGCGCCAGGCCTGCAAAAGGTAGCAGCACGTCTCCGCTTTCTCAACTGCCAGTAAAGCATACTAAAGCAATGGCTGCGCTTGTGGCTGCGCTTGTGGGCTGCTCTTGTGGCTGCGGCTGTGGCTGCATTCTCGGCTGCCGGTCTTCAGCTGCCTTTTCTGTTATGCACAGCCGGCACCGCTCAGGTAGGTCACGAGCCTGGCTGAACCCGCGCTGTGGCACTGAAGGTGAGCGGTTTCGCCGGGCCTGATGAAGGCCGCGAAATCCAACGGACCTGGCAATCCATCCTGGCACAGTTCTCAGGCTTGTAGGAGCAAAAAAGTCTCGTGAAGCTTGGTTTGGTGATTTGGCTTGGTGCGAGGGGAACCTACCAAAAGGGTTTAGGTATGACGCTTCTGACACGCATGACACACGTTCAACACATTCCAACACATGCAATGCCATGCCCGGAGGTACCCTCTTGAAAACTTGAGCTCTGGGGCATGCAAATGGACCTCACGGCAGAATGCCACTTGCCGGTGCAAGTCGTGGAACTCTTCGGGTGTGCGTGGCACCTGCCGCCGCAAGTTTCATGCAGGCATGTGGCAACCACTGGCTCAGCAGGGCTAATTTGACGCTGAAGGTCTTCCACACCAGAATGGATGCGTTGGTTGGATTCGGACTTGGACGTTCTCTGCGCCTGCCCACGATCCCGCACGAGGCGCATGTAGTCTTCGCGGCATAGCTCCCCTTGGCCGTCCCGGTCCTGCGACAAGATGCTTCTTGAAGATTCGGCACTTGGCTTGGGACAGCCGACTTGCTTGGACAGTGCGTGACCTCTCCGCTGGATAACGTAAATCCCTCGTGCCTCCTGACACTGCCTGAGTGCCAGACATATGAGTTGAAAACAGCTTGTAGGACCGCCACGGCAGCCTGCTGTCAGCATGTTCATAGAGGTGCTGGCTCGGTCTAGTCGATCAGTGAAGGCTTTCAGTCACAGTGCTAGCCACGTCTGTAGAAAGCTTCACAACATAGCAGTACTAGCGACAAGCATAAATTGCGACCATGAAGTCAGAAAGTGCAAAACGGCGCGGATTCTCCGTTGTTTCAATCCCTGAAACTTGCACCTGTCCACTGTGCATCTGTTCACTGTACAAGACTACCGTTCGCCTCAGGCTGGACAGTAGGACCAGGGAGGACCCCAACGCCTGTGCCACATGCTGCTTGCAGAGTAGCTATACAGGATCTGCGTCGCATGTTGGGCCATCAGAGCGCAAGAGCGCGACGGGTCAGAAATCACTCCGCAGAAACGGAGATCTCCTTGCCATCGAGGGTGAAGCGGAAGCTTGGGAAACCAACCAGTGCCGAGCCAATGAGCGGTACGCCGGTTGCGGGCTCCTCGGGCAGCACCAGGGCGTGGAAGCTAACCCACTTGCTGCGGTGGTGGTGTGCTTCAGGCTTCAGATTGGTAGGATACATGCCTCCACCCCGCGGCCAGGAGGGATCCTTGGGAAGATGGGCCCCCTTCAATACCATGAACCAGTGGTTCTTCAACTTGATGAAGCCATGCACAGCTGCCATGCTGGATACTCCCCAGCTTGGATCGAATCGGACGGTCGACTGCTCGTCGCTTCTTGGGGCCTGGGGCAGCTCATTCTTCCGGTGGTACACGTTCACAGCAAAGTTCTCGAAGAGCACATCCGTTTCTGTCTGCAGGTGTGTGACATAGCCCGGAACAAAGTTTCGTGGGTCAACCAACAAGGAGCACGGAGTCTCGGAGACGTGCTCAATCAAGCCAAGGAGGCTGTCCAGCTTGCATCGAGTCGCCAACGAAGCCTTGCCTGCGGGTCGGGCAGGGGGCGCCGTCAGCATCGAAGCGAAGGCCGCCTGTGCGCTGCCACGGCTGCTGGGACTGAAGGCCGTTGACTTCACCAAGACCATCTCGAGGCCTTCGGTGTCGGCAATGTCTGCGTCGGTGGCAACTGTCGACCTGAGCTTCCAACAGCCGCAGGAACAAGGAAGGGTCCAAGCCAAGCGTTCCAATCCTCCCTCTCGTGGACAGGCTCTGTCTTTCAGCTCAGGGCCGCACACAAAAGTGCAGCTTTGGAACATTCCTCTCGACTTAAAACCCTGGTGGCATCACGGTAAACGACGAAGGGCTTTCGTCCCGATCGTTACAGGATCCTCCTCCTTCTGCGCTCATTGCTCACTCGCCCATCCTTCCTGCACCCCAACCAACACTTGTCTGACAACAGCTCGTTTCTCTGGTCGGAGGTGACTTCGAGACCGCGAAGTTCAGTTTCTGGCGATAGTGGATAAGATTTGAGTTGCCGCCGAATCTAAAATTCAGAGACCTGTGCATAAAGACACTCCCGACAAAGTTCAGCCAGAAACGCAACGACAGTCATTCGTTCGAATTTCGGGTGACTTGCCTGAATCTCTAATTTCTGGAACAGGAACACGTGGGTGCAGCTTGCAAAGGAAAGGCCGCAAGAGTAGATGTGGCGGGAAGAGAGGCCATGGCATGGTCCCGGATCGAGCCTCTGCTGGCCTGGGGGGTGGCTTTCCCAGCGCTATTAACGACAAACATGTTCTTGTTCGAAGCACCGGGCTTGCAATTCTGGGTTCGACCACTGCTGTTAGCTGTTCACCTGGAAAGCATGCAGTCTACAAGCCGCGTGAGGCAACCACCTCTACCGAGATACTTTTGCAGAGGAATGGCTTCCTGCCCCGTGATACGTCTGCATCACGTTCACTGCAGCGACGTTTGCAGTAGCAAGCTTAGCTGCGTCGGAACAAAAGGCTTTCTACTGGCCATGCCGAGGCCGGGACCTTGGCTCTCCGACCATGCGCATCCACTCCTCCTCTTTGGCGGCCAGCTTCTTCTGCTCTGCAGCCGAGAGCTCCACAGGCTCCTCGACCAAGTCCTCACAGCCGGGCCCTACTCTGGCTGGGGAGTGTTGAGGGCTCTTTCTCCGATTTAGACTCTTCGTCCTCGGGGGTCACAGTCACTTTGCAGACTTCCATGAAGTTTCCTTTTGCACGCTCCTTGGGCCAAACGTCTGTATACACCTGGCTAGAGCCCGGCTTCTTGACGGTGACCTGGAAGGGAACGCTGGCGGAGTCACGGTTGCAGTAGTTGTTGACCCTGATGATGAAGGTGCCTTGCTGGTTAAGCGAGATGTTCTCGGCGGGGAAAGGCTCAACGGTCCCTGCGTTCGCGTCAAAGTCAAGCTGGCACTTTCCGACAACCTTCCTGCTGAAGTAAAGCTCCACACCGTCCACCTTCGTGTGCAAATCGAGGTCCGACTTGTTCGGCTGGCCCTCACCGCCCCACGTGAGTGTGACGGTGCACAAGGATGTCACTGCCTTGTCACGCAAGATACCAGCAACACGGCTGACCTGATAAGTCTCTGGATTGCTCCTGTCGTCCATGAGCGCTCGCAGTGCAGGCCTGCTGTGGGCGTCAGTGATGAAGTCCACCAAGTTGCCGGCCTGCTGCATGTCAGTGTGGATAGCACCGTGGGAACGCCCCGTAAGCATGGCGAAGGACATGATCTCGAACTTCTTGTGCATCGGAAGCTCCGACCAAGCTCGTCCTTCTGCCTTCGCCACAAAGTTCACAGCCCAGGATGTGACCGACTTCCAGTGATCTGGCCGAACCAGGTTCGGAATCTCCTCCTGGATGATTCTCAACGAAGCCGGGTCGTCGATCAACTTCTGGAAACCTAAAGATGCTCGAGCAGTGAGCACAAAGAACATACTGCAAGTTTCTGACACAGCTCTGTAGCCCAGCAACGATTGTCAAAGGAGCCGTTCATGTAGTTGGACAGCTGCTTGATCTTCGCCGCCACGTCAGGAGGTGTGAGGTCTTCGAAAGTGAAGTGCACATGCTGAAAACCGCCCTGGTGCGTAGGATACCTCGCCGCGAACCTAAGCTGCTCAGGCTGCCGAAGCTCAATCTCTTCTTGCTTCGGCGCTTGCATGTCTTTGAGGGAAGCATGTAAGAGGCTAACCCTGAAACTCCTGAAAGTCCCGTCCCTGACCTCGACAGACCAAAGCATTCCCCTCGCCATGGGCCCGCACTGTGCGGCCTTATACAGCTCGCCTCGAATCCCCGAATCCTGACGAGCCTCGAACCTAGAGCTAGTTCCATGTGCAAGAAACTCGCGGTCTACCACGACGAAGTTGTATGCTGACACTTCCGGACTGCGCTCCTGCTGGTCGCGATTGGCTCCTGGGCTTGCAGTAGAGGTGGCAAGGGTCAAACACCGCGAAACCTGGGCAAAGCTAAAGACAAGAGAGCCGAGAGCAACGAAGCCCGGAGACATGCGCGGAGAGAGCCACAGGTATCCGAAAGGAATAAATACAAGGTGACTGGACAAGCAAATGCTATCCCAGAAACGGATTGCATCCACGTTCTTCTCAGAGACTTCCTGGTGCATCTCAAAGCGCGCACAAACTCCGTGCTCAAGGACACTATGCGTGCGGTGATTCTGAACAGGGTCACAAGACAGCTGCCCAGAATAGACTTCCTGATTGAAGGCGACGTAGGTCCCGTCTTCTCCGATCAGCCTTGCAAGGAAGATCCGGGCAGCAGAGCAGCCACGCGCAGCTGGACTCCAAGGATCAAAAGTTCCGGCTGAATCGATTCGAGCAGCTGCGCGAACCTCGAAATTCGCTCCGTGCATGCCCTGCACATGCCAGATAAATTGGCAGCGCAGTCTTCCACCTCGCCTCTGTTGGCCACCTTGCTCAGGCTAACTTCGACATAAAACTTCGCAGGGTGTTAGCCATGCCCACTACTTTGCCAGACTGTCGCAAACATGTCCCGATGCAATGCGGAACGAACAACGGCCCGCCTCCTTGGGCTCTAGGCAGAAGTGCAACGTCTTACCGTCCACTTCCACCGCACAGGCACGCATACGATTGATCTCAATCTGGTCGTATGCCTTGTCTGCCGCTTCATTCACCTCCTTCGCCTTCAAGTGATGCCATGCTATACAGAGGAGCTACATGTTCAAATTGAAGCGAAATTAGCAGAAAGGCAGTTCCGGTCCCTGCCTCCGAGACAAAGTACCAACCGTCGAGACTGATCAGGCCCCGTCCGGTGCGGCGCTGACGCGGCATTGTGCAAGGGTGGCAGCTATGCTGCTACGCTCTGCAGCTAAATTAAAACTCTACCACAAACCCTCTGCCAGCCACAGAATTTCACGGGCCACGCCTAGGCCAGTTCAGGTACGAGCACTGTTCAAGCAGAAGCTTCGGGGAGACAAGTAACGGAGGAGTCGCCTTCTCTGGCCGCCGCACCCGCTTCCGCCGCCCTCGACGGGATCCACCCGAAGCTCGAAGATCCTCACGGCTAGGGCCGGTAGAAGGAAGCTTTGTCGGAGGATGAGTCCAATGCTGCAAGAGCATGTTCCCCCCGGGCCCCGTCGCCTCTGCCAAGGTGACACTGCGCGCCGTGGCCTGACGGA
The DNA here is from genome assembly GCA_905221615.1 of Symbiodinium sp. CCMP2592. NCBI lineage: Eukaryota > Dinophyceae > Suessiales > Symbiodiniaceae > Symbiodinium > Symbiodinium sp. CCMP2592. The sequence goes on from CAJNDT010000523.1 coordinate 180,663, forward strand.
GTCCGTGCGATGTCGAATCTCTCGAAAGATTTCGGATGATTTCGGATTTTGGGCAATGCAGGGGACATATGACAGTCTGCCGAGTGTGAGCCTGACGTCACGTGGCAGCACACCTGCAACCTTTTCTAGGCCTCACCCACTATCAAGTCGTGGACACGACTGCCTCAACGAAGCTGAGAAGTGCAGGGAAATCCTCGCAGCCGTGCGGGGATGTGCTGCAAGGCATAAACATCGAGCTGACGGCTTGATTCAACATGTCTGAGTGAGGTAGGTTGACATCATGTTCAAACTCGCCGATGTATGACACTAGACGTCGGCTGGATCGAGGTACTGTGTAAGCGCTGTAGCTGTGCCTGAAGCCCGTGAAACGGTCAGAAACAGCCTTCGGAGATCCCGCGATTCACACAATCATATGTCCCCGAAGACGCGCTGCGGCCCCGACAATGATTTGGGCACCCCTCCCCACGGCAAGCTCGAGGATGCGGCAACGCCTTCGCAAGCCCACGAGGAAGAACTTCCGGTACAGTGACTTCAAGGCAAAACGTTTCGAGGACCTCCATGGCTTGCGAGTTTTGGGGGGCGCTCCGGGCATTGCTAAGCCGGATGGTTCCAAGTTGCAGCTAGGCCACGCTTGGCCGTGTGGATCGCATGACCGACTCTTCAACCGAACACCCGGGTCAGAAGGCAGGTCTCCTTCCCTGAACGACTGCAGAGCCCCTGGCGAAGCGTAGTCGAGGATCACGTGGTTTTCCCGAAGGAGCCGGCCGAATTCGGCGACCCCGAGGCAAGCACCTTGGCGTGCTTGCACTCTTGGAGATAGGGGGGGGTGGAAGGTTTCGGCATCGAACGTTCGGTCTCGGCGTTGCGCGGCACTTTCCCTTTCCGAGGCCCAGTCCTGTGAGGCTCATGCCTGGCATCCAGCCGACGGCGTACTGCTGGAAAGTGCCGGGCCTTGAACTTGTCGGCTTTTGCTTTGATTCTCGCTTCCGCTCAACTTCTAATTCAGGGCTGCATTCCGCCGCTGGTGGTTGCCACGATGACTACTCTGGGAAGTTCTCCTAGATTGTCGGAGCGGCCCAGAGCGAGAAGAAGTTGCACCGCTGCCATCTCCGGCATCCGATGCACATCCCGAAAAAGGACACAAGCGTGGTTGAAAGCTCCGGCAGCTCCGATCTCAACCTACAGTACCTCCTAGTTTGCAACTCGAGCGATTTGGCGCAAGGCAACCCTGGCGCAGACAGTGCAGAACCAAAAAGAGCCTCCCTTTAACCAGTCCAAGGCATCTGCCACAGAAGACCGTGTCCAAAGGACACCGCGGGACCGATGCCCTCGGTGAGTCAAATTTCGGGCGAGGAGGACACTGCACACTACTGCACAATGCTTGAACCGGAGTCTGTCCGGAGCTCCTCTAGGTATTCCGAAAGGCTCAAGCCAGAACATATGTTGGCCATAGAACCCTAAAGCCGAGTGGCCAGGAGCTCCTCGACGTCTGGCATCGGTGCCAGCCTCGGAACTCGCTTGAAAGCCCGCACTGTCCGGTTTTCTGGTCGGCGACCCCGCTGTGCCAGGACTTCTCTCGCATCTCCCCCATCATCGGGCAAAACGCCGGACTTCCTGCACTCCCGCGCACGCTCTCCTCTCCGCATGCTGTGAGGATCCCTGATCCCTGAGGCATGAGGCCGGTGAGGCCGCCGGTGTCGCCGCCAAAGAAGTCACGCGCTATCTGATCTTAACTTCTCAGCATTCCCCCACGTCTGTACATTCTGATCGTGTCACGACCAAACCAATCTTACTTCATTGAGGAATATTGAGGAGCCCTGAGATTGAGGCATGGCGAAGCAAGGAATGCGGATCAGCTAGAGGCGAGCTTCCGCGCATTTGCAAAGGGAGTGTAGTGCCGTGGGGTCGTAGGACTATGATTCATGTCTGGTGCAACGGAGTGCTGATCCCAACGTGTTGAAGACATGGCTGTCTGAGTCTCCTGCTCTCTCGTTCGGAGCCTTAGGCAGGACAGTGGGTGCGCCAAAAGCCAGAAGGGCTCCAAGGATCTCAATGGCCAGATTATGAGAAGCTGATAGCACAACACTGAGATCCACCGAGCACCTGGCTGAGTCCAGGCAGTGAAATGCTTCGGCTTCCCGTCCTGCAGACAGCACGAAAGACAGTGCATTTACGTGATAACAAACCAGTCGCACATGCCACAAGGAAAGTTGGATCAACTGCGAGACAGTTCCAGCAATTTGCGAAGCCCGGTCTCATGTGTGCCTAGCTTTGATGTCCATCAAATGCCGTTGTTAAATAATCCAATTAGCAGATGGACATGCACGGGAAGGCAACTGGTAACCCAGCGCCACCTGGCATCCTCAGAACCCATGGACATGGTACGACAACCCAATACTCAAAGATGCCCAGGTCCAAGCCAGGCTAGTAAGGCTCTGATACGACATTTCTACAGACATGTGTGCGGCAACTGTCGTGCAGCGCACCCTGCACCCTTCTCCCCACCCTCCGGCCTCGTGCTGGGTGGACCTTGCGAAGCACTATGAAGTACCGTCGGGCAGCAAGCACAGTAGCGATCTTGTGCTCTCGGAGAAAGTTGACTTGGCTCACATCACTTCTTCATCTCTCTTATTGCAGAGCAACCTTACATGCCCTTTGCACATCTCAGCTCCTTGCCCTGTCGCAGTTACGCTGCCGGCACTGCCTGGCCAAATCCCTACCCACATTGCGAGCTTTCAAGGGGAAGCTTGATCTGACGCAGACAGAGCCAGGATCCTCAAGTCCTAAAGTCGACGAACTCTCGCCAGCAGCACCCCGTGAGGTGGCCCGGCTCGACAGTGCGCGAGGAGTGGCGGCGGCAGCACGGGCGGCCGCAAGAAGCGGCTTCCTGCGTGGGGGCCCCCCCATGTTCTGCTCTTGTGCATAGCAATGGCGGGTACTGCTGTCATATTGGGAGATTCGTGCTGCAAGACGATCACGGCCCCTTGGCAAGCTACGGGCGTGCTTGTCTTCCCAGCACGCTGCGAAATCAGAAAAATGACTACACCTGCTGCCGACAAGGCCTCCGGTCGAAGCACTCTCCCACGCGCCTGGCGCTGAAAGGTGGCCCTGAAGCAGCGCCCCTGGCAGCCAGGATATCGAGACGTAAGTGGCTAGACCTCCGGGCAGCATCCTGCAGCAGGAGTTGACCGGCACAAGTCTATGCTCAGCCAACCGAGTCATGGTCTGAAACCAGCCGATTCAGCATTGCTGGACCCTTCATTTCATGTGGAACTCCCGTTCACGGAGCCCTCAAACGGCCACAGCCCAGTCATAGCCTCTCAGAGGTCACGCTGTCGGAGGCCTCGTCTGCATGCAGATGCTATGCAGGGCAAGGGCGATGCGCGGGAATGCCATGTATTGCAGGGCTTCTTGGCACGGATTCAGTCACAAAGCTTGCTTTTTCTTCGAAGCAGCTGCCTTGACGATGTGCGGCACATGGGATGGCCGAGACCTTCACGTTTGCGATCAAGCCCTCATCGAAACAACTTGCTTGTGTGGGCTATCGTCTATCGGTTCTTCATGGCACCTTCTCAAAACAGCCCGAATCACCAAGGAGATGGCCGTGTTCCACCCTCTGAGTCCCAGTCAGATGCAGCCGCCCAAGCAACACAGGCGGAAGCGATTCCTGCCGCTGAAGGTGTGGGAGATCCACGGAAGAATGTGCTTGTTGAGAAGCTCGACGGACTACCCTTACCAGTCTGCACCAGCCCTCGTGATCCTGGACTCCGGAGCTGGGCTCACGGCGTGTGGGACCTGAAAGCGCATCAAAGAGCAACTGCGAGCTGCGCTGGCAGCATGCTCGTCTGTGGTACAGCAGCCATGGAGGCCATCGACTTGGACTCACTACAGATCACAGGAAGCCCTCAGCAATTGTGCAGGCCTGGGTTCTTGTGGGAGGCATGCTCCATGGCAAGCGCCTCACACGGCCTCCATAACTGTTTACCCCTGACGGGTTCCAGACATCTGTGCGACGACGCATCTTCACAATGCCTTGACAGTTCATGAGTTCATGTGTAAGCTGGCCTCGCTACCTCAAACAAACGGGCAGCTGCAGATTGGAGGCATGCTGAGCGGCTTCGTGCAAAAACTGTTTGTGGAGGGGGGAAGGGCGGCCAGTCTGGTCAGAGTTAGCAGAATGCACAACATCATGAGTGCAGGCAGAGCACACTTTCGATCATGCACTTGTGACACGGCATCCTGGTGAAACTTGCGATCGCCCTTGGACTCTTGGGAGCTAGATCCCGGTTCCGCCTCTGGCGAAATGACAGTTCGGGCCTTTGTGTGTCCTTCGGTAAGCGTATGCGCACCCTGTTGCGATGATCTAAGCCTCGACCCCCGCGACGAGCTTGACCAGGGCTTGAAAAGTCTGATGCGAGATGCCCGTTGCAGGCCCGAGCTGGGCAGACTAGCGCGTGGCGCCCATTCCGGAACTCCCAAGCGTGTCGCCACCTGGTCACTGCACATGTCAACTGCGACTCAAGCGACCAGGGTGCAAAGCGCAAACCCTACTGCAGGTGATGACCCGATGAAGTTCTCCCGCAATCCCCAATGCCATGCCGCCTGCGCCGGCGCCACGCAGACTCGCATCCATGTCCTCGCATCCAGCCGCACGGGATGGGCGAAGTTGAGATAGTGGCGGAGTCGAGTATGGTGCCAGAAAGAGGGGCTGGGTGAGGACGGATAGATTGGGCGGATACCATATCCAGGTTATCCAAAAACCGACATGGGCTCCATTCCGCCGTGTCCCGACTGTGGCAGGAAGTTATTTGCCGACACTACTAGTCATTGGGTCTGGAATTAGTTTGGTAATTTTTTTCTTTTGTTGGGGCATTGTTTTTTTTGTGGTTTGCTTGGCCGTGTTGCATTGCCTTGCAGGGCAGCATCCTCGGGCGTTCAAACGCGAGGTAAAGTTACACATTTTGCGGGCGCCGCGCAACCCTTCACAGGGTTTGGGTGCATTGAGCTGCATTTTGCAACCCTTCACCGGGATTGGCATTTTGCAACCCTTCACAGGGATTGGCATGGTCGAATGCACGAACGCTAGGTAAAGTTGCATTTTTTGATGTGCATTGAAATGAATTTTGCAACCCTTCACAGGGATTGGCGTGGTCGAGTGTTCGAACGCGAGGCAAAGTTGCAATTTTTTATGTGCATTGAGATGAATTTTGCAACCCTTCACAGGGATTGGCGTGGTCGAGTGTTCGAACGCGAGGCAAAGTTGCATTTTTTGATGTGCATTGAGATGAATTTTGCAACCCTTCACAGGGATTGGCGTGGTCGAGTGTTCGAACGCGAGGCAAAGTTGCATTTTTTGATGTGCATTGAGATGAATTTTGCAACCCTTCACAGGGATTGGCGTGGTCGAGTGTTCGAACGCGAGGTAAAGTTGCAATTTTTGATGTGCATTGAGATGAATTTTGCAACCCTTCACACGGATTGGCGTTGTCGAGTGTTCGAACGCGAGGTAAAGTTATTACTTTTGATGTGCATTGAGGTGAAACTTGCAACCCTTCACAGAGATTGGCGTTGTCGAGCGTTCGAACTAGTACTAGTACTACTACTACCACTACCACTACTACAAAAGAATACTACTACTACTACTACCACTACTACTACCACTACTACTGCTACTGCTACTACTGCCACTAGTACTACTACTTTATTACTACTACTACTACTACTACTACTACTACTACTACTAGTACCACAACAACAACTACAACTACTACTACTACTACTACGACTACGACTGCGACTATGCGACGACGACTACTACTACAACTACTACGACTACCACTACTATCACTACTACTAGTACTGGTACTGCTAGTACTACTAGTACTACTACTACTACTACTGCTGCGACATAAAGTGACCTCACGTTGAAACCACAGTAATCAGGGATGTCTATATAGTGAGGTTCCGGAGCTAGGAAAGGAAGACTTCTGCGTCATGTTGGACTATACCCTAAACCCGCTAAACCTGAACATTAGTGTTCATAGAGTGAACTACATCAAGTCAAGTGCGTGGTACATAAATGACTCCATGACTCTATGACTCTATGATTCTGTCTCACTGTGACTCTATGACTCTATATGACTCTATGACTCTTTGAACTATGACTTGTGCTTGACATGTACTCGACTTTATTTCTCGATGACCCTATGAACTATGACTTGTACGACTCTTGACTGTATGTGACACTCCGACTTTGTGACTCCGTGCTTTTGACTCGGTGACTCCATGACCCTATACACTGGATTCTATGACGTAGCGCAACACTCTTCGCTGATGATGCTTTCGGGCCAATTGTCTTCTAGTTTTCCAACTTTGCTTTTTTATTATGGACTTATTTCTTTCTTTCGCTCGTTCATTTCTTTTCTTTCTTTCTGTTGTTCTTTCTTTGTTCATCTCATACTCCCTTCCTTTCTTTCTTGCTTTCCTTTCTGGTTTGATTCATTTCGTTCTTTCTTTGGTTCGTTCTTTCTTTCGTTCTTGCTTTCGTTCTTTCTTTCGTTTTTGCTTTCGTTCTTTCGTTCTCTCTCTCGTTCTATCTTTCTTTCTTTCTGTTTTCCTTGTTTTCGTCCTCTTTAGATACAGCAATTTTTGAATTTTTCCCAGGGGGGAACACTGTTTTCATACGGATTCGTTTTCATTTCCTGAGGATTTGCTTGGTTTTGGGTTCGGGAAAACACGATTTTCCTACGGATTCCGTGGTATTTCCTTAAGTTTCTTTCTTTAGTTCTTGCTTTCGTTCTTCCTCTTGTTTTTGCTTTCGTTCTTTCGTTCTCTCTCTCGTTTTTTCTTTCTTTCTGTCTTTCTTTCTTGCTTTTTAGATACAGCAATTCTTGAATTTTTCCAAGGGAAAACACTGCTTTCCTAGGGATTTTCTTTCGTTTCCTAAGGATTTGCTTGGTTTTCCTGGGGAAAACACGATTTTCCTACGGATTCCGTGGTATTTCTCTAAGTTGTCAACTCTCTTTGGTTCTTTCCTTGTGTTTTCTTTTTTCTTTCCTTGTAGCTTTCTTTCTTTACTTAGTTCTCTATTTTTGTTTTCTTTCTTTACTTATAGCTTTCTTTATTTACTTATTTCTCTGTTTCTTGCATGGCTTTCTTTCTTTCTTTCGTTGTTTCTTTATTTCTTTCTTTTGTTCTTTCTTTCTTTCGTTGTTTCTTTATTTCTTTATTTCGTTCTTTCTTTCGTTCTTTCTTTCTTTCTTCCTTGCTTTCTTTCTTCCTTTCTTTCTTTCGTTCTTTCTTTCTTTCCTTCTCTCTCTCTCTCTCTGTCTTTCGTTCCTTTTTCCCCTTCCTTTCGCTGATACCCGTTTAATTTTTTTGATCCTTATTTAATTTTTTTTGATCCTTATTTAATTTTTTTTGTTCCCCTATCCCGCTTTACTGACCTAAATTCGCCTCGGCTCGGCTTAGGGTTGAGGGCGTGACTTAAGGACTGATTTATGAGGCTCTCTATGCCGAAGAAAAAAGCCAAGAAGCCGAAAAGCCAAGAAGCCAGAAGCCAAGAAGCCAGGGAGAATCAAAGCAACCCTGCACGGCTTAAAACAGCGGGGGGGTTGGGGGGGGCGCAGCCCCCCCCATTTGCAGAGACAACGTTCACATGATGGGCTTCGAAAACACTCTTTGAATCAAGCTTGCACGTCTCGAAAAGCGCGGCGGCGGGTGTTTTGTTCTTCCGTGCCTGTTCGTGTCTCTTCTTCCGTTAGCATTCTAACCTAATATATATAACATAGTAAACCAGAAGAACGACATAAGATGGTTCGACAACACAAAAATGGTGTGACATTTTCTGACATAACAGAACCTTGCTTCTTATAGCATATAATAGCATACTAAAAAACAATACAATATAACAGAAGATGACATAGAACAAAACAACATCCTAGTTTATAGTGTAGTACATTGTAACATAGTACAGTACAGTGTGTATATTTACAACATAATATGTAGCATATTTTATAGGTTACATTTACATTATGTTATATTCTGTTACGGTACATTACGATATTATGGTAAATTCGAGTGGGCTATGTAGTATCCTGTTGCTTGTATCTTTGTTTCTGTGATTTTTTCATATTCTTTCTCTTTCGTATTTTCCAACTTTGCTTTTTTATTATGGACTTCTTTCTTTCTTTCGCTCGTTCATTTCTTTTCTTTCTTTCTGTTGTTCTTTCTTTGTTCATCTCATACTCCCTTCCTTTCTTTCTTGCTTTCCTTTCTGGTTTGATTTATTTCGTTCTTTCTTTGGTTCGTTCTTTCTTTCGTTCTTGCTTTCGTTCTTTCTTTCAATTTTGCTTTCGTTCTTTCGTTCTCTCTCTCGTTCTATCTTTCTTTCTTTCTGTTTTCCTTGTTTTCGTCCTCTTTAGAGACAGCAATTTTTGAATTTTTCCCAGGGGAAACACTGTTTTCATACGGATTCGTTTTCATTTCCTGAGGATTTGCTTGGTTTTTGGTTCGGGAAAACACGATTTTTCCTACGGATTCCGTGGTATTTCCTTAAGTT